>JAFMOC010000006.1:6510000-6917500 GCA_019802505.1 Corydoras sp. C115 | reverse complement strand
GCTGGTAAGTGATCAGTTCTGGCACTGGTAGGGAAGTGGCTCAACATTGTTTTTAAAACCAATTTATTTAGCTACCTTCAGAATGTGTGCTCTTCTGGGTGTTCGTTTGCTTTTTTATTCATGGGTGGATACAGATTTTTTTTTTATGATGCAGCATTGTTTCAGTTTGTTGATCCCAGATCAAATATTAACTTTACATTATTATTACTGACAGTAGGAGTAAACATTTACAAAACATGCTACAGAGAACAGAAAGCTTTTTTAAAAGCTAATGTTTCATTCAAGACTGGGAATTAAATTTCATAAAATATCTTCTAATATGCTTTAAAAAAAAGTTCAGGGCAGTTGTGAAGTTGTTGAAATCTATTGTTATTATCAATATTCTAACATTTGTATACATGTACTCTAGACATTACAAACATATTCATGAATTACTCCCCAGTTACAAATTATTGCCTGCATTCAATATAATGGGAAAATAAGACCAAAATGTAATGTGTTCAAAAAACAATGACATATTTAATAAATTGTTACATTTTGTTAAATTCAGCAAAGTTTGTGGAAGTACTTTTAAATATAACTTAAATGGAGGTAGAATCTCAATGACACAAAAATTACCAATGAAACAAAACAATTAACAAGCAATAGTGTGGCAGAAATGCAATGCATAGATGTGACATAAGCATAGTAATGTGTACATCAACCATTATAAATAGAAAAAAATGTCATCCTAGTAAATTGACTGTGACAGACTTTAAAAGATATTCCAGTGTTACAGAGTGGTGAAAACAGAAATGTATAACATGTAAACTGTAATTCTTATTGTTAAAAGAGAGAAACCGAGAATGGACAGATTATTGATATCCACATTCTGTTATTTAATTAATTGTTTTATTTTTTATGTTGGCCTAATTTTCCACAAGTTGCAGTTTTTTAATAGCATTCCAGACTGTATATAACACAAATAAAATTGTATTGGGACACACCTCTTTGTATTGGGACACACCTCCATTAATAATCCTAATTGTTGCAAGTGGTTATTTTGGTCCCATTGCAATAGATGGCATCTAGCCCAACATTTCAGGCAATGGTATAATTTTAAATTGTGTGGAGACAATTTGGTTAAGGCCTTTTTCTGTTCCAACATGACTGTGCCACAGTGTGCAAAGCAAGGTCCATAAAAACATGACTGGGTGAGTTTAGTTTTGAAGGAATTGGCTGGCCCACTGTTAGCATTAACTAGAATAATGAGAGTGAACCAGGCCCTTACAGATTCTATTTTGGATAAATGTGCAAGAATATAACAGAAAAAACTTAAAAAACTTTGAAAGCCTTAAAGGGTGATAGTTGCTAAAGCTGCAAAGGGGGGATCAACCTAGACTGTCTCACATGCATGCACCTACTGGCCACTTTTATACACATTTTATGCACGCTTTATATATTTATTCATGATTTAAAACAAATTTGTTATTGTTTTTCAGAGCATTGTAAGTGGGATCGTTGCAATACTGGTGTCAAGGAATGTTACCAATTTTAAACTTGTAAGAAACATTAGTTTACCTTATCATATATATATATTTACCCTTTTTTGTATGTATTCCTTTCTATGGGTTTTGTCTGTAAATTAGAGATGTTGCCCAAAGGTGTAAATGGCTGGATGAATATATTTGTAACAAACTTTTTAAACTTGCTTACTTACATTCATCAAGCATTATCACCTGCAGTCTTTATTTTAGCATAAAACTGACGCTGCAGAGTTTGAATTTTGCATCATCAATGTGTTTTTCAGATTTGCCACACCATACCTGAAAAAAACTGGCAGATTTTACTGGCAGACCTTTGCACAAAATATTGTTGTATGGGAGTGACTTTTTATAAATTCAATTGGTGGCAAGTACACCAAGTTTTATTTAGAAAAACATAAAACCATCAGCTAAAGATGGTTTGGCTTCCAATATGAAAACAATATTGTTTTAAAGTTGTTGATTTGCATTAACACAATAAGACAAAAAGTAATTTGCTTTAAAGTGACAATGATTTTGTACAGTGATTGTAGGTAATGGTTAGAGGCTTATGACCTGAACTTAATTGGAAATAATAGGGACGAAACATATCTTTACAAAACAATTATCAATTATAATTACCAATAAATGTTATTTTACAATAACTTTTGTATTTTCCACAGCATGTGGGCCTGTTAGTGAGCTCCTTCCTGAATTCATTGCTCTCTGCTGCCTGCTGCGTTGGACTGCTGCTGGCTATCAGCCTTACTATTAATGATGACAGTGTTCTTATGCAGGGCTGCAACTTCACAGATGTGCCTATTAATGCTCGCTCTTCCATTATGACCAACTGCCCCTTCGACACCACACGCATATATGTAAATATTAGGATATCAGCAATTAAAAATAATTTGTTAATTAACTGACCTTTAGAATTTCATACAATAAAATAATCAGTTGTCACAACTGGTATCATAGTTGTCTTTCTTCTACAGGACACAACCCTGGCTCTCTGGTTTCCTTGCACTCTACTGTCAGCCCTAGAATCAGGTCTGTCTGTGTGGTGCTTTATTGTAGGTCTTACACTGCGTGGCATTGGGCCCTGTGCTCATAATTACATCAAAGAGCAGGTAAACCATGCACACTAAGATATAAAAATTCTTTTTAAAGGGTAACCATATATATATATATATATATATATATATATATATATATATATATATATATATATATATATATATTTTTTTTTTTTTTTTTTTTTTTTTTTTGACTTAATTATGACTGACTACAATTCCAGCTCAGAATACTTAATAATAAACAGTGCTCTTAAAACTATACTGCCTTGTGATATTGTGTTTCATAAAAGCTGGAAGATGACACATTGGCTTCTTCATCAAAAGCTGATCCAGATATTTTAGCTCCAAGCCATCGTTTAATTGAAAACTCTTCTGCACATGCATAAACAAGAAGATCCCGGCGGTAAGATTTTCATTTACTTTAGAGTATTCAAATTTTTCTTATTGTTGGTGAATTAAAAATTCACTATTGAAGGAAATGTTTAAATCTTATGTTTTGTTACCATAATTATAATGAAAGTGGTTTTAGTTCAAAATGTCATTCATTTCAAAAGTATTTAAGACGCAGGTTTCTTTAATTGTTTTAAATGTTTAATGGATCTTTTTTATTGCAGATTTTATGAAGCTATGTGACTGAAATAAAAAGTTTGGACTGAAACAATCATACTCTGTAAAGAAAACCATCTAAATTCTTAAACTATTTATCATTTCAGTATTTGTAAAGTTTTATTAAAATGTATCCACTATTTTATCATTATAATACTGAGCTTTGACTTGACACAATCTTTGTAATTCAGTGCTTATGAAGTCTTTATACTTCTTTTTAACCTATCAAAAATACACTTTTGGTTTATATACACATTACAAAACTTTTTTTCATTGCAAGATTGTCTGAAAGAGTTGTTTTTTGGGTTGTTTCTTGAAGATTACTAATTTTATACAGTAAAGAGGAACCAGTTTAAATATTAGTGAACTGATAAATAGTATAATGGCAATATTGTTTATAACAGTGAAGGTATTTTCTAAGAATAATTTCTGAATAATTTTAAAATGGCATTGCCATCTTATGATGCTTCAACTTGTCTGTTGGTCTTTACATGTAGCGGGTTAGTTGATTTATATCAAAACTGATTGTTAAACTGATTCAAATATATTATTCCTGGATTTCAGCTGTACATTAAAAAAATTTACACCATGAACTTTACATATTGTTTAAAATTAATGGAATTTGGATAGATTTTATTATTATGTGAGTGAAGTATTACACTAAATATGAGGGCACATGTTTAAGAGAAAGTACAAAGACTGAAAGAAGATTGTCTTGCGTAGACTGTAATATGTGCCTACATTTGTGCTCAACACATTTCATGTTTTATTGTGTTTCTTTAAACTGTTTACTACAGATAAGTTTTTTTATGTGTACATGAAATTTCATTAAAATAAACAATAATCTTATAACAATCTATAGTTTTTTTAATGAGTACTAGACAGGTTCTTACAAAATATTACAGTTGATTCTTGGAGTTAATCTGATGCTGATGTTACCAACTAAGTAAACAGTCAACATCTAACTCAGGAGAACCTTTTAGGTTATTTTCATTAATTTTGGGGTTTTATTTGAGAGCAATTCAATATTTTTTGGTAATGTCATTTTGAATGCTGCAGTTCCACTTAATATCCTTTGCATAATAACATTCAGCAGAATGTTTTATTGCCTATAGGTTTTGATTATTTGGCATCAGATCACACAGCTATTCTAAGAGTCATGGATATGTTGTGGTGCAGTTGTTGTGGTGTGGTTTGTGAATTATATTATGTTATGAAGAAAAAGAAATTGATCACATTGTGTTGATGTTCCAAAAACACAGTCAAAAAACATGGATCAAGTCAATTGAGTTCTCCAAATTTCCCCATATAGAGTGTGTCTGTGTGAGTGAGTGTGTGCCCAGCGATAGATTGCCGCCCTGTCCTGGGTGTATCTGCCCAGCGCCCGAAACGTTCTCCCCTGGATGGGCATGGGAAACCCCACTGCGACCCTAATAGAGGATAAAGCGGGAGATAATGAAAGAATGAAAGATACTACACTCAGTTAAAGACAACAAATGCCTATGAAATGTAACTTTGATGGCTATACAACTAGGCAATATAACGTTTTGAGTATAAAAGATTAAATCAGGGTGGCACGGTTGCTTAGTGGTTAGCATGTTTGCCTCTCAGCGCTAGGGAGTCCCGGATTCAAAACTCAATCTGGGTAGAGTTTCCATGGGTTTCCTCTGGGATCTCTGATTTATTCCCATAGTCCAAAAACATGGATCAAAGTAATTTGAATGCTCCAAATTTCCCCATATAAAGTGTGTGAGTCTGTGTGAGTGAGTGTGTGCCCAGCGATAGATTGGCACCCTGTCCTGGGTGTATCTGCACAGCGCCCGAGACGTTCTTCCCTGGATGGGCATGGGGAACCCCCCCGTTACCCTAATAGAGGATACAGCGGAAGATAATGGATGGATGGAATTATATTTAATTATAATCACTAGGGCGGCCTGATGCCATTATGGTTAGCATGTCCACCTCTCAGCGCTGAGAATCCAGGTTCAACTCCTGATCTGGGTGGAGGTTTTCCTTGTGGGTTTCCTCCAGAATCTCGGGATTCCTCCTACAGTCCTCCTACAGCCCAGCGCCTGAAGCGCCCTAGTACAGGATAAAGTGGAAGATAATGGATGGATGGATACAAGATAAAACCTTTTTACAAATCACTTTAGGTTTGCATATGTATGGGCTTATGTAGTTCAGCTTGTTTTAACGTTGAGCATCGTTGCGTTAAGCACACACAAAGTTTAAACCCTTTTGAAGGATGGAGGCGGGTTTCGGGAGTTCTAAAGGATCTGGAGGAGAGTTCTGTTGCTCTGAATGTTCTGAGCCATTACTGATGAGAGACTTGAGGATGCTCATTATCCCGGGCGCCTTTAACTCCTGTGCTGGCGCATGCGCAGAGAGCGGAGGGCAGGGTTTCTCTGTAGAGGAGGGGCAGTTTGGACAGGAGTATGCAAAGCAAGCAGCGGTTCGTGGAGCTGTGCCTCTGCACATTGCGCGTGGGTTCTAATCAAATTGGTCTGCGTGACAATAAGGATGATCTGGACTGTGAATGGAACAAACTCCTGACAGTTCGGTGAGGAGGTGTGTACGCCGAGGCTGTGAGAGACCTGCAAACCTGGAGCTCTGCGGCGGAGGCGGCGGCGGCTCAGAGAAACGATGTCTCCAAACGGTAAACTTCTGCTGCCGGGTATTTAAAATGTCTTTCCTTATGCCCAGAAAAAACGTGTATTTATTAAGGTGCAATGTCGGTGAAATTGTTGAACGCTGAGTGAGGTGTACGCTGTTTCTGAAGGGGTGAGCAGCCGGTCAGGAACAGACTGCGACTTTAATCATCAACACTCAGTTAGCGACACGTTATTATAGAGTGATCCAGACAACGCAAACACAACTATGCTTATTGTTGTCTTCTTAATAAAGCATTCGTGTACGTTCATGGCTAGATAAGACCCAACACACAGCTTCATTCGTTTCTAGGTAACGTGAAAATCATACGTTTAGTTAGTGTGTGTGTGTGTGTGTGTGAGAGTGTGTGTGTGAGTGAGAGAATGGGATGCAATAAATGTGTAAAAGGACATAAAAAAATCGTTTATACCAATTTCATTATAGGTGCAATAAATTGTTCAGGCATTTTGAGAATTATGATTTTCACCCATCCATTATTTATCTTATGATTTATCCTACTAGGGTCATGGGGGGGTTCCCATGCCCACCCAGGGTAGAACGTTACAGACGCTGGGCAGATGCACCAAGTATAGGGTGCCAATATATTGCTGGGCACACAGTCACTCACACACACACACACACACACACACACACACTCTATAGGCAATTTGGAGAATTCAGTGTACCTTGAATCCAGGTTTTTGGACTGTGGAAGGAAAATGGAGAACCCAGAGGAAACCCACGCGGACACAGGGAGAACATGGAAACTCCACCCAGATTGGGATTCGAACCGAGAATCCCTAGCACTGAAAGGCGAACGTACTAACCACTAAGCATACTGCCCTGATCAACACTCGGTTAGCGACACGTTATTTTAGAGTGATACAGACAACGGAAATCCAAGAATGCTTATTGTTGTCTTCTTAATAAAGCATTCATGGTACGTTCATGGCTAGATAAGACCCAACACACAGCTTCATTTGTTTCTAGGTAACGTGAAAATCATACGTTAAGTTAGTGTGTGTGTGTGTGAGAGAGAGAGAAAGGGATGCAATAAATAGTGAATTAGTGGAAAAGGCCATTAAAAAATCTTTTATTTTAATTTCATAATGGGTGCAATAAATTGTACAGGCATTTTGATGATGATGATTTAATATTTTTAATAATTTAATGTTTGCGTCCCTTGAGGCCTACATAAACAATAAAAAAAAGTTTTTTTTAGGTTTTTATACTGGAATAATTTAATTCTAACCCAAGCTTAGTTTCATTTCTAGAATGTTTTTAAAATACATTTTATATGTTATTTGCAGCTGCTTCGTGTGTTTTAAAAGGACTTCTTACATACATTTCAAGCTCAATTTTTAACCTGTGGAATAAACAGTAACCATTGTTAATAGTATAAAAAACAATGATAAAGAAAAATGAAGAACGTCATGTTACTTCATTTTTTAATGTTTTATTTTTTGTACACATGCATCCCTTTGAACATTTCTCCTTAGTTCTTTTTTGCTCTACTAAAAGGATCTCATTTTTCTCACATTAAAGATGTAGTGTTATAGCAGTTCCCAAATTAATGTAGTCATGTATATTAATCATAACAGAGCCCAATTAATAGCTGAATGATTGTATGAATGGCTGGTTTGATTTTAATATTTGACTGTCTTAAATATATACATTTTTGGTATTTTGTGACAAAAGATTGTGGTATTATAATATTAATGCTTTTGTTTTTTTATGTTCCAGCTACAAATGACATTTGTGGAGCACCAATAACACAACGTATTTGAGCCCTATTGATTATCTCCTAATTTAAAGCTGTGAAATGCTGCCATTCTACGCTGCTAAAGGTTCATGTAAAATATGCCGTAGGACTGGGATGTTCATGAGCAAATCGTGAGTGCACCACAAGAAGGATGGAAGCAGTAGGTCAACACGTCCTACCACCCTGATCTTTTGGGCTTGGAAGTCATCTGTTCTGCATCCATGCCAACTTTGCATCTTCTCTATTGCCTGTATTTTGTGGATGAAGGATGAAACTTGAAGAGGATTTATCACTTTACAGTACATGGTATAGGAGTATGGGGCTTTTCTGGATTCTTGCGGCCTCCTCTCTGTTCAGCTATAGCACTGCTATTTTTATGGACTCTGTGGAGAGCCACAGTACGTTTACTTGTGAACCCGTTGGATTACGCATGTGTCAGGATCTTCCCTATAACACCACCTTCATGCCCAACCTGCTAAACCACTACGATCAGCAGACAGCTGCACTTGCCATGGAGGTAAGTGGACCTTACTGTTTCATTTTTTGTAGTGTTTCCTGCTGATCAAGGTTCTTTGTGGGTATTTAAGAGGCAAGCCGTTGCCATGGTGCTGGTTATTGTGTAAGCTAATAGCTTGTCATTCTACACCAAATTAAATAAATTATTTAAACTTTAACTTGCAGGTAAATAAACCTGCTTGAAACACTGTTTGGAATTAATATACAGCAAGCTGTAATAATCAGGTGTATATTTGTTATCTACTTAATAAATGTTTCAGTTTTGAGTGCCTATTTAGTTTTAGTATTTAGGTAGTTATTCTGTTGTTTACTTTAATATACATGAGTGATAGCATAGCGGTGCAGCAGTTAGCACTTTCTCATAGCAAAAAATACTGAGTTAAATTCTCAGTTGAGCTGAGCAAAGCTCCTTTTTGTGCATAGTTTGCATGTTCTCCCCATGTGTATCCTGGTTTAGTCCAGGTTTCCCTGTTTTCCTATATGCTCAAAAGACAAGCCACTGAGTAATTTGGAGATACTACATTGTTCCCATTACTGTATCCCTTGTAATCGTTTCTGGAGAAATGGACATTAACACTCTCCAGCCATTACACTTTTAAATAAAACAACAGTACAAATTAAATTATTATTTTTAATAAAGAGACCAGTTTGCTATACTAATCTCGAACATATGGCACACATTTTTATCTTTTGTTTTACACCTTATACTTGAAGTGAATTCACAGACATAATTCTGGTGTTCCGTTCTGCTGTACCATGCTTTAGTGTGTTTGGATTACAGCATGGACATTGAACATGGGTATTTTTTAAAAGAGTGAGTAAATCATGCTGGCTAGAATTGTTCTCACTGCTCCAGACCTCATGATTTGTGCTGAGGCCCAAATTGGCTAAAATGATATGGTCCAAGTGCTTATTTTTTAACCATTTTTAACATTCAGTTAAGCCCCGTGGATAGCACAGTGGATAGCACAGGTGTCTGCATTTTTAAAGGCACAATAGAGTGTCCAGTGTTAAACGATAGCAGTGTACACCGTGATATGGGCCCTGCTGCAGAATGGGGTGTCATAAAGGGCCATGGCTGCCCATCTGTTACAAGGGTTCTGTATTCCCCTTGGATCAGTATTACATCACCCAAGAGATGTTCAGCTCACTGAGAAACCAGAGCTAAGATGTTCCTGTGAAGTAAACCATCCCCCTCCTGTTTCAGAAAAGCACTATACATTATTGGCCGAATGGTGGCCATGGTTATAAACCCTATAAGATTCAGAACAAGCGTCTGGCTGTCAAACCATTGGTGTACAGAGTGAAAAGGACTTAAGAAAATATTTAGAGAAACAGACTACAACATGGGCCGCACAGTGGCTTAGTGGTTAGCACGTTCGCCTCTCAGCTCTAGGGATTCCCGGTTCGAATCCCCATCTGGGTGGAGTTTCCATGTTCCCCCTGTGTCCGCGTGGGTTTCCTCCTGGTTCTCCGGTTTCCTCCCACAGTCCAAAAACATGGATCAAGTCAATTGAGTTCTCCAAATTGCCCCATATTGTGTGTGTATGTGTGCGTTTCTGTGTTGGTGTGTGCCCAGCGATAGATTGGCGCCCTGTCCTGGTTGTGTCTGCCCAGCGCCCGGAACGTTCTCCCCTGGATGGGCATGGGGAACCCCACCGCGACCCTAATATAGGACAAAGCGGAAAATAATGAATGAATGAATCTGAGTGGACCCGATGAAATGGATAATAAGTGTAAAATCAAGAAGGTGGATCTTATAAAGTGGCCAGTGAGTGTACATAATTGGATGCAGTGAAAGATCATACATGTTTAAGAAACCAATAACCTTCTATCCTTTAAATTCCTGCAATAACAATAACCTTCTCTCCTTTAAATTCCTTTCTTTGAATTTATCACAAGCACAACTGACTTAATGTATTAATTAAAGAATATAAAGAATTGATTAGACAAAACAAGTCATGGATAATAACAAAAGATTTTTAGCAAATAAATGCTAAAATTTTATTTAAGTTTTGAACGTTTGCATGAGTCAGACAGATTAATTTCAGTCAATTCTGTTCCATCCAAAGTTTCATAGCAAAACTGCAGGCCCGCCAGTCTAAAACAAAGGTTCTGAACATATAGATATATAGATGATTTAATAGAGTTTATAACTTAACCAGAAGAGAATATAGATCTGTGACTTCGACATACTAAATAAATGCAGTATAAACAAGTACAAATGTAGCTCAAACCTTTTTCACAAGCTAATGCTAAGTCACAGCCAGTTATGACTATGTTTAATCATTCAAATCAACTTAAATATAGAAATATATTCATGCTGATTGTTTTGTCTGTGAAATAAAGACAACCTGGTAACACCCCCAAAATAAACCAAGTCAGATGTGTAACGTGTACAAACAGGAATATTTGCAGAAAAAACGACTCTGTACACTTCTCACATCCCAGACACTGTCAACTGCCAAACCAGTAGAAGACAAATAGAAGGTATATTCTATTGACATGCATCTGCACGGTCACCCTTTTACTCCCCTTTTCAGCTTATTGCCTTTATGATTTCTGTTTTACATTTTTTAAAGGCACATGATTTATTGTAAAGCAAATGTTACAGTATTACATTATTATGTTGTTAGTTTCTGGTCTTTTAGCAGTGAGCTTGTGTTATTTGATGATAAAGCTAACCCAAGTGCTTTACATTGCAGTATTTAATAGAGTAGTAAAATATTCGGATTTAATTTGGTTTAATGCTGTTTTTGAATAAACAAAGCCTTCACATGTTTACAAATAAAATGTTCAATTCAGCATTTTGGTTTAAAAAGCAGGAAGAATATGGTTTTTTTTAAAAAATGTGTAGCATTTCACATTTTTATTTTAACTTTAAAACCCACATAGTCTTTTTCACTCAGCTCTTGACAAGCTGCAGAATAAATACTGTTGTTTAATTACAGGCTGTATCTTCTAAGGTTGTTCCTAGTTTATGTTCAAAGAGGTGAGTTCAGACAGTGATAATAATGGGCCTGTGTGAAGTCAACAGTAAAATTATAGCATGGGCCAGTTTCTAATTAATGCAGTGTTTTTGTTTGTCAATAATTAAACTCCTTTTGTTTTGCTTAATTTAAACAGACTTAAAAAAAATAAGGAAAAATGTTGTTATGGTATGTGATGGGTGATTAAGTATTTAAACTACTTGAGGAGCTTTTAACAACTTTTAAGAAATAATAACAATGAAGACTAGTTTATCTTCTTTATGGGAACATAGATTTTTCCCAAGTCCTTTACAATATTTTTCAAACCATTATTAACTCATTGTTTCAAAATAAATCAAATACCAGTATGTCAAAAGGGCAAATATTTGTGTATTAGGCATTCTAAAATTATATGTATTATGGAATTTGTCAACAGCATTTTTAAGACATTATTATTATTATTACCTATTGCTTTCTTATTGTCAAAATCAAGCTATATTATACAGTGGTTATAACACACATAGATTGGGTTTCTATATAGTTTGTACTCTTTACTGTACTCTATATAGTTTGTACTCTCTACTGTTTTCTATAATATAATAGTTTTGAACAGTATTACAACAGGTAATAAAACTCTTAATATAGTGTTAAACAACAATTGGGTATCATGCAAAACTGGTAAAATCATAAGTGCATCAGGGATCGTCAGAAAGTCATTTTTAGTCAGTTTGTGATATGCTGGTCTCTAATCAGGTGGTAAGATATCTAAAGATCACCATGATTACTTTACTGTGCCCTTCTTTGTAAGATTGACCAAGGCGACTCCTGGTTTAGCTTGCATTGTTGGGGTGTAGCTATGGAAACAACTCTTAATTGTGTATCCACAAAAGGGCATGCATTATTGCTCTCGGGAGGTGGTCTTTTCTAGTGACCTCCGACCCCTAAGGAGGAGGACTCATCAAAGACCTTCTTTTTAAATAAGGCTTTTTTCTGCATTAGCAGTTGCCATGGTACTGCTGGTAGAAAAGAGGGGAAAGAATGCAGCTCTTGGATGAGAGTTAGGGAGGAAGCCATGGCCAGAAAGAGTAGAAATGTTTTGAATAACTGCTGAATGACCAGGCAGGAAGAATGTAGGAGCGGTCTGTCCATCTCCCCCTTTTCTTTTCTAAGATTTTGAAAAGAGCAAATATTAAGCAAAGAACTCCCTGGTGGGTAGTTTTACCTATTAAGAGCTGCCAGTCTATTTGCCTAGGAGTGTGGAGTGGCAGCCGGAGCCAATCAGTTAGTGCACATCAAGTTTATCTAGGTTGAACAGACAGGCTGGGTTTTATTCTCTAGCTGTGCATGCCACATTTCATTTGCCTTGATTAAAATAGCTATAGTACTTCAGTGTTCATCACAGTTTATGTCCCAGTTTGTTTCACGCTTTTAGTAAGTTCTCAATTTTCACCGTTCTGCCAAACGATGCACAATGTAAATTCTCAGCCTGAGCAAAGCCTAAAGCACATTTCAAAACTATTTATATGCACCACACCCAGAATACAAGCAAAGACAGATTTGAATTTTCCTTATTTTTTTTGTGACATATGTTTTGTACTAAAGGTCCGAAAGGTTTGAAAAAATTGAGCAGTGAGTCTGTGTGTGTGTGTGTGTGTGTGTGTGTGTCTGTCTGTCTGTCTGTCTGTCTGTCTGTCTGGATGCTGCTGTACATAGATGATGCTGTTGGGTCAGTTTTTGATGATAAATTTCCTGACAGCCTGGACTGAAGCACAAATACGATCATGAACACAGCGTACCATTGTAATTTGTAATTCAGTGACTTCTATGTTTTAAAAGATTAAAATTCAGTTTAATCAAATACATTGCTAGGATTGCTGAATGTTCCATTTACATTTACATTACATTTAGTCATTTAGCAGACGCTTTTATCCAAAGCGACTTACAAATGAGAACACCACAAGTCAGAAGCCATGGAGAAAACCAACTATACTGTAAGTTCGTCAACCTGATTGTTATTCGAAGCTGGGCCCCCCCCCCCCCCTTTTTTTTTTTTTTTTTTTTTTTTTTTTTTTTTTTTTTTTTTTAACAGGTATTTGGTAAATAGATGCGTCTTAAGTAGTTTCTTAAAACTGTTTAAAGATTCTGCCTTACGGACAGAGTTGGGAAGATCGTTCCACCATTTTGCAGTGGTGAACGCCACAGAATGAGAATTAGCTCCTCGGTGAGGTGGAATCGCCAGGCGACAATCGTCACTGGAGCGAAGTGAACGAGTCGGAGTGTATTTTGAAAAGATAGAGTGAAGGTAAGAGGGGAAGATCCAGAAATGGTTCTGTATGCCAGAGTCAGCGACTTGTATTGAATGCGAGCAGCTACAGGAAGCCAATGGAGGGAAGTGAGTAATGGAGTGACGTGAGTTCGCTTGGGCTGGTTAAACACGAGTCGGGCTGCAGAGTTTTGAATTAATTGAAGAGGTCTGATGGTGGAATTTGGGATACCGGCAAGAAGTGCATTACAATAATCAAGCCGGGATAAGACTAGGGCTTGAACAAGCAGTTGGGTAGCATGTTCAGTCAGAAAGGGTCTGATCTTCCTTATGTTATAAAGAAGGAATCTACAAGAACGGGCGGTTTTGATCACATGATCAGAGAGTTTAAGGTGGGAGTCTATAGTGAACCCAAGGTTCCGGACCGAGTCAGTTGGGGAGATTGTGGAGCCATCAATTTGGAAGGTCAGGTTGTGATGGATTGAGGGTTTAGCAGGGATAATGAGTTCCATACCATATGGCTCAGTACCAGTTACAATTAATGCTCCAATCAAAGTAATTTTGCTGTTTGTACCTGAGCATACTTGGCCAAATAAATCTGATTCTGGTGATCTAGGAATGCACCAAATATTTAGTAAAATATTTTATTTAGTAAAATATTTATTAGGGTCGCCCCCGCGCGACCCTAATATAGGATAAAGTGGAAGATAATGAATGAATGATATAAAAAAAATTATTTTATATATATATATATATATATATATATATATATATATATATATATATATATATATATATATATATATATATATATAGGATACACCCAGGACAGGGTGCCAATCTATTGCTGGGCACACACCCACTCACCCAAACACACTCTATATGGGGCAATTTGGATTTGGAGAATTCAATTGACTTTGATCCAAGTTTTTGGATTGTGGGAGGAAACCGGAGAACCCGAAGGTATTATATATAATAAAGTTGTATCATTGTCTCAAATGTGTAATCTAATGTAACAACTATTTTGTTAAGTTTAAATCATAAAATGATTTAACATGAATATATGCATGAAAACAATAGAGGGTTTGTTTAATGTATTTTTGGAAGCCTTTTAAAAACCTGTTTAAGTCAATACAGAAGAAAGATTTCTTTACAACTTGAACATATGTTATGTTTTGTGCATAACTGTGTAATTTCACAAATGCAGAAAATGACAGGGACTGTGAATGTAGTACAATGGCCACAGGTGCTCTGGACTAATTGAGATATTTGGCTTCAACAGAAGGCGTTTTGTCCACCAACCGTTTTTAGATCATTACATGGATCAGAGTCTGCATTCACAAGTGAAACATGATGGAGGGTCCCTGAAGGATTGGGACTGTCCTTTTGCAAATGTAGTTGTTTGGTTGAATTCAGTTATCCATTCACTGCTTACAAAATGCAGAATCTTGTCCTATTTACTACTTAACTTGACACTGAACCCAATGGCACAGTAAAAAATCTAGCATAAGAAAACAAGCTGTCTTACAGCAGATGCTATGAATTCTTTTGGAGGAAAAAATGCCTTGATTGTGGTTAGCTGTTGTATCTGTAAGAGGTGGCAACATTTGTCAAACAAATTTTATTATTATTTTTTTTAAATAATTTGTTAAATAGTGTTTTGTACTTTAATTTATAGTACATTTGAGACATTAAACTGTGTACACATCAATATAAAATGTGGGTGTTCTAAAATATTTGGTTGGCAATGTGTATTTAAAATGATATGCTATTTATAGTACAATGCATATGTATAATTAGACATTTAGAGTAGCACAGACAGAATGACAGATTCTTTTTAACTAATCCTCATAGAAAACGACTTTTTTCTGCAGATATGATCTCAGAAGTTGGCAAACTGGCTTTTCAGCTGGCTATAGCTTAAGCTTGACAGCTCTCCACCTGCATAGTGAGAAAACAGTAATGATGCAAAGTAGGGAACACAAGATGAAAGCAGTGGAGAAGCTGTCAAGATTAATGCCAAGTAAGGTATCTTTCCGTCTTAAGTTTTTGAGCTGTTTCAAACATCTTTTTTTCCATTTTATTTTTTTCTATTTATATTGTAATGATAGTAATATTTAATAGACTTTCCTATTAAATATTACAAAGATGTTTATGTTGCCAAGAAGACATCGATGGCATCCAGTCATATACACTTGTAGCTTAAAGCTTTACCCTCCATTCATCTTTTAAGAAAATCATGGGTTTGAGAGAGAAAAACAGGCAGGAACTTAATCCCTCTTTTCAAATCTTTGAAGAGGAGTGGCTCCTGGCATCCATGAGAGACAAATGTGTTCTTTTTCACTCTTGCCAAAAACCCACCCCCGTTTCTCCTGCTACACCTCCTCTGCAGTCTGGATTGCTTGGCTTGGTGATAGAAAATTGGATCCAACTTTACTATGTTTTAATTACCCGTTAGCATTTTAAACAGAGATTAAGTGAGATAATGCAACCACATTTGCATATCCTGAGTATTATACAAGTAATTTATTTCTTTTCATTTTCATTTGCTGTTAGAATAATTCATATACATAACCCAACTGTAAGGTATGTTCTTTATTTTTACCAGGTTAGTTAAAACAAAACAAAAAAAAAAAAACAAAAAAAAAAAAAAAAAAATATATATATATATATATATATATTGGTATTTGAAATCCAATCTGGTATTTGAAATCCAATATAAAGTATTTACATTTATACCTGTCTTAAGATTTGTCGTAAATGGCCACTTGTGTCAGATTAGGGTTTTTATAATTAACAAAACTAGCAGTAGGTAATAAATTGTAAAATGTTTAAAAAAAAGCCATATTTACAATGTTGGAACATAACAGTATATTTTCTTTTTTAAATAAATACATTAATGATTTGTTCATTTTAAATTAATCTTTTATATAGATGATACAAGTGATTTATTTCACTTTGGTCTTAAAGATAATTCAAGAAATATTACTTGTGTATTACACTTGAGCAAATTGCTTTTACACATAAAACCATAAAAACCATTACTTGACTCTTTATTGCCACACTAATTCCAGTAAAAAAAATATTTACTGGAGATAAGAAGAAAGGAGGTTTAAAAGGAGAGCCGCAATTGTGCACATATTGAATGCATTAAAGGTCACCATGAATACTTTTGCTTAAATATTTGTAAATTACAATTTGTTGCTAATATTTACACTGATCATCTGTGTATGAGAGGTATACCTTCTACGGTAGTTACTGCGTTCATTGTTCATTTTATTAGCTCCACATAATCCCTTTTACTCTGTTCATCAGAGTAATTGTTGATCAGGGTTCCTATATAACTGCTGCAGCACAGGTATTATTTAGTCGTTGATAATTCTCAGCATTTTTGTGTAATTGGCACAGTGGTGGTTAGTGACATTTACATAGTGGACGTAGTACTGTATGTTGCCCTAGTATGAGTGGATCACATTTACATTTACATTACATTTACATTTGGTCATTTAGCAGACGCTTTTATCCAAAGCGACTTACAAATGAGAACATCACATTTACATTTACATTTGGTCATTAGCTTTTATCCAAAGCGACTTACAAGATGAGCACAGGGTTAATCACAACATCCCTGGAGCAATGAGGATTAAGGGCCTTGCTCGAGGACCCACACTGATAACTTCAGTGGACCTGGGATTTGAACCGCCAACCTTCAGATTGATAGCCAACGCCCTGACCACAGAGCTACCGTGCCCTATACAGAATCAGATGCAGCCTTTTTGCAGATGATTTCTTATTGACACTGCTAAATACTCCACCAACTCAAACTGTACAGCCCCAACTATGTGAGAGGGCTATCAATCTAAACGTTGGGGGTACAAATCCCAGGTCCACCAAGGTTACCATTGTGGACCTTTGAGCAGGGCCCTTACCGCTCATCCTACCCTCTGATCTTAACCATCAGGTTACTTGCATACGTGTAAGTCATTTTAGATAAAAGCAGAATGATGTAATGTAATGTAACCAGCTCTCAGTATACAGCAGCCTGTAAACAGTAAAGTAGGATCAGAGGTTGACAAACACAAGCTGTGCAACAACAAATGTGCTGCTGTCTCTAATTTGACATCTACAAAGTAAGATAAAGTAGATGTTTATAAAGTACATATGTCAAAGTGAGTTTAAAACCCGCAAAAGCTGTCCTCCATTGCACTTAAGCTAGAGCAACACACCACTGCATCATCATGTCATTGCTACGCTGAGGATTTACCACCCAAATATCTGATCTCTTTGGGGGCTCTTGACCATCAGAGAACAAAGTAAATGGGACTTATATGGTAAAAGTAAAGGTGATAAACGACAAAATGAGTGTTGAAACTAGGTGTAAAAAAATACATGTACTTTGATTTATATTTTGGTTTATTTGGTTTGCTTTTACCACAGCTGTGAAAAATGTGGAGGGCAGTAATTATGCTGTTATTGTAGACTCTGTGATGGACTCATTTTGGTAGTGATTTTCTTACAAGATTCAGCTTTTTCAACACCGTGACAGAACCTGCCGTCTCCTCCACTTTAGTGAAGACAGATGAATGAGACATGACTTAATGTAATGAACAACCTCTTACTCTCTGAATAGGGGCAATTCTGTAAAGGCTTTTCTCTTGAGGCCTGTTGGGTTAATGTACAAATGTGCTGTAGAAGCAGAAAGAACTAGGGAGAGCATTGGGGAGGGGGACACAACACTCCTCTCATGCACTCACTCACTTTTTCCCCTGAGGTACAGTTTCTACTTATTACATTTTCAGCTGTACTTTTAAACCAGTGAGTAAAACACAGTTGTCATGCATGAGCTGCATACAGGACCCACAACCAGCTATAAAAGATTAAAGCTGCTGCATGTGTTTAAAAGCCTGTAGCAGAGTGATGTGCATGCTTCTGTGCATAACATGCTAGTGGAGCACTCTAAAATGAAACGAAGTGCCAGCACCACTGTAACATTTTATTTTAAGCCATCCACAAAGAGTCTGTCTTCAAAATGTTGCACTTATAATCAGTTTTGATAATCTATTGTTTATGGTTTGGGAGATTAAAGGATTTTGCTTAAACTTTTTTTCAGTTAGTGGCACTTCAGTGGATTTTTCACCTGACTGTTTGTCGTGTCAGTCTTAAGAGTCAAAGACACTTTAATCTTTGTTTAGCTAACACAAATGTGTGAGCTTTCATCTGGTTGTGATCTTACACTACAAACTGACATCTTATTCTCAGCCCTAAATAAGAAAGTGTAACCTCACAGCCAAATATATCTTGGCTTTAATACCCAGGTGGGGTACTAGGATTCTTTCTTTATGGTGTTTGCATGTTCTTTTCTCTGAAAACTCTGTTATTTTAAAGCATTTAGCAATTTTTACTAGTTATGAATGTATATGGAAATAAATATCTATAAGGTTAATGTGTGTGTTCTCTATACAAATCCACATTCTTGCTACAATTTCCATGAAAACTGACATATTTACTCTTCAGTACACTGGTGGTTTGTTGCTGTATATTATATTACCCTGTTAATATACTCTTAACTGTCAAGAAGAAGCTCAAGGGGATTTGTTTTTTAATGTTTTTTTGTCTTTAATGGGAGTGTTTTGGGCATCATGTGCAATAAACAAATCAGAGATTCCCTTTGGTGTTTGGTGAATTTCTATTTCAATGGCGCAGTTAGTTTAATAAAGTTTAAAATAAATAAATAAATAAATAAATAAACCACCAAAAACCAATTACATGCACAAATTACCATTAACACTGTTTACGTGTTCACAAGCCCAGGCCAAGCGTCTAGAAAATAGACAAGTGTGTTCAACATTTAATACAGCACTTTTTTTTGGCAAATCATTCTTCAAAAAGCGTTTGCTATAAAACATTAATGGTGAGTTTAGTGCTGTAACAATGTGTCAGTTAAATATCTTTTTTTTTATTGTCAGATAAATACTCTCATTATATAAGAAATATTATTAATACAGTGTTTGGTCTCCTCATTCAATGTGTTGTAATCGTGAGATGTCAACTTTAAACAGTTTTAGCTATTTTTTGTTTTTTATGCCAGTGGTTCACGTACAATTTTTGCAGGGCAAAATGTAAGAAGTAAAAAATATTGTTAATTTCACCAATCATTTCAAACCACCAGTGTAAAATATAGCAAGAACTAAACCAACAGATTAATTAATTAGGAGCCTTTTTTTTCATTTATTTTATTTATTTTTATTTTTTTGGTTTGAGTTTTATATCAAACAGTTAAGTGTTTTTAAAAAAGGTTTTAAAGGGTTTAAGAACTTTCATGCATTACTTTACACTTTTTAATGTTTAGTATATTAAAACAATGTGTTAAATTTTTTTTTTTTTTTTTGATCGAGTGAATCTCCTACGGTGATTAGTTGTGTGTATATGTGTATATATTCATTCATTCATTATCTCTCCCGCTTTATCCTCTATTAGGGTCGCGGTGGGGTTCCCCATGCCCATCCAGGGGAGAACGTCTCGGGCGCTGGGCAGATAGACCCAGGACAGGGCGCTAATCCATCGCTGGGCACACACTCACTCACTCATACACACTCTATATGGGGCAATTTGAAGAACTCAATTGACTTGATCCATGTTTTTTTTTTTTGGACTGTGGGAGGAAACCGGAGAACCCGGAGGAAACCCACGCAAACACGGGGAGAACATGGAAACTCCACCCAGATGGGGATTCGAACCGGGAATTCCTAGCGCTGAGAGGCGAACGTGCTAACTACTAAGCCACCGTGCCGCATATATATATATATATATATATATATATATATATATATATATATATATATATATATATATATATATATATATATATATATATATATATATATATATATATTTTCATTGCTCTAATGCATGCCTGTTAACCTTCCCCAAAAAAGAATAAATTAAAAGTGAGCTCTCAACTTGCTGTTTCTGCATCTCTATTAAAGCCTGCAGTGGCTCATGAGGAGAGATAAAACCAGCAGGTTGTGCTTCATCTGATCTCTCTTTAATCCAATTACTTTAGCTCCATAATCAGATCAGATTCAGATCCTTAATATTTGATGACCTCTGAATATTTTTTCTAACATCTTCACTCTTTTAATGCTGAATTTTAAAGTTTGTGTTAACATGTTTTTGGTTTTTAAAGCCTGCTTTTTAAATAAATTGATAAAGTGATCGATTCTGCCGACTGTACTTGCACACAGAGGAATTTTCTCTTTCACATTTAACTCAGCCGTGCAGTAAAACGCACACAAATACACACTAATGAAGTGTGCACACGTTTCTGGAGTGGTGGGCAGCCCTGTATACGATGCCCGGGGAGTAATTCAGTTTAGGTGCCTTGCCCAAGGACACTTCGGCCGTAGTACTTGTTAGGACCAGGGAACCTTCAGGTCACAAGGCTGGTTCTTTAACCACAAGCCTTGGACTGCCTCTCAGTTTGCAATAACGCTATGGATGGTTGGTGTTTAATTTAGGTTGGTGTTTAATTTTACTTTAAGCCTTTTTACCATTTTTTTTTATTTTTATTTTTTTATTTTTTATTTTTTTTAAGCATGCTCCTGTATGTTTTTTTTTTTTTTTTTTTTTTTTTTTTTTTTTTTGCTGTAGCTGTTTGGTTATCTGAATAAATTTCTGGATTCTGTTCAGGGTTTATTTTTTAGACAGCATATTAAATTGAACATGACTCTATTACTACTGCCTTAGGAAATGCAGGCATTGCAGTGACTGTTCATTGTTGCTGTTTTCCAATTGAAAATTTCTCCACACTGTAGATTCTGCCACAGACTGTGCTCCATTTTCTGCATCACTGTAACAGGATTTGTAATGCTTTATATAAATGTATGAAATCTAATATTCAGTAGATATTAAATCACCACTAGTGTAGAATAGATATATGCTTTCCATAAAACGTTTTTGCAATAAAAATGAAACTATACATATTAATCAATATACCTCAGACTATAAATTATATTGAGTGTTTCATGAACATTTAGCTTTTTTCAGAATTTTAATTTTGTTAATATTCACTATTATGAATTATGTTTATGATAGAAAAAATATGGCACACATGACAAAGTTTCTAAAGTAATGTCAAGAACATTTCACATGTCAATTGATGTGTGTGTGTGTGTGTGTGTGTGTGTGTGTGTGTATATACATACATACAATCTCAAAACTAATGCACATGCAGCTGTGACTCCTACAGAATGTGCGCATCTGAAAAATAGATTTTGTGTGACAGCCTAATCAACATGCTGTGTGTGTCCCACTACATTCTATTAAATACTCTCTGATCTGAATCTTCAAATAGAAGAAACTGTGACATAAATTCAGCACAGATAAAGATAATGCGGTTACAGGGTTTCTTACAAAATCACAAACATGATACAGAGAGCAGATATCTTGATTGTAGTTTAATGGCTTATTATTTGTTTACCATTTGGCCAACTATAAGTGTAAGCCATCATATTTTTGGAACACATTTACCTTTTATTCGTAAATTGGACGTTGGATTTTATAAAATCTATTATTTTAAATAAATTGGGGAGTCAAACAAATTTGTAAAGGTTTTACTGACATGTCCTTAGCATAACTTTAGAATGGATACTGTTTATATTAATGTAAATGATTCCCCTTGCCTTTAAACTACTCTTTTATAATACCACTCTTAAAATATGTCAATGTCGTCATTAAAGCAAAAACTCCTTTGATGTGGCAAGCAACCTGCTTACCTATTTTTCATCAGATGACGTTCTTATGCTGAAATGTGGCCAACTGAAGCAACCCCTAGGTCATAACTCATAAAAAACAGGTGGCCAGATTATTTTTTCTCGGCCAGGCGGTGTACAATGTACTTCAGGTAAATAGGGTTGCTCTAATTTCTTTAGTAATGGGAACTTCATTATAATACATATATACTGTATTTGCAATTTTCTATTAACTTGTTCTATGCTGCACATCTTTGAGTTCTGGAATGACAAATATTTCACACAGGCCAAAAATATGGAAATGGTCTGCTTGTGTATGCGCGTTACATGTCCCTCTTCACCCCAGTTAGTAGACTAGTGACAAAGAGCCAGACCCCAGCAGGAACTGCATGTGTATTGCCTGCCCCCAGGTGGAGGGGCATTGTGTCCCTTTCAGAGATTTACATATTAATGCGCAGCTCTGCAGCTGTTCTGTCTTTCACCATGCACTAGTCTTCTCAAGGATACAAAAGCACAGTCAGAGCCACCCATGGGCTGGCGAACCTGAGGAATGGGCATTGAATTACAGTAGTGAAGAAAACTTCCTGTCCCTCTTTATCTATTCTGACAAGATTATTGGTTGACATTGTGTGTGTTTTTTGTTTGTTTCTGAGAACACATTTGGCCTTTAGAAAAACTTCATCTAATGTAAATATGCTTAAAAATATTTTATTGTTTTTGCACCGTGTCATAAGTTTCATAACATGTACTTGCTTGCCAAGCAGTTTGCTTTAGTTTCACTGAACTGGAACTGACTTTCTTTGCAAGCCGTCATAAAAACTGTGATTCTGTCACTCAAATTCCAATTTTTTTTTTACACAGCTCTACACAAAAGAACATTGTACAAAATGCTGTACAAAAGTCTATGGCTATAGCCCCAAGCAGCGAACCAGTTTAGACAGCAGTAAGATTAAAAACTGTTATATATAAAAGTTCAGATCAACAAATATTAAGTTCCTTAAATTCAAGAATGAATGAAAGAGTTCTGTTAGTAGGGTCTTTCATCAGGTCAAGTTGGTTCATAAACAAGTTGGTTCATAAATTATCAAAGAACTCTTTAGGATTACTGTAGCCACATTGCCAAGGGGTGAGCAGCGTGTAACATCACAGACTGAAACAGCTTTAACAGAAACATGTGGCATGTATTTAAAAAGGGTTTGAGATAACAGTGCAAAAGCCCAGGATAAAGCCTAGTATAGCATTATATGGACTGTAATTTCATAAAAAAAACTTGAGAGATCTTCACTAGGTATTAGGGGTTCTGAGGTTTCCTATCTTATTTAGTTGATGAGTGAGAGCCGTAACAACAGGACCTTTATACTTTATATTAATTGCTTTATATTTTTTATGACCCTTTAATCATCTCTCTCCTTTTTTCCTACACAGCCTTTCCACCCCATGGTCAACTTGCAGTGTTCTCCAGACTTGAAACCTTTCCTGTGTGCACTTTATGCCCCTGTGTGCACAGAGTACGGCCGAATGTCCTTGCCCTGCCGTAGTCTCTGTGACCACTCAAAGAGAGAGTGTCAGAAGCTTATGGACATGTTTGGGGTCACGTGGCCTGATGAGATGGAATGTAGCAGGTAATGTTATGTCTTTAATAATTTTTTTAAATAATGTGATCAGTCATAACTGATTTTTAAGTTTTGATTATCATCAAAAATGTTTGCTGATCTACTGGATTGTGTGACTGGGATGAACTTAAATAATCACTCAAGTCCTAGCTTTACAAAACAATTTTTATGGTTTAGAACAATCACATAAGTAATGTTACAATGTAACAAATATGTTAATATAAACTTTTCCATAACCGTTTACTCTCGTTGTTACATTTATATGTAAAAGGAAAGCAATTTAAATATTACTGAACACAAACTAATTTTGTATGTGATGCAGGTTGACAGAAAAAGGCAGTGACTAAAATTCATATCATAACTTGCATAAATTAGTAAACTACTTCCATATTCTTTTTAATTCTACTGTGTTTTCAGCTTTCTGCTACACATGTATAATTGTTGACAAGAGTTTAGTAACATATTTATAGCAGTTTGGCTACCAAAGTGTCAGTGTTTTTATCTGTCATGGTACTTATTACAAATTACATGGTGTAAAATTTAATATAGGAAACATAGCTGATCATCTGGTGGAGGAAACCTAATTCCTGTAACTGTTCATCAGTTCTTCTACTTTACAGCACAGATCTTTATATAAAGCCATCTAGTGATGATGGCTCAGCATAGTCATTGTAAGCAATAATAAATCAATTGGGGAAACGTTGAGGGATTGTTATTTTCGCTCACTGTAAGCTCTTTGTGTACATTATTCCAACTGCAGGTTTCCTGACTGTGATGAGCCATACCCTCGTGGTGTGGATCTGCAGACTACTACGAACACTACGGACCAGTCACCCATGGCTGTGCAAAGAGACTATGGCTTTTGGTGCCCTCGAGAACTCAAAATTGAACCTGATCTAGGCTACACGTTCCTGGGTATTCGTGATTGCTCACCTCCATGCCCCAACATGTACTTTAGACGAGAGGAGCTGAACTTTGCCCGGTACTTCATTGGAGTTGTATCCATCGTCTGCCTTTCTGCCACACTCTTTACCTTCCTCACCTTCCTCATTGATGTCACACGTTTCCGCTACCCTGAACGCCCCATTATCTTCTATGCTGTGTGTTACATGATGGTTTCACTGGTCTTTTTTCTTGGGTTTCTCTTGGAGGAGCGGGTAGCCTGCAATGGGTCAAGTCCTTCCCAGTTTAAAGCCGCAACAGTTACTCAGGGCTCCCATAACAAGGCCTGCACTTTGCTCTTCATGGTGCTTTATTTCTTTACTATGGCTGGTAGTGTTTGGTGGGTCATCCTCACAATCACGTGGTTCTTGGCTGCTGTGCCCAAGTGGGGCAGTGAGGCCATTGAAAAGAAAGCTCTGCTGTTTCATGCCAGTGCCTGGGGTGTACCTGGTGTGCTAACAATATCGCTGCTGGCTATGAATAAGATTGAAGGGGACAATATTAGTGGTGTGTGCTTTGTTGGTTTGTATGATGTGCACACACTGCGATGGTTTGTTTTGGCGCCACTCTGTCTAAATGTGTTCGTCGGGGTGTCTCTGCTACTTGCTGGGATTGTGGCTTTAAACCGGATCCGGATGGAGATTCCATTGGAGAAGGAGAACCAGGACAAGCTGGTGAAGTTCATGATCCGCATCGGTGTTTTCTCCATTCTTTACTTGGTTCCACTGCTGACGGTGTTGGGTTGCTACCTATATGAACAGGCCTACCGCTCTGTGTGGGAGATCACCTGGGTACAGGATCGCTGCAGAGACTATCACATTCCCTGTCCTTTTCAGGTAAGGTTATTGTGCCATTATAATCAAACAAATCATTTGATTAATCCAAGCACATAAATTTCCAGCATATATTTATGGTTTTACATTTACTGTTGAATACCTATTCTGCAGAAGAGGCTCAGTATAGATTAAGCCACAAATATGTTACAGAATCAAACTGCTGAATAAGATGTACATACATTAATAGAGACTTTTTGGCTACACCTCCCTATTTACAATAATTATTAAATATATTTGCACCACTATACCATATGAACTTTGTAGATCTTTAATTAAACGTCTGTATTCCCTGCATATGTTAGTCCCCAGGACGACTAGAAAACCACTACAAAGCACGTATTATTTGGAAGTTGGATGAGTCTTAGCACTGAAGTGACTCTAACATGTTGGTAGGTGTGTATTGCACTGGTATTAGAGGATCGGGCAAAACACTGACCGGATGTGTTAGTCCTCAAACTAAATCATGTCCATTGACCAGCTTTCTGTGTACATTGATGAAGGATTACCGAACACTAACACACTGTCTGATTCACATCTATAAGGTGAAATAATAAGGTAGATAGATCTGTGATCTATCAATGAGTAGACACAGCATCAATATCGTCTCATCCATTTATACTGGTGAAACACATATCACACCACCATGTCAGTGACACTCAGAATCATCTACCACCTGAAAAGTAAATTCAGAACAAATAAAAAGGAAGTACCAAAGAAACACATGGACTATAGTCTGTAACCAGGCAACAAATCTTTGTTAAGCTAAACTCAAAATGAACAATGAATGTAAAACAAGGAGTTGTACCAAATGAAGTGGCTGGTGAGTGTATAAAGTTAAATGTTTGGTATAGTTTTATAATTTATGTATTTAGGAAATATTCCAAGATATTCGATTTGTTAGATAAACTCTGTCTAATGTTTCCTAATATTTGAAGAATCAGTTGGCATCGTATCATGTCTGTGTTTGAAACCATCTGATCAAAGAGCCTCTGCTTTTCTCTGTGCTCATTAACACACTGAGCTGTGGAGCTGAACGTCACAGTTAACAGTAACCTGCTAAATCAGACTTGCTTACTTAAACCTTTGCATTTCCTGCCTCACTGAGCAGCACTTCTTGCTTCTCTTACTCTGAGTAAACCAGCCTTATTGCACATGCAGTTGTGCAGGTTGATTTACCTGATCCACAAAGTGAGCTAACTATTAACTAGGCTAGACTCTATAAACCAGGCTTAATTTGACTAAGTTTGATTTGCATGAAAGAAAATAAACTCAATGCTGGCTCAGTTACCATAGCACTAAGACAAACATGCACATTTTTATTACATTTGTTGATCAATTGAGTTGGAAGTTGTGTGTCATCAGATACTCCTTAGCTTGTTTCTCTGTGGTGGTTTTGCTTATTATATAATGTATTAGACAGTACTGTAAAAATACTGAACTTCAACAGTTTGGACGTTTTCCAGTTTACTTGGGCATCAGGAAAGCTGTAAACTTTTTTTTTTTTACTCATTTACATTTCCAAAAAAAAAAAAAACTTAAAAAAAAAAAATCTTAAATCTTTAATTAGAACCCACATTAGAATAGGTGGCTAAATATATTAAATGTCTGTAATTTCCTGCTGGACTGACTCTCTGACATTATTAATATTAAAGGTTGTGTCCATGCATCATACTTTCCTTATTAAGTCTTTTCTGTCAGAACTGCTGTGCGTGAACTAAAACTTTCAGGCATCAGGGGAGGAGTGCAAATGCCACGAGTGAAGAAATCTATAAAACTAAACTGTGATGCATGTGGCTGTGTGGTTTTGTTCTCAACCAAAATTACTTTATAGAAATGTTCAAAACTGTAATATATCACACGTAATGAATTACTAATATGCATCACTAAATATTTGTCAGTGCACACCACTGGAGTGTGTAAAGCCTGAGGCGCTGTTCATGTTCAACTCTTCCACTGTCTCGCTAAAGCATGTCTCAGGAATTCAGTTCCACTCTGTTATTGGATCTTTATTTTTTGGTGAAAGTGTTTCATCTTACAATACAAAAGCATGTTAGTTTGTATAGTTTAGCAAATTCTTTATAAAAGATCCAAAATACGAACAAAAAAAAAAAATCAACTATTGCATATATATATATATATATATATATATATATATATATATATATATATATATATATATATATATATATATATATCCTATCATTTATTTTAATATCGGTTATTAAATTAGATGCTGGTTTTCCAACATGCATAACATAATTAAATACACAACACTTTAAGATATGTCTGAATATCACCAAGCGCTTTAGCTGGAGAGGTAGACGCATAAGGAGATGAACAGTAACCTTCCATTATGTGGGTTTGATTTGTTTGTTTAGAGAAACAGACTGCATTGTCTGAAATCACTGAGGTGTGGAAAGTCAAGAAACTAACCTGTTTACAAACTTTCCGAGGCATCAAGAGTAGAGTAAAAAGAAAAAGAAAGGGTAGTAGACAGGCATGCTGGGATGTGTATGAGAAGCAATAAATCATTACAAAGATTACAGAGAAAGCCAAAACTGTCACACAAGTTTAAACTTACACTGAAGGGACTGACTATTAAAAACGAGTGTGTAAGAACCAGAGCTATTCATAAGAACCTGTTTGATACCTGCTCTCTCTGAAGGTTAGTAAAACGTTCCTCTGTTTGTAGGTGGAGCAGACCAGCAGACCCGAGCTGGCTCTCTTCCTGATGAAGTACCTGATGATGCTGATTGTTGGTATCCCGTCCGTGTTCTGGGTCGGCAGTAAGAAGACCTGTTTCGAGTGGGCTGGCTTTTTCCATGGCCGCAGGCGTAAAGAGTAAGTTCCTTTATGAACATGCAAAATATATCATGTTAAATGACTTTATCCTAAATTAATTCTGCATGTGAAGTGTAAAATTTAGTAGAAAATGGTTATCCATTATCCAAGTTATCCATAGAAAACTAAATTAATAAATGACCACTAATTAGTTAATTAATTGGTAAAAATAGATTTACTGTATGTGTTGTCATAGATGATGAACAATTGTGCAAAGTTTCAGCTTAATCGGATAACGGGATGTGGGTGAAATATAGCATTTTCAAACTTTTTAGCAGACACACAGATGAAGCTAATATAGGGATGGTAAAAAGAAGTAACTTGGACCTCACCAAGTTAATTAATTGAAACGGGGGATGAGAAAAGTAATATTTAAATCAACATCAAGTCTGTAACGTAATGAGTCAGTAAGAACACCAGGTCAGATCATGACACTAAAATAATCACAGTGACATTTTTGCATTCTGTAGAAGTTTCACACATTAAAGTTTTGCTCATTAAACCGCTCTTACTAAAAACACACTGCATAACTCCTGCTTAAATTCTAATTCTTGATGTTGTGCATGTGTGTTTGTTTGCCCTGCGACTAATGACCTCTGATTGTTTTTCTCTCAAAGGAAAGCGAATGCTTGTGTTAGAGAATGTAAAAATAAAGTACCAGGTCATGCAATGTTTTAAAGATGTACTCAGGTTACAGTGGTGTTTTTTATATTACAGTGTCTTTGAGATTCACATCCATAATATAATTACAGAGCTCAATTATAAAGCATAATTGTAGAGCTTGTTAATGAACTGAAAGATGTAGGATGTCAATAAAAACACACTATATGGAAAAAACATTATTGAATTCAGCTCTTTGATTTAGTACAATTACCAAATCAAGCATCTAGCCTCTATCCTGTATTGTGGTCATTGTGAGAATCTAATGCTGTGGGAGCAGATTTAGGGAGGTCATTTTGGGTTCAAGGAAGATTGTAGCCCACTGCCCAACATCAGGTCCATTCAGACATGGTTGGGTGAGTTTTTAGTGTTTATCTCGAACCCACCAGACACTTTGAGATGAACTAGAAAGCAAGCCAGGCCCTCTCGCCCATCAGCATCATTTTTTGGATGAAATGGAAAAAGAAAATCCCATAGACTTGACCCAGGTTTTGTAGAAAGCCTTATCAGAAGAGTGAAGGCTTATATAGCTGCCAAGGGGGGAGCGGGGCAGTTTCAAATGGAATATGATAAAGTACAGGTTTTCTGCCTCACTCTGGTTTGTTGTTTATCTCTGTAGCAGTGCTGTGAATGACAGTCGTCAGGTTCTGCAGGAGCCCGACTTTGCCCAGGCCCTGCTGCGTGACCCGAACACGCCAATCATCCGCAAGTCCCGCGGAACCTCCACCCAGGGCACCTCAACCCATGCTTCCTCCACACACCTGGCCATGCTGGATGATGTGCGCAGTAAAGCAGGCAGCGTCCACAGTAAGATGAGCAGCTACCACGGCAGCTTGCACCGCTCACGTGACGGGAGGTAGGACCTCCCACAAGAGGAGTTGAAACTTACCTACAGTATGATTATCTCTAATAATGATAACAGCGTCTGTAATCATCAGATGGGAAGTGTTAAGACTTGCCTTCTGCCTCTTGTTTGACTCTTTCAGGTTCACGCCTACCAGCCACAGAGCTGTGGAGGAACGATCCCCGTACGGAAGTGTCCCCCGCCTTAACGAGCACCTCTCCCATCACAGCAGTCTGCATCGCCTCGACAGCCAGTCACTGCACAGTAGTGTGCGGGACCTGAGCCACGCTGCGCCCCCCACTGTGACGCACGGCTCCAGCATGAACCGCGTGGTGGAGGAGGAGGGTGCAAGCGCTTAACAAAGCATCACTCATTCAACCACCGTACTGAAATTCAACAGAAACCAGAAGTGGGCCTTCATGCATCCGGATTCAACACCATCGCAGTGTCTGAGTTCAGAGTGCACACGATCACACAGGGAAGAAGGGCAGCCAAGTCAGTGAAGAGATTCAGTGCAGGGTGTTGTAGCGACACTGCCCCCTGCTGACCGCTGCTGCAAGCTGATGTGTTGAAAAGATAAATGGCAGCAGCTAGGATCCAGATCCACAGCAGAGACTTCTTATCTAATTCAGTTTAAAGTTAATCTGCTGCAATCATGGACTTATTTCAGAACCTCCATGCAAACTGCCCTAACCCTTATTATCCATGTGGTCATTCACTGACACTGGTTTAATGAATGAAATCCAATGTGGCATTAGGTTGTGGATTTGGTTTAAACCCAATAAGTATACCACAGTGTCCACTAGCTTGATGGTGCTTTGTAAACTATTTAGTGAACATGAGTTCGAATGGGAACCAGAACAGGCTAAATTATGCACTAAAACACATCAAGGAGGGATTTCAGACAGGGCTGACCACCGAGCTGGACCGTGGCCAGGGAGTAGTTTGAGCTCGTCAAAATCCCTGGCTTCTTTAGCTGATCTCTACTGAATTGAATTCTAATGGTGTGTTCCTCATTGCTCACTCACTGAGTGCAGTATGCTGAAGAGACATTCAGTGAAGCAGAGCTGCAGGGAATGAAATAGTGTGAGCAGACGATGGAAATGTGCTGCCACCAAGTGGAGCAGTCAGCCTTTGTGTTCAGAGTTATCTTTATCTGAGGTTGTACAGACAGAACCCACACTGTCAATGAGGCATAGATGCATTCAGAAATATAAAGTGGTCTGTGGGGCTCGAGCAACAAGCGTTTTTTGTATGCTTTACTGTTTGGGTTTGAGCACAGACAGTCTAAAAAAAGTGTAAAGCAGTGAGGAAGATAAAAGACCTTTTACAGAGTGTGTGATATTTAAATGTGAGGGGAAAAAGGCTTTAATCTCACAATTTATATTCTGTGTTTAATGACTGCACGCCTCCAAAACAGTGCCACATACCAGAGAACCTCACTACAGAATATGCACAAGGTGCTTGAAATATTTATATGTTTAAATTACGTTTAGAAAACATATCGACAATTACATAAAAAAAAAATAGTGTACAAAATTCTTTTGAAAAAGATTCCATTTAAATGATGTTTTAACATGATGGAAGTTTAATGCAGTTTTTTATGGTTCTTGAACATAAACGTTTGTGGACCGTGTGTATAAATGTATATAGAATCTTATGACACTGGTTTGAACTCACTTGTTCTTCTCAGATTTGTTTATAAACACATTTTTTCATTTGATAAATGGGTGTGAATGTGAAACGAGAAGAACCTGAAGGGATCTGCACTCCCACAAAAGTCTGTATCGAATGATTAATAATAAGCCATTTAGATCGTCACTGCGTTTCCTTTACCTGATTAGAATGAGCTCATTATGCTGCTGCCGCAGTTCTCCAAAGTCACAAAGTATCCCAACTGGAACATGGAACCAACAGAGTGCTGTGTGTGCAGATCCTGCAGCGCTCAGATTAACCCTTATGAACCTGAACGCGTGTGTCCATCATCGAGACGCTCAGCTGAAACCTATGAGAACCGGCAGCGAACAGCTGACTCAATGAGAAGGTTCTTCACTCTGATGAACAAACTCACTTTTAAATATTAAACTGGCGGCACGGTGGCTTAGTGGTTAGCACGTTCTCCTCTCAGCGCTAGGGATTCCCGGTTCGAATCCCCATCTGGGTGGAGTTTCCATGTTCTCCCCGTGTCTGTGTGGGTTTCCTCCCACAGTCCAAAAACATGGATCAAGTCAATTGAATTCTCTAAATTGCCCCATATAGAGTGTGTCTGTGTGAGTGAGTGTGTGCCCAGCGATGGATTGGCACCCTGTCCTGGGTCTATCTGCCCAGTGCTCGAAACGTTCTCCCCTGGCTGAGCATGGGGAACCCCACTGCGACCCTAATAGAGGATAAAGCGGGAGATAATGAATGAATGAATGAAATATTAAACTGGTGCAGTCACCAGCAGGTCCTGGGTTGTGGAAGGGAATCCTTGCATAGTTGTCATGTTCTCCCCATGTTTTTATGGATTTTCTTACTGAAGCTTTGGGTTTTACCAACAGTCCAACTACTGAGTGTGTGAACTGAAGATACTACATTGCTCCTCAACCAGCACTGTGGCTTGTGATGGAGAAGCAGTTTGTACTTTTTGAGTGCACCCTTTAGGAGCAGCGGATGTAGAAACAGAATGGGGGGAAAAGAAAAACACCCTAAGCATCGAGATCCTGTTCATACCACCAGAGACCTGATTCAGATCTTATACCCGTTTCATCCCGTCTCATCATTCATTCATTCATTCATTATCTCCCGCTTCATCCTCTTTTAGGGTCGCGGTGGGGTTCCCCATGCCCATCCAGGGGAGAACGTCTCGGGCGCTGGGCAGATAGACCCAGGACAGGGGCAATTGTAAATATATATGGGGCAATTTTGAGAATTCAATTGACTTGATCCATGTTTTTGGACTGTGGGAGGAAACCGGAGAACCTGGAGGAAACCCACGCAGACATGGGGAGAACATGGAAACTCCACCCAGATGGGGATTCGAACCGGGAATCCCTAGCGCTGAGAGGCGAACGTGCTAACCACTGAGCCACCGTGCCGCCTAATAATGTTTATAATTTAAGAAAACATGAGCAGCAAAGACTCTGCAGGCTGAGTGCAGAGCCTGAGAGCTCCACACTGCACACTGATCACCAACAGCTTCCTCAAGCTGAACTTCTGTATGCAACCTGTGATTTCTACTGTAACGCTTTTATTTATCTCCTCACACACAGCTTTACCTGTGACAACGACAGCTCTGTGTTATTTATCATTACAATGACGGTGTCTTCGCTGCGCCGTCGCGCTCTGCTCTGCTGTAGCTGAATCCGCTCGTGATTGGAAGCTCATTCTTTTATTTAAGAGATTTTGCTCTTGTGCTTTTCAGTGCCTGATAATGTGACTGTGGACCTGTGAGATCAGATCTGATCCACGTTTGTGACAGCGATTACTGCTTCTCTGGTTCCTCTGCATCTAGTCTTTGTTTCTGCTCACGCTCCAGGCAGCCGATGTTCTAAAGCCGCACGTCTTAAACCAGGTCCTGAGGAGCCTCTGCCCTACATTCTGACTCCGCTCATTACAGCCACTTTAATAAAACGGGGTGAAAGTTTGCAGGGTAGCGGCTCTCGATGGCACCGGGTATAAGAAACATTGTTCTAGAGGGAGAGAGATTTAGCACTTTAAGCTGTTGTGTTGAACATGTAGGTTTTTTTATTTTATTTTAGGGCCGTTGAGATTGAAATGCATTTTTATATATATATAAAAAAATAAAGTTTGTTGAATTTCACACAATATCTGGACTGCAGTGTGTTTCCCAGAAAGTTTTGAATCAGTTCTGAATGAATGAAGGAGTTGGATTATGGATTGATTATGGATGGATTATGTTCCCGCCGTCACAGGACCAGTTTAAAAGGGTTTGACCTGCATACCGCGGTTTCAGAAAAACCTCCACAGCCAGTTAAAGATTCGGTTTGGTATCCGTTCCCATTTTATTGAAATACATCAGTCAGGATAAGAGTCTTAATGTGAAAATAGTGGTGGTTAATTAAATAGAAACTCAGAACGGTCCACCTTAAATAAGCATGTACCCGAAAACAAACAAAACACATAATGTGGGGGCCTCTCAGTAACATCATTCCACAGCTCCACACTCCACAGATCAATAAAATATGATAAAAAGGGAAAAACAAAACAATCCAGCCTTAAGGAAACAACTGAATACACCTGACATGCAAAACTGTACATATTCATACAAATAAAACCCAAAGCTCCAAAATAATGTGGATATAAAAAAGCAGGTTAACATAGAAGGCAGCGAAACCCTCGCTGAAATGCAGGTGGTTATAATCAGCTCTCTAAATCCATGTGGCTACTGCACTACCCAGCATCTGAGCGGGGTTCGAGTAAGGCACCTCTCCGTTTGCCGTCAGCCTTCACAAGAGTCCAATCCCCCCCCCCCACCCCCACAAAAAAAAAAAAAAAAAAAAAAAAAAAGTAAAAGGAAATCATTGGTTCTAACATACCTGAGTAACAACTCAAAACAGGCTCCCTGTTCCACCACGCGGGCGGACAGGTTCTAGCGACGGCAGCCGAACTCCAAAAGCGCTCTGTGATAATCGACTTGGTAAAATAAATATGAGAAAAGTAACAACACAGAGGCAGAAAGCACCAGCAGTGAAGAGCCACTCATTAAAGAATGCAGTGATTACCGGCGAGTTTCACACAGAACAACCACTCAACTAATGTTTCTAAAAACATTAAGGGAAATCCTGTTACGCATCACATGAAACCTCCAGTGTAGACTGACTGGTCCCTTTAGCTTCTTACACAATTTAGGAGTCAATAACTTTAACCAAATGTCTCTATTGCGAGCCGAGTGAAGGATCTGAACCGAATACTAGCTTTCTTGACATGAGAACGTTTACATTTAAGCTTAATGTAAAGAGAAGCACTTTAATCTGCGGAATCGAGAACAATCTGCGGAATTCAGAACAATTGCTCCCACAATGAAAATGATTGGACCCCTATAAATATAATGCAAGGAATCATCTGCATGATTACGTTTCAACGTATTCTGTTAATGAGGCTCTACATCTCAATATAATCTACATTCAGCTTTAAAAATGGAATGAGAGATGCTTTCGAATGTTTCCTCTGCCAAAGCCCCGCCTCACTGGGCTGAGGTTAGAGCGATCAGAGGGGTTCAGGGTGACCTCATTACATTCTGTGACCATTTCACTGTTAGCGGTCAGAACGTCAGTTTTCCTCTCTGAACACGACTGCTTATTGCTTTGATGTGGTCAAACTGGAGGTCACTAATATTTGCACCAATAAGTTTGAGCTCTACTCAGGCTGAGAGTCACCTTTAGTGGAAGAGACCAGAGGGAACATTATACAGGTGATACTTAAGATGTATATATACAGCTGGTTAAGCTTGGTTTTAATGCTTATGATTTATATCTATATAAAATAATATCTTTGGAAACAGCATTATTGCTCCAAAACAGGAAACACAGAGCACACAGTAGCAGGCAAAGAAGAGGAAGTACAAGGCTGCAATGTGTTTCAGATTCACCGATGCCATGACACCTGGTAATTACTTAAAAACGAGTTTACTGAAACCTCCATACTAAAACCACGAGAGCAATTAAAATTCCTGCATTAATAATCAGATGAAAGTAGCGCTCTCCATCCTGATAGGGTCATCTTTCAGAATATATTATACTCTAATAAAACTATGTACATTATTTGTTCTGTTCCGACCAAATTTAGGGCTTTACATGTGAAGGATCAGCATGGCACCAGTGCGGGCGTGGTGGGGCGGGGGGGCAGCTGTGGCTGGTGAGAATCTTCCACCATCTACAAGTGTAGCTTTCAGTACATAGACTAATCGACTCAGAATTCATTATGTATCAGCAGCAGATACACGAGCACAGGTGGGCATGTGATTCCTGAAATCAGGAATAAATAGATTTTTAAATAAACGCTGTCGAGATCATTTCTTGTAATCCGCCCCCAATACTTCCCCTCCGGACCTGAAGCCCTAGCACAGTGTTTACTGAAGAAACTAAAGTGATGCCAAAGCAAGGCTTTAAAAGGCTGGATGTAGATGCCATGTGCGTACTTATAAAAACCGTTTGCTTTTGCAGTGGTGTAGTGTGTGTGTGTTCACGCTCATGCACAGCTATGTTGTCTAGGCACACACATGATATTGTGCACGAACACGCATTAGTGTCGTCATGAGCTAATGTCTCATTATTGTTCTGAAGTTACCAGAGGAAATCACAGGTCCTCTGCAGCCCATTAAAGTCCCAAACGCAGCCGCGCGCTCCATCGCCTGCCGCCGGCCTCAGGTCTCCCAGGATGGATGTGCACTGCGTTCCAGAGACTGGGACTTGCTCTTATGAGGGGAAGATGGGCTTGGGGGGCTGCTCAGGTTTGAGCTGTTGGAGGCTGTGGAGTGACGCGGTGAATCGGAATCCTAAAGATGGAGGGCAAAAGGTCAAGTTAGACATTGATATTGGTCGACTGTACATATATAATTTATATATATATATATATATATATATATATATAAATAAAAAAGCTACAAAAGAGCTACAACTGTTGCAATGTTCAGCAGTCTGAGAGCGTGATGAAGGCGCTCAGACAGAAGGCTGGTCAAAAAACACTAACCACAGCAAGCGTGCACACCTGTAGTAATAGAGCAGTTCAGTGACTCTAGCGTTACCAAAACAGGGTAGTTTAGATGGTTCCTGTGGAGGTAAAATTACCAAAAAGGTGCCAACTGTAACTGTGTACCTCTGCATGTGCTAGAGCAGCATATTAAAATCTAAAACCACTTACGATTACTCCTTTCCCCCCTTATTTTAAACTCCCCAATGACTGTTAAACAACCCAGGACAATCACATTAGAACTAAACTAGAACCGACCACCAGCTCTTTCATAAAGGTGGCTAGTTTCATAGTATTTGGTGGGGGAAACCAAATTCTGATATCAAAGTCAATCCATCCTTCATGGTGGTAATGCAAAAACTGCAAAAGCAAACTCTCGATGCATCACTGTAGACCTCACGAGAATCTGTTTTCATATAAATTGAATTCTAAAGAATAACACAATCCTAAGGACTACTAATGAAAAAGTACAGCTGGTTAAACATGGCAGGCTTACATCACCTCAGGGTGTTGTTCCTAGAACTGAGCCCTGGAAGGTACACGGTTTCCTGCATTCATTTTCAAATCTGTTCCTAGAACAGTGTGGTCCAGAAGTATCCTATGTTGATTGGGCCAGTAAACACAAAGCACTCGTCTAAAGACTAAACTGGACACTACAGTAAAGCAGGGAGGGGTCGTGATTTCAGATAATCCAACGGTGTTACCTTTATCTTTTTAAACAGTGTCCTTAAAGTCCTTTTCACTTCAGAGCTTTTGCCTGTGGAAGAAACTACCTGCCACTACAGTCACACATGGCCCAGGTCATACACACACGGTGGAATAGTGGATAAAGTGTGAGCACAAACATGAGGCAAATAATAAGATGCCTGGTGTCACACTCAACACATGCATGTGCATTTTGCACTCAACAAAAAAAGGGACTTGAAAGAGCATTCTGAGTGTGACCTGAAATCTGTGATCATTTTTATACTATACTTATACACAGCTTCCAAAGCGGCCATGTGCAGATTAGAATAAAGCAGTGAAAAAAAAAATCCAAAGTGAAAAACATTACCTGATAACAGCTTTCTGAAATTCTAAGAGATTCCAGGTGTAAATGTTTAAAAATGCTCTTTAATAACAAACTTAATTTCTTCTAAAATCAAATGTTTGGTAATAAACTGGATGAGTCACTAATTAAACCCAGACATTAAACCCAGTAACCTCTCATACCTCTTTGTCAAACTGTGAGAGCGGGGCATCGCCTGTGCCATCCATGCCTCCACCGGATGAGAGCGAGCCTTCAGACGGTGAGGTCAGAGCCTGCCGTTTGTTTGAGCCATAACTTCCACTGGAAAGTTCTCGTCTCAGAGCACTGCCGTTCTGGGATGATGATCCTGAAAATGTTCACGGTCAGTTTAATTACAGCAGAACAAGCTACTTTTAGGTTAGTTAACACTTTTATAGATTTATTTTATAGCATTCAATTCCTCTAGCATATAAGCACTTACGTGTGCCAAGACCGCTGCTTGCGCTCATCGAGCGGCCGGGTTCCTGTCTGCTCTTATTAATAGAGGGGATGCTGACAGAACCACCAAGCACTCCACGGCTCTCCTGAGGACGCACGCTCTGCACAGCACAGTCAGGGACAAGAAATACATCTTCATTACATTTCTAATACTGAAAACGTAATTGGACAGAGATGATGGAGTATAAACCTGCCTACAATTAACTGAACAAAGAGGTAAAGCAATGCAACCTACAGCTTTTTTAAAAAATTACTTTGATTTTGTTTAGGGGGGGAGAAAGTTTTGGGCACTGGGCAGATACACCCAGAACAGGGCACCAATCTTTCGCTGGGCACACATTCACACTACATGGGGCAACTTGGAGAACTAAATTGACTTGATCCATGTTTTTTTTTTTGGACAGTGGGAGGAAACCGGAGAACCAGGAGGAAACACACGCGGACACGGGGAGAACATGGAAACTCGAACTCAAAAATTCGAACGGGGAATCCCTAGCGCGAACATGCTAACCACTAAGCCACTGTGCTGCCCAATAAGTTCTAAATCCAAAACAAAATTATATTTTGTCCTTTTAAATTTAAGCAGTGAACAACTGAAAAGTACTTTTGAGACATTAAATTGTGTAAATATCAATTTTAAAATGTGGGGCAGTAGTGTACATTTGTATAATTAAAATGTTTTGCTTGTCATGATTGAAATGAATTCTGCCCACCTTCTTAATGTTAACGCCCAACAAAAATAATTATATTGGTACATTGGTCAAAAAAAAAAAAATAAAATAAATAAATAAATCTTTAAGGGCTATGAGACATTTATCACGAGACGCATTGCATCACATCTGTAATGATCAAATCAAGAAAAACAGACAGCATAAAACTATAGAGAAGAAGAACAAACCAAAGCTACAAAGCCAAATCAAAGTGGTTTGGAATATTAGGCAAAAACAGTCAGTCATATCCAGCAGTGGTAAATACACAGTAGATATGACCGATGTAACAGGACACACTCAGGTCCTACCAGAGAGCAGATGGAGGCAGGTGTCCCCGGAGCAGAGCTCAGGGAAGGAGAGTAGGAAGAGAGTGGGGAATCTTGAGACAGGAAGTTGTCAGCAGAGGTGATGGTCATATGATAGACATGCTCAAAACTGGTAGGGGTGGAGATGAGATGGAGGTGGGGTGAGGGGAGAGGTGAAGCCGGCTACAGTATAAGAGTCAGGAGAAAAATGAATAATGGAAATAAAAGTGGAATTGATGCATGAGCAATAATGTAAACGAGATGTAGAGAAAAGAATTTTAGTATAAAGTCGTTAACAAGGGTACATAATGGAGACAAAAATAAAAACAAGGAGTTTGAGTAAAATGGGAGAAAAAGAAAAACAAAAGGTGAAAGCAGCCGAAATGGAAAGATTTTATTTCCAGTGGTACCTTTGGCAGGTCTTTGAGTATTTGAATCCCGTCACCTGGCCCCATATGAACCACATGATTAAAGTTGGTTGGATTTGATATTAACTTGCTTCTCATCTCGGGATCTCTAAGCATCTCTCTAAAGCATTTAAGACACAAACATAATGATGGAGTCAAACGAAAGACTAATAATAATAATAATGATAATGATGTTGAATAGTTTTATAAAAAGAATATAAAACAAAAGTACCACAAATATATTTAAGTTTAAAAAAAAATAATGTAATTTATAATTTTGTGTCAGTCTGGGCCACAGTCATAATCAAAGGTTGTGATGAATATTTTAAGGGTCAATAAAAAGTGGAGGCGTCACAATTTTGTTTGATGGCTGGTTTGTATAGTTTGTGTCTGTAAGCATGATTTTGTTTAACCCATATGAGAATTCTTAACTGTTGAGTTTATTCCACTAGAAGCATTGCTTGATCTGTTGTAATTATTAAAGTTTATTTAAACTTTCTGTTGTTGGCTGGTCAACTAATACTGCTGAAGTTTGCCTGACTATCTTTAAAACCATCTGTGTACACAGGGAGAAAAATCTCTCTGATTTGTGATACACAAATACAGTCCTTCATGATTTCATGTTAAAGTGTCCAAGCTTATGTCTAGTTCTCTAAGGACTGACTGCACTCACAGGCCCGGGGGTCAGATAAAGTTGGGTTTGGCTTAAAACCATAGCATATACAGCGGTTGGAACACCACAGGGAATTCTGGATTATACTTGATGAATTTCAGTTTAGTACAAGTTTCAGCCATCTGTTCTGGAGTGATCGTTCATTTGCCTCAAAGAAAGGACTTTGAAAAAGAGACGTTTTAAAATCTCCTAAGTTTGACAGCAGATATTGTCAAACATATAAATACACACTTTTTCACTTATCCATCAACGATGCTGCCGTAATTATGTTTAAATGTCATCAAGTTTCTGTATACTCTAAATTACAGTTGCTGGTTTGCTTCCAATTTAGTTCTTGCTAAGAATTACAACATCCAATCACTAAAAAAATCTGTTCTTAACAGAATGGTATGAAAGAAAAAAAATTACTACTAATGAACATTAAAAATAATGAAGCATAGACTGCCAGCTATTTAAATAGACATTCTGCAATGGACCCACTGGTGAATAGCACATGCAACAACGGGGATCCAATTTAGTTTATATTGAATATAGCACTATTTAATTGTGTGTATAATTCATATTGGTAAATATCAGCAGTTAATGCCCATTTCAGTAAGCTTCAACTATAGATGGGTTCTGTCTGTGTGTAGGCCAAGTGGTTTACCTCCGCTGTTGCAGTCTCTCCTCCTCTGGAACTCTAAAAGAAAAGCGCCGTTTGCTTGACATACTGCGCACCATCTGTTTCCGGCTGTTATCAGATGTTTCTGGAACCACCAGCTCATCTCCCTCTATAACAGATGTCATTGACAGTACAGACTTTCATCACTTCCAACTTCATAAGTGAACAGTGTTAAATACAGTGGAAAACAGCTTCATTACATGAGTACAGATAAAATCTTTATTGTCATAGCTGATAATAGGAAAAACTGCTTTACTTGAGGTTGATATAAGCACTAACATCAAGTTCAGCAAAAATTTGTAACAGTTGCTACATTACGTTACAGTTAATAACAAAGGAACTGGAATAGGTACTTTCTACATTTCTGTCACTCAGTTGTGATATTAAGTTCATTTCAACTTAAAATGACAAACATAATTGAGCATTTGCTAAAAAAAATGCAGTGGTAAATATTCTGCAGTGATTGATTACTTCTTTAGGAATACATAATCAATATTATATTTTCCTTTACCACACCAGATTGGTTAGTCATCAGGTCACACTTAATATTCTTAAGGCACATACCTGCAGTTTTATTTTTAAAGTAGATCAGCCGTACGGTCTCCAGTCCCAGCAAGTTCAAAGAGCCGTCTGTGTTGAGAGGATGAACCTGCAGCCATTTTATGATTAAACAAAAGTTTAATGAAAGTGCTTACCATTATAAAAATACACTAGCTCTAAACTCTAACTTGACAGCCCGCCCCCAACCACCATATCATTACATAAGCCACTGATGACCAGACCAGAGACCAAATCTGACCAGAATGAGGTCTCTGAAGCTTTCCACTCATTACCTCGTTTACATTTAGCCATTACTTTTATCCATAGCAACTTACAAATGAGAGAACATACAAATTTATATATATAAACACGCCATTTAATTGTGAATTTTCTAACTTTATATTTACTTCAGGGTTTATTACCTTTTTCAATGGAATGGTCTGAATCCACTCCATAGTGTTTACATCAAAGACATCCACCGCATTCTCACTATACACTGATAGGTAAGGTGCATTATAACCTACAGAATAGAAATAAAAGCATTACTAACTCAGTAATCAGATTTGATATTTTAGCACACAAAATGAAAAGTGAAAAAAATTTATTTTAAACTTGTATAACATATAAATGATTTGATTTGTAAAGTGGAAGAAAGATTTCATATAGATGCACACACTGTCTATATCAAAAGCTTATTTCATTGTAAAATTTTGTAAAGATTAGATATTTTAAATGAAACAGAGAAAAAAAAAATTCTATAAAAATATACTGTATGTACAACGCTTAGCACAATTTTCTTTCATCTGGGATTTAAGCAATTTTAACATTATTTCACGTTTGTTTTCACATATATGATTGTGAATATATTTACGGTGTGGATGTTAAAGAATAGACGGCACGGTGGCTTAGTGGTTAGCACGTTCGCCTCTCAGCGCTAGGGATTCCCGGTTCGGATCCCCATCTGGGTGGAGTTTCCATGTTCTCCCCGTGTCTGCGTGGGTTTCCTCCAGGTTCTCTGGTTTCCTCCCACAGTCCAAAAACATGGATCAAGTCAATTGAATTCTCCAAATTGCCCCATATAGTGTGTGTGTGTGTGAGTGAGTGTATGCCCAGCGATGAATTGGCAGCCTGTCCTGGGTCTATCTGCCCAGCGCACAAAACGTTCTCCCCTGGATGTGCATGGGGAACCCCACCGCGACCCTACTAGAGGATAAAGCGGGAGATAATGAATGAATGAATGTTAAAGAATAAGGATATTGGGCTTGGGCTTTAAGAAATGTCAAACTGCAGTAAAACAATTTCTACACTAAAATTGTACCAGCCGACCATTAACAACAAAACTGCTTTATTAATAAGTGCATCAAAAAAAAACTTTAAAAGATATCATAAGATAAAAAAATAAGTGAATAGCTTCTAAATGTTAATGGCACTTACAGCAGGCAGTAGGTACAGCGGGCCACATTAACTCCTGCTGGCGCGAGCGTCTGCCTTGACAGTCTACATAAACTCCAATATTGCTAAAGCATAAGAGTAGCTCTTTGCCAGAGATTTCTACTGCACAGAGTGCATCCAGTCCCAACTGCACTATGAAGGCCAGCGTATGGTCCTCTGGATGAAGAAGACTTGTGGGAGGTCCATCACCCATGAGGCTGTAACGCAGGAATCCAGCCTGGTAGCCAACACATAGCTTATCACCATGCAAAGCCATCCACTGCACAACACCTGGTACTTGCAGCTCCTGCAGCTTCCGGTGTCGCATTTTACCCTTGTTGAGTTCATAGCAGATGACCTGTCTCTTCATTGCAACACACAAACAAGTGCGCCCTCCGTGCTTAATTGTGCCTGAAACCAGTGTTTGACAACCCTTAGTCTCAGGAAGTTTAATGAAGTCTGTGTCCCGGTCATCAAGCGCCGCCATGGGAAAGAGTCTCACGTGACGATTTCGTCCAGAGATGACAGCCAACAAATGTTCAGAGGCAACCAGTTCTATGAGGTGGACCTTTTTGTTATCTCCAACTTTAATTATTTCTGTAAAAGTGCAGAGAAAATTAATGACAGCAGACAAACAAATATGGAGAAAAGCAAAATGGAAAACTTTTCAAAATGACTACCATCTTTGGTGACATGTATAATAAACAGTCCTTCCTCTGTGCCAAGGCCTATTCTCTCATGATCTGTGGATTAAGGGGGGAAATAAAATCATGAAAGATCTGAAAAGCGAATGTACCTAGGCCAGAAAATAAAATAGAGTATGGTTTTTACATACAAACTACAACACAATAGATACACACAAACTCTATTCCTCATCTGCACATTCTATTTCTCATCCATGTGTGAAACCAAGCAATCTCTTTACAGCATGTAATCTACACATGGTTTGGAACGTTCACACTTGGAAAGTTGTCATTTTTCTCATGTTTCTACATGTATATTTTGGTGTTAAGATCAATGTCATTTGTTTAATTTAATTGTCCATCCATCTATCAAAGCACGGGTAGCCTTAAATGCCCTATTGTAAACGTATATAATAACATGTACCAAGCACTAATACAAATCAAATACAAGTCACCTGGCTTCATGATTCTTGAAGGCTAATTTGTAGTTTATATTTACATCCCAAAATGTAACTTATGCAAGTATTTATACTTGTTTTCAGTCAACACAATGCAACTTGTATTTGATAAATCTTGATTTCTGTTAATATCTGAGCTCAATCTTGCAAACTACAGAAATCTCTGTTAATAAGAGCATTTGTAATTTCATTCCAGCTTCTATTTTCTCATTTTCTCCTGTTTGACTCAACACTTCCCAAACATGATCAAAGTTGTATATTGATCGATATAGTATTAGAACTTAAGTACCTATAATAGCAGCAGATTGAGTGGTTTTGATTAGCGGCAATGTGCTGTCATATGCCTCTTTGGGCATGTAGACAAAGCGCTCTTTCAGCTTGTTCTTCTTCAGGAGACGGTGCAGCTCATTTAACACGCTCACCCACTTATTCTTCTCCTGATCACTGTCAGCCAGGATCAGAATGGAGCACTTCTTACCCCGAGATGCAGACAGCTGTGATGCTGTAACCTTTAAGGGAGATATATAAAAAAATATCACATACTGATACTGTGGTGAGCGGCACGGTGGCTTAGTGGTTAGCACGTTCGCCTCTCAGCACTAGGGATTCCCAGTTCGAATCCCCATCTGGGTGGAGTTTCCATGTTCTCCCCGTGTCCGCGTGGGTTTCCTTCGGGTTCTCCGGTTTCCTCCCACAGTCCAAAAACATGGATCAAGTCAATTGAGTTCTCCAAATTGCCCCATATAGAGTGTGTCTGTGTGCGTGAGTGAGTGTGTGCCCAGCGATAGATTGGCGCCCTGTCCTGGGTGTATCTGCCCAGCACCCGAAACGTTCTCCCCTGGATGGGCATGGGGAACCCCCCTGCGACCCTAATATATAGGATAAAGGGGAAGATAATGGATGAATGAATGAATGATGCAGTGGTTTCCGCAGAAAGTGGTTACATAATCTGTGATTCAACTTACCCTGAAAATTGAGGGAATGTCCTTCCTGTTAGCATGGATAACATCAGATGCCAATACTGAACTGACTGAAAAATCCTCATCTCTACAGAAAGAGAAATCCATAAGAAACATATAAACTACAGAGGGCAGTAAGAAAGCAGTTTTACAACACAATCATGCAGTCTTCCTTCAGTGGTTACAAACCTCATGTCAATGACCTGGCTGACCACAACACTAGGTTGTGTTGCTTTTCCCTCTGCAAGCTCATAGAGGAAAAGTTTAAAGTCACATACAATAGCGAGAGCCCTCTGCCAGCCTTTCTTCACTCCTGCTGGTTTTGGCACCTTGTTGGTTGTTTTTGTTGTTTAGAAGAAAACAAAAATACACATACAGTCAAATCCACATTAAAGTCAACAACATTTTATCCTTACTAAAATATAACCAAACCATTTTTTAAAATAGAACAGGGACACGGTAAATATGAAAAGTGAATCAGGTCCTTGAGGGTTCTTACCCTCACATGGCCCTCATACGCTGTTCCAATTCCTTTTTGAGGATCAATACCCAGCGGTCCTTTTGTTTGATCAGGAGGTATAGGACACACGGCGGGAGCTTTATCCGCACATGTCACATGGCAGGAGAAATTACACACTGTGAGAGAGGAAGGAAATTTGCCATGTGAGGTGACCTGAAGGATATTGGATAGTTCTTTGACTTCCTTCATATTTTTTTTTCTTCAATGGAGCCATTACCTTCACAAATGCAGCCTTGTCGAATAAGTCCAACCATCAGTGAAGTGCACTGGTTACACTTGGTGGGTGTGCTGAAGGACTTTACGACAAACTGGTGAGCTTTTGGCTATGAGGGTCAAACAAGCATTTATGTTAATATTAATACATTCTTTAAATTAGAGGTGGACATGTTGATGTATTTTTTCAAAAAACACCTTATTGTTTCTACATGGGTGGTAGATCAGTCAGAGCACTGAAGTGGAATTTACTAGTGATCATTAAAGAACAGGGCAAAAGGGGTTAACAGTATTTACAGCAAAAGTTGGACTTTTGGACAATTCTGTAATTATTTAATTATATAGCACATCTATATGATATTTGTAGTTGATAAACCAAAAGATTAAATGTCAAAACAGAGCTGAATTTAATTATCTGTATTTGTTTTTATATAATTCTGCAGACATCTTCAAGAGACAATTTATAATAGATTAGCGAAATAAACCTGACATTTCTTTTAAACAAAAGAAATTTGTTTTAAATTATGGAAATCCTGCAGCTCAGTTAAAATGTTCTGTGCCAGGTAAAATCATTAACCCACTAATATTCTTAAAGCAACATTAATATACTGTAAACTGCTTATATCTAACACTTTAGTGAGACCCTGTAATGGAATAATCATATATAAACAAACCATCTCTGTGTAACAGTTGGGTATTAGGCAGAACATGTGTTATTTTTTTATTATAAATTCTTACACTAGTCAATATTTAAAAAAATAAATAAATAAAAAATAAATAAATAAACAGGCTCTGTTACCTTAGGTGTGGTGAGTCCAGCACCACTGTATCCAACTGATCTCAAGGTTGGGGTCTGGGTACCTCTTTGAGGATGATCTACATGCTGAAGGAATAAACATGATTAGAATCATGCAGAATGCATCAGGTGGGCCTCATGGGTGGCATGACAAGTATAAAGTGTACCTCTACTGGTCCCACATCACTGGCCGATGATGGTGAGCGGGAGTGGGATATAACCTGGGATTTGCGGTCTTCATCTCGGGATGGTGTGTTGGACAGGCTAAAGTTATCAATGGAGTCAATCTGTGGAGAGGGGGAAAAATTTTAAGATAATAAACATTAAACACATTAATAAAATGTATGTTAATAAAGATTTTCCCCGGATGTTTAAGTGTTTAAATGGCACGGTAGCTCAGTGGTTAGAGTGTTGGCTATCAATCTGAAGGTTGGTGGTTCAAATCCCAGGTCCACTGAAGTTATCAGTGTGGGTCGTTGTGCAAGACCCTTAACCCTCATTGCTCTAGGGATGTTGTGATTAACCCTGTGTTCACCTTGTAAGTCGCTTTGGATAAAAAGTGTCAGCTAAATGACCAAATGTAAATGACAGAATTCACTTTATACAATCAGCAAAATAAAGCATCACCAAATGGGAAAAGGGGTGTGACTTTTGTAGCGTTTCACCTAGGCAAATCTTCATAAATGCATCCTTAAAGCAGCAGAATAAATAATAAATTTAAGGCATGCCAAATATTTTATAGCAAAATAGTAAAAAACAGCTCACTGTACATAAAAGTTGATTGAATGCAAACAATTATGGTTCACACCAACATTCTTGAGGAGATTCATGTCACTATAGAAGACACGTGAAAACAATTCAACAGGCATAGAGACATCAGCAAGCCTTTAGTTTATGGTTATAGACTCGAAAAAGCTTATCAGAACAGTTAAAATAATTGGTTCAAGACACACTGTGATCCAAAACTGAAAAAAAAGAATAAGAAAAAGAAAATACATTTTTAAATGGTTATAGTCATATTACAGGTCTGTATCACATCAGCGCAATGTGCTATAATTAAATTTGTATTTGCATCATATTATATTGTTTGTCTGATTATCTTTAGCCGTTCATGTTTTTTTTGTCTTCAAGTAAATACAAGGTCACAGTCAGTTTACCATGCTCTGATCTTGTTCTGTGCACAACATTAAAGTAGTTACTTTGTGGTTTTCACCTCAGCTCATTATTCCTAGGTTTTGTTTGTTAGTTATTTTTCTGCTTTAAGTTCTAAACGAAAAATTATGTATATCTGTGTATAAGAATGCTATCTGTGAGGTCTTTTTTGTTTACTATGGTAAAGTAAACTGCATTATTCCATGGAGCTTTATGATGTATTGTAGTGCTAGTTATAGTCTTCAGAGATGGGGTGGAGGCTTATCTGCCTGCCTGTTTACTGGTGATGTTCTGAAGGTCCCTAAGGCTAGTCTCAGGCCTTGGTGAAAAACAGTGTTCAGTGATTATATTTAGAAAGCTCCATCGATAAAGCTGCCATTTCCCAGTTATGAGTGGATGATCATTTTGACTAGATGCTTCCGTAACAAGCAGTCAACTTATCTTGTTTTAGGCATTAGTATTATATTGAGAGATTTCTGGAATTTCTTTTTTGTTTGCTGAATGTGGTGAATGAAGGAGAGTTTACTGTCCATTAGGCCTTCTCTCACTTGCTAAGAATAATTAAACCGTAAATTCAATCTTATTCGCTACTATGGATCTCCCTAATTCCTAAATAGAAACAATAAAGGTTTACTAATATTACGCACACACACACACACACTGCCTCTGGCTTCTCTTTTGACAAATTAGGACAAAGTCTAATGTGATGTGGTGTTGTTCAACTGAGGTTGTAGTTATGTAACTTCAAGAGCTTTTTTTAAGGGTGAGGTAGCTCAGTGGTTAGGGTGTTGGACTATCAATCTGATGGTTGTGGGTTTAAATCCCCTTGAACAAGGCCCTTAACCCTAACGGCTCCAGAAATGCTGTGACCAACCTTGTACTTGCTTTGTAAGTCGCGTTGGATAAAAGTGTCTGCTAAATGAACAAATGTTAAGAGCTATTAAGGACCAGATGTCCTGATTAGATGCTGAAATGTCAAACCATAAAAGAGGGTGTGCTTTTTTTTTTTTTGTTTGTATACTATACCACATGATTTTTAAAAAAAGAATGTTAAAAACCTAAAAGTTTACATAAATTTGAGGCACTTGCATTAAACAATGTTTTAAAAAACAAAAGACCTCATTACAAAATTGTAATCGAATCATTACCTTTACTAGTTCTAATATTTTTGTGTCCATATATGTAATATTAAATATGCAGCTTCTCAGAGTCAGAAAAAAGTATAACCACTAATGGCCTGTATTAGATAACCAACCAAGAAAATCTGATTATGAAAACGAAAGCTAGATTACAATCAGCATGTTCGTGTATATTTACTGTAAAATGTGAACAAAATGAGAGAACATTGTTAACCAAAAGTACACATTGAAGATGCACCTTATTCAAAATAAAAACATCAAGAAAAAAAAATCTGGTTGAGATTTGAACTGATGAACAGGCAGAAGAAGGAGAGAGAGAGAGAGAGAAAAAAAAAAAAGAAAATCAGACTGCACACACACCACAGGTATTCATCCCCATAATGCAAGTTCAATCCCATGCGCAAAAAAAAGTGCAGAAACATGCACCAAAGCCACAAAGTGACCAAGACAATCCCACTGCCAATGAGAATACACAAGAGAATGGAAAAAGAACATCACCCAGCGTATCATTAGAACAAAAGAGGAGCTTACACGTCTGCCTTTGCTGGCTGGGCCACAGGCAGGGGATCGCTTTAGTTCAAACAAAAACAAGATTTACAATGGAATTAGAAACCAGGAGCAAAAATGTCATATTTGCCCAGCAAAAAAAAACCCTGCACATAATGTTGATAGGAATTTCACAAAAGTAATCATCTTGAGAGTGTGAAAGCCAATAAAAGTGGAAATAAACACCAAAAAGCAAATCACTACATTCATTTAGGCTCAGTACTCACATCAAAATGATCCACTGCAGAGACTGGAGCGTTGAGAAATGCAAGAAAGGAGTTCTGTGAATCCTGATGCTTTACACCTGAAACACAAACATGTGTTCATACAGATATTTCAAATAAAAAAATAAAAAAATAAATAAAAGAATCTGGAACAATTTATCAAAAAGTTACCCTTAGAAGTCTTCATTTCGTTCATTTCACGTTTTAGTCTTTCAATCTCTGTCTGTAGATCTCGATTCACCTTATCAGCCTCCTGAAGTTTGCTGAAGTTGAGAAAAAGAAAATGGGACGCTGCTAATTAATCAGCTTAACAGTAGTTTATTCTATTAACAAGAAGTAGCAAGTCCTGTTAAAAAGTTATTCAATGCTTGTACAAAAAAAGATCATGTACAGAAAGCAACCCAGTACAACAGCAGGCTGCATTACCATTCAGTCGTCATGTTGGCTTTTTTGACTTTGTTGAGTTCATCCTGAATCGTTTGTTTGGCTTTAATTTCAGAGTCTAGTGCAGACTGGAGCTCTAGCCGGGCAGACATGTCCAGCTTTGCCAAACGACGCATCTTCCATGGCATGTCCTGCCACAACAAAGTAAATAAATTTGATCACTCTCAGACAATTTACAGATTTACCCAAAACAATTCCCCCTCTGCAAATTACAACATGAGAGAAAATGAAAATCAGGTAAGATTTTAGTAAGTACCGTAGTGCGAGCACCAAGACTAGTGTTCCTCAAGCCCTCCAGCTCTTCACTCATTTTTGTGGCAAGAGCCTGAAGGTATCCGCGTGCATCCTTCTCATCACTCACCCTAAGGAACAGAAAGATATGCTTGTACACAAAGCACTATATTTCATATTGTTTGCTGCTTTACTATCCAGTTTAAAACTTACCACTGTATGATCTCCGTGATCTGGGCTTCCCAATGAGCAACACTTTCTTTCTTATCAGTAAGCTCGCTCATGTCTGCTTCCAGCTGCTTGTGACCATCACTTACTTTCTGATATGAAACCATTAGCTATAAACATATATGAAATGGACAAGACCATTAAATCATAGTTTAATGCATGCATTTCTACTTAAGCATAATATACAGCGATACATTTAAACAATTAGAAAAACAATTACTGCAATACATACGATTTCAAACCAAAAAAAACCTCTCCTTTTAAATTGCAAGAAAACTATATAAATGTGTAATTGGCAGATGCACTAAACAAAAGTACTTAGAGTACAGCTACATGTACATGCTACTTTAATAGTTGTACATAGACTCTTATCCACTCTAAACAGGATTCAAAGAAATATTTTATTTCTCCAAGGCTTTCAAGTCTGTTTAAAAAGACTGTGTACAATGGCTGATTTTGATTGATTACAATTTAATTACGCTTTCATTTCACAACATGGTGGTAATAATCAGGATCATTAAGATGCACTCTAGAGTTGCACAAAAATCCTATTAAACTACACAAATTAACCTTCAATGCAAATTTAAATTATTATGGCGTTAATCTTGGGGCTCAGCAGAACAAATATAAGTAATGCATGTCGGGGCACTGCTTTCATGTAATCTCAGAAAAGATAAAAATATGTAACATGCACAATAACTGTAGAGAAACCTGAATATCTTATATTTCAGTTTTTTTATATTTTTTTAAATAAGTTATCCTATTCCAAATGGTGACAAAACTGCAAAATTAGTTTAAAGGTACAGTTTCACAAATGGTAAATAGCATGCAGTAAATTGAAGTAATGGTGCAATGCAGTTAAGCTATTGGACCACTGAAAAGTTTGAGGCCACGTCTAAACATTACTAAACTGCTACTGAAAGGTCTGTAAAAAAGTAATTTCACCCTCAGATTCAAGAATACTGCTTATGTGCGCATTGGGGAAGGAAATAATTTTTTAATTCTATGCATTTTTTCATAAATGTTCCCTTGGTCATTGCTAGAAGTTTACTTATAGAATATACATAAAGCATATAAGAGACCTTCAGTAGCCAAAGCTTTGGTGCAATCTTTTCCTTGAAGGATTTGTTTTATCCTCAATCATCTTCATTTCAGAGAGCTGTAATCCTGATTCAGAAGCTCCTTGTGAACCCCTAATCCTTAGAATATCAGCAATAAAGGTTTCCTGCTTACAGTAAACTAAAAGTCAAGACTTTAGTCAAAGCAGATTATCTTTCAAAGAAGTATAATGTGCTAGCAGGAGCATGGAGTTGTGCTCCTCAATTACAGCAGCTGAGCACAAGATCCAAAGCCTCTCCCCGTCACTGACATTTTACTGCTCCACTAAGCCTTGGATCTCTAACAGTTCAGAATTCTTACTCTTAATCAGGACTAAGTCTGTGACACATGGTTCTGCCTGCCAAACATAAACACATTCACATGCTCTCTTGAGAAATTCAGAGCTTTCCATGTTTAGGTCAATGGCCATGAGGTATTTACCACTGTCAAATTAGAAGTTTGTTCTGTGCACAGTATGATTTAAGTTTATGTTGTGTAGCAAGAACCAACAGCTTTTATTTTCTAAATTCACAATGTAATTCATTTATACCATTCATTTACTCATAACCTTATTAATTCTTCAACTGTTAACTGTACAGATTTAATTTAAAATCAACAAAAGGTAGCCCTCACATTATGTAACTCTTCTATAGCTCAGATCAAACTTATTGTATGTGTTATGCTAAAGAAACTCAGAATACTGTAAAATGCTCTGCTATAGAAATATCGTTTAGTAGAGACAGAGCCTTTAATGGAGCTTTTATGGCAGAACCATTTGCTCCCGTTCTTTCATAACTTATGGTCTGTGGTTATAGCAGCAGCCAGACTTCCAGATGGCAGACAGTTCTCTCCAAACTCAGGCTGGAGGGGTAGTGTGTCATACCATCATCTTGATGTCAATGAGTATTTGGTTTTCCTTTCCTGTCCAAACTGTCACTTACATTTGCATCAAGCAATTAACAAACGTCACTGTTAGATTTAAGTAACAGCATGTGAAAGCATCTGACCCAGAAATCTAATTAATCTAACCATCTCAGAGTAAGAATTGAGAAAAGGAAGGTGAATAAACTGCTCATATTTTATATGTAGGATCTACATTGTGTTCAATGAACATAACATTATCTTTTTTATTTATTTAATTTAAGCAAAAACCTTAAAAAGTATAAAAAAAAAAAAAAATAGCAGATGAAGGGTTCAAATGTAAATAAGTCCCCTATAGAGAGGGGGCTACACTTCAACAGGACAAAGACCAGTTAAAATAATAAAACATTAAAGATTGTTCAAGAAAGTGTTTTGTGCATTTTTAAAGGATTGTATAGGATTTTGTAGACATTTCATTACTTGCACATAGTTAGCATTTTTAATGACAACTGAACTTTAAATATTTAAAACTATTAAAAGTAGGTTACAAAAACTATACATTGAAATTCAAGATCATGTCAACAAAAGACAGAAAGGAAAAAGTAGAGCAAAGAAAGTGGGGCAGACAGAACACTTACATTATCCAGTTCAGCAGAGAGTTTCTTGTTCTCCTCAGTTAACAGAACCCGTTCCCTCTCATACTTTTGCTTGTAGTCAGTCTCAAACTCCTCTCGTTCACTCTGACTGTAACAGCAGACACAAAAAACATCAAAAATGGCTTTATACATGACATGGATTTTCACCAATCAGAAGACACAACATGCACAATAGTTCCAGAGCTACAGTAGAAGGGGACAATGATGTACCTTTCCCGGCGGGTCTTCTCTAACTTGTCTTTCAGCATCATGATTTCTTTTTTTAAGGACAGCTGCTGGGCTTCAGCATCGCGCAGCTCTTTTTTAAGGTTCTTTATTTCATTGGTGTGCTGAATCTCACGCCGTGACATTTCCTCCTCATAGAACACGGTCTTCTTTTCCAGGTCTGCACGTAGTTTACTGAGCTCCTGGTGCTGATCAGAAGCTCCAGCAGCACAGGAACGACCCGCTTGTTTTTGCTGCAGTGTAAAGTAGAGAGCAATAGAGAAATTAATGTCTTTTTAAAAGGATGTTCCATTTGTAATTAGCTCTGATGTGGCCAAGTGTGGTAAAGAATTTAGAGGTAACCGTCAGAATGTAGAGTAATTGAGTTTCAAAGACTGCCAGAACCTTCAGAATGATCATTAATGTGACAGGTACTAGATTTTTCTAATAATGAAATGAACAATTTTTGGATTTACTAGCTCATTTTGCACACTATTTTAGCAAAATGCTTCACAAGTATCCCAACTTAATGGTCAAAGACACAGCACAGGGTCAGCTGATAATACAGCATCCCTGGTGCAATGAGAATTAAGGGCCTTGCCCAAGAGCTCACATTGGCAACTTGGGGTTTAAACCCAAGCCTTCAGATTGACAGTCCAGCACCCTTACCACTGAACTACCACATACTCATTATCGTAAATGGAAAGAACTCTTTAATCAGATTGTCTAATAATTTATGGATGGCATATTGAAGTTTTTAGTTCCCACTGTGTCACATTAACAAGGTATACTTTGACAGACATTACTACAGCTACATTTATGTCTGATGCCCAGATCAGAAAACACATTCTTCATTTTGGAACATACAGATGTGGATTTATTAGTGTGTGTATTCACTAGTGACTAGTGTAAAACCAAGGATTTTTTTACTACAACTGCAACTTTATCATCTTGTAAAAACAGTATAATATAAAAATAATCTGTATGCAGTTACATAAGGCATTTGGCATACAGTAAAGCAATGGAGAGTGTAAAAAATATATAATAATAACAAATAAACAAATTAATTAAATTACAAAGCTGAAACTGGATCATTAAATGATAAAAGGTCATCTTAAGTGGCACATGGCATTTACATAGGTTGGAGGTGCAAATGCAAACAAATGAAAGTATTTTTTAGAAAAGCTCCACAGTAGATAAATTCTTTAAAACTACTTGGTCTAAAAGAATGCACACATCTGACTACTTCACATTTATGCGAACATGGATAAACATTTTAAAATCATGTACCATTAATGGAAATACAAAAAATATGAATAGGAGACAATTCCCAATGAGCACGATATCCTTTTGTTTAGCAATCAATGTTTACTTTAAAAATGGACCATATTCCATTGCAAAAATGCCTTTATTAATAAATTAGTTTTGAGTTAAATTTTCGTATCACAGTATTTTTATAACTTTTATAAATGCAATAAGGCACTCAAGGTTGCAAGGTGTCAAAAGAGTTGCAACAGCACGCCGCATTGTGTCATGTCCATCAAAACCTCTGTCCCTTGATTTATTGACAAAACAAATGCACAACCGCGAGGGCCTTATTGCTTATATATATATATATTGCTTATATATATATATATATATGAGCCAAATGTATGGCCAGTTCACTTTCACTTTTGGAAGCGGAATTTTTTTTTTTTTTTTAGATCAGTAAAATAATTGTGTTTAATGTTTCATTTGTTTAGTAATTAACCTGCAACAACTTATTGGTGTGCACTTCATAATAATAACATAAGTATGTGATTTTACAATGTTCAGAACTGTAAAACTGCATCAGTCTGGTGTGGTTGGTAATAACCTTCATTCCCTCCATTTCTTCTTCTAGTTGTTTACTGTATTGCTCACTGCGATCTCTTAGCTTCTTCTCCTTCTGTGCTTCTGCAGCATGCTCCTCAGCCTGAGCTTCCATCTGACAATCACATACACATAAGCTGCCTTATAGCAAATTATGTAAATCAAAATATGTTATAGATCAAAGTATGAGGTCAGAAAAAAAATGTCCAAACCTCTTTTCTACTCCTTTCTGCTTTACGCAAATCCAGTCGCAGGGCCTCAAGTTTCTGGTTAAGCACATCCATCTCCTCCTCTTTATCCCGGAGTTGACGGGAGAGGCGCTGTTTTTGAGAGCGTAGCTCAGTCAACCTCTCGCTCATGTCAGAGAACTCCTGCATTGCCAGCTTTCTCTGGCTGTCTGCCTCCTTCAGCTCCTTCCCTTGAGCTTTTAGCTTCTCTGAATAATCGGTCAGCTCCTGCGCATGCAGACAACATTCCAGCTCAAGGTTAGAGCTAAGAAATTCAGCAACACCAATTCATTTATTAAACAGGCCACAGGTATTTTCAAAAGCAAGGCAAACTTGACGCAGCATGAATGTGTGTGAGCTTGTTTACATGTATAATGCCTTCTGTCCCTTAACTTCCAAGACCAGTATTGAATCAAAGCTTTATGATGCTCTACCTTCTGCATTTCCTCTTTTTCCTGCTTCATGCTTTTGATCTGCTTTTCTAAAGAGGAGATGTTTTTGGTAGATTCCTCCAAATCTTTGCATGCTGTGGTGGCCTGCTCCAACTTCTGCTCTAACTGGCCAGAGGCTGAGAAGAGCAAGACAAGGATGACTGACTCACAGAAACTTAACACAGCAAAACTCATCAGCACACAGGAAAACCAGGAAGCTAGTTTACCTGTTAACTGTTTCTTCAGTGTTTCAATCTCATCTTTTAGACCACGGATCTCAAACTCTTTTGCAAAATCAGGAGCATCCCCACTTGAGTACTGCAAAGTTTGCACTGTCTTTGTTGATTCTGCACAGACATGGAATATAAATTAATCCTTAATTTAAGTCATTTAGAAGTTCTGTCTTTAAATTACAGATTTTTAATAAAGCCATACATAACACACATTTGAACTAAAAACATAAAATCTTGCTTTAATTCATCCGATTGAGTTTGAAGACAATTCAACTGTAACCAATTTATTATTTAGCATATGTAAATGTTTTACACATACTGTTTTTTGTTTATCCTTACTATCAGCACAAAAAAACTGGACATCCTGTTACTGGTTTTTGCTAGTGAAGTATTACGTTAAATAGTTTTTAAATTGCACAATTGCCAATTTACCTCCTACAAGTGACTGTTGATAAATTCTTGCTGCTTTTAAATTTCACATCTAGAGGAATAAAACACAGCAGAAGGCTTTTATTTTTTTTATTCATGTTAGCATGGTTATATGAACCAAGTCTTTTCACTATGTGAAAAAAACTCTGTCTATTTGTTTTTCTAATATGTTTACTGCCACTTCCTTTGACAATTTCACATTCCTGTCACAGGCATGAACAATAGAAGCAGTAGGAAGCACAGAGTGTTCTGGGTTTGATTCCCAAGCCATATTCTGTGGGTTTCCTTGCTGAGCTCTGGTTTCCTTCCCCAGTTTAAAAGACATGCCAGTCAAGTGACCTGGTCAATACCAAGTAGCCCAAGGTTGTAAACATGTCTGTCTGTCTGCTTTGTGATGGGCTTGTCCGTGGGACAGGCTTCAATACTCCTCACAAAAATTTAAAAAGCAGCTTAAAAGCTGGATGAAAGATTCCTAAAACCTATTGTAACATATGCACATTTTTATATGCTTGCAATGTGGCAACAACCTCTTTTCATTCTTAATTTTTTATGTATATGGGTTTTTTTTTTAATATCACATAAATCGGCAGTGTTCTGAGTGCAAGACCAAATTGTGCTGATTTAACATTATATTAACCAGAATCATAATCCTGTAAATATTCTGATTTGATATTTCCTCAAATTATTTAACTTAAATACTGAGGATGCCCTGTTGTCCATCAGTCTAAATATTACTTTATAGATGTTTATGATTATATAGCTATGGCAACATTACTTTAAATGTTTTTTTAACATTAATTTAAATATGGTATGGTACCATATATATTAATATGGTAAATAGAAACAAAATGTGTATTTAATAAAGTGGTCAGTGCTCATAAGTAGTTTGTTGAACAAATTAAATAACTGAAACAAAAACAAAAGCAATGCCTAGCTGTAGCAAACATGACAAAGAAACAGTGGAAAATAGAAATTATTTCATTGCCTGAAGTTTAATAGAAATGCATCACCAATGTGAGCATGCATTTCTGTCACCTGACAGTCAGTTTAAGAAAACAAAAATCACAGGTGTACGGCTGGAATTTAACTAATATACTATCATTAGATGATCAGATAGGGCAGTTATCTGGATCAGTATGAGGTTTCAGCCGCTGAAACTACGTTATAAAAGACGCACCCTGGAGCTTGCGGCTGAGCTCCAGCTTTTCCTGCTCTAGACGGCGAATTCGTCTCTCATATGCCTCGGTGGCCAGGCTCTCCTCCAGACTCCGCTGAACGCATACATCCATTTGTACAGGTACCACTGACTGACGCAGACACCCACGGTCTGACAAAGAGCTGAAGAAACATAGGACAAATTAAATCAAAACTTTTATTTGTTGACATTTTAGATAGCTAAAGTGGATTTACGGTCTAGATCAGGATGAATTCAATTTAAAAATGTAACAAGATGATGTAGATGTTGTACAGGGGTAATAACAACAAAAAGCCATCTAGCTTGGACATTGGGTTAAGACAGCTAACATAATAATCTGACATGTTCACCAGTGCACATCAACTCTTGCTCTCTATGAATTAATGGTACAAATGCAACAACATCCAAAAACAATGCTTACTTCAGTTATATACTGGAGTCTGATGGGAAAACAAATTGAAATCTTTTAAACAAACCGGCTTGTTTTTTGGTTGACTACAGAAAATCAAGTTGATAGATTCGTGTATAAACAGTAGATTACTATTTACCAGAATACTGTTTATTATGGCCACACCACAAGCTCTCCAAGTCACATATTTTAATAAGCAGCACTCCTCACAAATTAGACAGGAGTCAATTTTAAAATGAATGCTCTGAATATTTATTTTTTACAAAAATGGCCTGCTGCAAGGGATTCCTCAACAAAAACAATATTTTAATGCAGCTAACTGCCAAAAAAAAATTCATTCATTTCATTCATTATCTCCCGTTTAATCCTCTATTAGGGTCGCGGTGGGGTTCCCCATGCCCATCCAGGGGAGAACATCTCGGGCGCTGGGCAGACAGACCCAGGACAGGGTGCCAATCCATCGCTGGGCACACACTCACTCACACAGACACACTCTACATGGGACAATTTTGAGAATTCAATTGACTTGATCCATGTTTTTGGACTGTGGGAGGAAACCGGAGAACCCGGAGGAAACCCACGCAGACACGGGGAGAACATGGAAACTCCACCCAGATGGGGATTCGAACCGGGGATCCCTAGCGCTGAGAGGCGAGCGTGCTAACCACTAAGCCACCGTGCCACCCGCCAAAAAAAAATTATATTAAAAAATAAATAAACAATAAAAAAAAAAGAAAGAAACTTACCATTGGCTGGTGTAGGTGAAACCGACAAATGGAAGATGGTGTCCAGAAAAGGCTGAAATAGAGGGAGGTGGCATTGCCTCCTACAAATGAAAACAACCCTTGATTAGTCCTCATGATATACAAATCAACATAATGTAGACATACACCTTTTTACTGTTAACAAGTAAGGACTACAGGTGTAAACTCAATTACAGATTCTTTATATATAATTGTACATTTTTTACTTAAGGCACAATAGGCTAGTTAGTTTAATAAAATGTTAACCATAAAATTCAAAGCAGAAGTCATACTGTATTCTTAAGGCAATCATCCTCCACATCGAAGTTGGAGGTGTCTGAAGGACTGCTGACTTCAGGGATGTAAGGAGCATCACAGTTTCTGATATGATCCCAGCTGATGCCAGCAAAAAAAGGGTGCTGTTTAAAGTCCTGAATGCCATTTTGGCCTAATCTGTGCTCTCTGCTACAAATGAGCCTTCGAATCAAGTCTTTTGCAGTGTCAGACACTTCGGTAATATGAGCTGGAAACTGGAATCTCTCCTATTCAAGAACACAATACAATACAGAAGCTGATTTTAAGTACAAGATTAAAATTAGTAAAATGTTTCATGAATAATCACAAAACCAAAACTATAACTTCATACCTTGTGGTTCATGATCTTGCCATAAGTCTCCACCAAGGACTCGGCATAAAATGGGGTTTCTCCATACAGCATTTCATACATACAGACACCCAAGGACCACCAATCACACTCAGGGCCATATTTGCCCTTGCCATCCTCCATTGCCTGAAGGATCTCAGGGGAGATATAATCTGGAGTTCCAACTGCCACAGAAGACTGCACCTGCAGAAATAACATGTATTGGTTTGATCAGGTACACAAAACATGTGCCTACTGCCAGCCCTTTAATAATACTAATCTTCCACTTTGTCCTCTACTAGGGTCGCGGGGGGGTTCCCCATGCCCATCCAGGGGAGAACGTTTCGGGCGCTGGGCAGATACACCCATGACAGGGCGCCAATCTATCACTGGGCACACACTCACTCACTCACACAGACACACTCTATATGGGGCAATTCAATTGACCTTGAATTCAATTGACCTTGATCTATGTTTCTGGACTGTGGAGGGAAACCGAAGAACCCGGAGGAAATCCACCCGGACATGGGGAGAACATGGAAACTTTACCCAGATTGGGATTTGAACCGGGAATCCCTATTGCTGAGAGGAGAACATGCTAACCACTAAGCCACTTTGCCACCATAATAATACTAATAATGATGACAATAATAATTCTTCTTCTTCTTATTATTATTATTATTATTATTATGAAAGGGAAATTTTTCATGGTTCTTTCAAGCTTAATTTCCTCAAAATGAAAAAAATTCCATCAGGCCTATAGATTACAGGCCTAAAAAACATTGGTGTAAAAAAACTATTTACTGCAGTGATTTTAAACTGCTAAGCAAACACTTAACGTGCAGCCTGGCCTATGTGAAAGTAGAGAGATAGGAAGTCCTGAAGTAATGTTCTGTGTCTGAGGCTTCATGATGTTGAGCAGGAGAAAACTGGACGAAGTGAAGCTTGTGGCAGAAGTGAGCAATTGAAAAAGTGTAGAAGCCGATTCTACCGCAGTGCTGCCATGACTTTCTACAAAAACACTGCAAAAGTGAACAGTTTCAAGCACGCACGTGTGAGCATGCCAAAACACACGTACGCACTCACAATTGTCTTGTCGGAAGACTGCGGATTATCCTGTTGAGCAGTCTGTGATGTATTACAGAACAACAACAGAGTCATAGAACAATATTCACTGTTGGCTCACATTAAATAATGTTTCAAGTGCATTTAAGCCTTGGTAGTGTAGGGTCATAGGACAGGGCCAGTGGTGTTTTGGAAAGAGTAGTAGTGGGTAATTAGCAAAGGGTTCCTGTCCTGCAAGTTTCTTTAATTAATGTGAAATGCAACAATACATGCCAATATTGTTAGCAGTTGAGTAGAAGCCATATAGGTCTCATTAAAAGTCATGTTTTCTCATTAAAATTTAAAAGCAAAAATCAACCACCCCTGTACATATCTTATTTCAGCAAGAACCCACAACATGGTACCATTGGTCTCTGCAAAGTGGGGCTTGCCATCCCATAAATGGCATCGCTATAAAATTCAGATTCCACAACTGCAGACAGGACAAGATATTTGATAAAAATTTGTAGTATGGGTGATCACAAATTCATATACTCCTTAGTGATGAAGCAACTTTCTTTGTGATAAAAGTTCAACAATCATGACAATGACTGAACACAAACCCTCTCTGGATTGTTTGAAGACAATTGCCTCAACTAAAGTCATGGTATGGCCTGGAGGTACCCGGATTTTAGGACCTGTCTTGATTGATGGAACACCAAGCATAGGATACTGTGCGAGGTTGTGGGATGTAGATGGATTCCTTCATTGTTGTCAGAGTATGGAACATACTTTCATTCATTTAAACAAGATGGTGCCACATCTCATGATGTTCATGTGAACTCTCAAGCATGCATTGGTTCCAAATCAAGTCGTCATTATGTTGTCCTTTTTTAACCCCTTTGTCAGACCATTCTGTTTGTTTATTGTTAGGAATGAGTAGAAAACAATAAGCCTTAACGTTTAACAATAAGGTGGACATACTCAGTGATACAAATGGCTCTCTCTCACTGCTTCCCTACAGTGATTTACATCAAACAGTTTAATTGGCAAATCAATGAATAAGTAAATGATGGAACCTAACACAGCCTTACAAATTAAGATTCCCCCCCCCCCATCTATCTACTGTACCTGATCAAATTAGAACTTCTTTTGCAACTATTAAAGTAAATGTACTAAAATAAAAACAATTTTTAAGTAACACCCTTACCGTTCCATCATCCATTAATTTAAGGCAGGAGCCAAAATCAGCCAGACGAATGTGTCCATTCATATCCAAAAGAATGTTGTCTGGTTTAATGTCTCTGCAGGAAAGAAAGAAGAAGACATGTCAACACATTTGAACACCTAGAACTCTCAAATCCAAAATGGACAATTCATCAACATGGCTGCAATTAATCAACATGCTATTTTAATATATAAATATTACAAGACAAGCTGATCAAATTTTGCTCATGTTTATTAAATGGATTTGGAACAGACAATGAATTCACACAGATACATACATATATACTTTATTCATTCCAAGGACATTTTTGAAAAGTCTAGTGTCTTATTTAAGGTAATGGAATAAAAAGACACCCAAATGTTCTGCGTGTGAACAGGACTTAGGTTTTTTTAATTAAAAGAATGAAGTTGTTTGAATGTACAGTCTTGTGTGTTAATGCTAATGCCAGAGGGGGTTTGTGATGTAACCATACCACTCACTGTTGACCATGGAATATCCTAAAGGAAAAAGACATTTCTCAAACTGACTTGTTGCAACAGGTGTCTGATCTTTGATGCTGTAATCGATTACAGCACCATACTTAAATTCAGTAACTTTAGAATGACTCCATCTGTCACATATGTCCGACTGAATGGCTAATATTCACTGGTTTAACGGTGTCTCAATACTTCTGTCCATTTTGTATATGATCCAGTAACAGGACAAGCATGTTTTGACATTAGTTTAAGATATAGTTAAGACATTCTCTAGGCTGTACCTGTACATTCTCTAGTGACCATTATGAAATTTCATGTCTCCACCAGCAGAGGGCACATAGTAAAAACTAGTGGTGAAAAAATAAAAGTCAATCTGGTATATGGAGCAAGCTGTTTTTATAAATTGGAAGGGCCTTTAAAAAGGCCCACACGTCTGATGTGTTTGCTTGCCTTACATTCACTTTCAGCAGTTTACTGAGTTTACTAAATGGTTTTACAAAGCTAAATATAGTTATAAATTTTTACAACAAAAATAAAACATCTTTGGAAAATGCATTCTAAAACAGTAGCAGAAGTGTTTATTAAATATCTTAATTAGTAAATAAGTCTGGACCCATTGTATGTTTTCCATTTTGATCTCATGGATGTTTACTGCTGATTCAGTCTATTCATTTATATTACATTAGTATTGCATGTCTGTGAGTTACTTTTAAATTGTCTGCAGGATATCATACTGTTCTATTCCAAGAGCATCTGCAAATTACACATTGTTCACATGTTCATTTGCCAACTTGTATATATTCAGGCGAATAGAAATCAGACCACAACAATTCCCACAACAAATTTGTAATACCCAACATAGGATCTAAACAGTTTTACTATGATTTTAATTAGTTTCAGTATTATTCAGTTAAAACATTTGAAAAAAACCTCATGTGCTAAACCACTCGTGACTAATGTGTGATTTTACTAGCAAAGTTTACCACCAGCTACCTCATCATACCTCTTTTTTACTGCATTACAAAATTAGTAAAAAATAGTTTTTACCTGTATCATAGTAGATTCCCACATTATGGGAAAAAAAATTGCAAAAAAAACGATTCTATTTCTGCATCAAAACTTAACACGGTGGTCTAAGAATCCCTTAAACTATAACAGCTAAACACATTTGCCTTCCTTAAAACTTAATCAATCCTCCTTTCAAGAATACGCTTACTCCAAGAAAACCCCACAACCCCCTGGAGTACTGACATGCCCAAAAGTCTGAATTTTAATGAGACTGGATAAAGACAGAAGATTTGAGCTGTGGGCTAAATCAAACTCAACAAAATTCAAAAGGATAGCTTCACAGGCTCAGCTATCAAAAACACCAGAAATAAAAAAGTCAAGCATTTACAATAAAGTTTGTTTACCAAATAATTAAAAACCACTGTGATTTAGACCTTTGTTCATCTTCATGTCTTTTATTAAAATTATATTATTAGATTTTTGACATTTAAAGTCTGGATTTGAGTTCTGGTGCCAAAAGTGGCTGGAAGTTTCCAAAATAACTTTGATGGACTGAAATTACTTTTGAGGTTGTAAAAAGAAAATATCACATGAGGTGGGGCTGATCAGGTCACATGACATTAATTTCAAAATTTTAACTCAGCAGGAAGTGATTAACTGGGTAAACAAAAAAGGACTTTAAAAACACACACAAGAAAGAAATGAATTATACTATTGCAGTAAACAAAAACATCATAGCACAAATAACATACACATACACAAATTCATGTAGCTTGAACAATACAAATAATCAGCTTTGCTGTAAGCTTATTTTTAACCTAAACAAAACATCTACACTAAACGATCTGAAAACCCTTAGCTAATGCAGAAAGAACATTGTAGCTTCAAAAATGATGCACTTTATTCTATATAGTATGCCACAGTATTAAATATGCTCTTGCTGTTATGTATGCCAAATTTGATGTATGCTTGTTTGTTCTGGTGTTGTGGTCTGTTGAAAACAGGTTAACTTGACATTATTTAAATTAAAACATGAGACTGGACTAGGGATGCCCAAACTTTTACACTTGCAACATATTGTACATGCTATAATAAAGACAACTCCTCTGAATGCAAGAATCTCCATCTTTGTCTTAAAAAAAAGATATAAAAGCTTTGGTTAAAATAAAATATAAGAATAATAAATAAGACTTACTACAAAGTTATAAAAAGTGGAGTCATTAGTTGAGACAGAACATAAATAGCATCTTTAAATAATTATCCTATTTATAAATAAATAATGTAAATTATAGTTAATTCCTAATTATTCTGTAGTCTAAAAGGCCAGTTTGGACTGCTGGCATGCTTCATTACAGAAGATAAACAACAGGGTAGGTTGTTATTGGACATGGCAGAGCCAACCACAAACAGCACAGAGCCAGGCATTCCCAAATTTGGCAGCGTCTGCCAGGCTAAAGAGTAGGACAAGAGGCAGCAGCAAGCTGGAGCGTGTAAACGTCTACATATTTGCAGAAGGGAACGCAAGAGAGTTATGGTTTATTGGAGAGATATTTAGAGGAGAACACCAACAAAAGGATGTAGTTTTGGGTATTGAGTTTCTCAGAAGTAGGAACAAGAAAATGGCCAGGGGCCCAAAAGCAGAGCAAGAGTGGTGCCTAAGAGAGAAGACAAACAAAGTAGAGGAACACTGGAACATAAAAAAGAGTGGGGGCAATTAAACAAGAGACAAGAGTGTAAAAAGAGGGCAGTTCTGAAGATTTCCAATTAAGGTGTTTTTGTAGTGCCTATGAACAGCCCTAATGCTTTTATCCACTTTACACTGTCATTACACAAAGATGGGTCATTCTACAATAGGATACCCCCCCCCCCCCCATCAGGCACACCAGCAACAGAAAAATACAGAAGCTCATGAGTAAATTTGACATAAAGCAAACACTTTTTTTTCATTTTTTAAAAAATAAATCCAGCATTTTCTTCATTTAAAATGAGCAGCGGTTAACATTCTTTTACTGCTCAGTATGAACCATGATTGCACTTCATTACCTTATTTCCCTGAATCATAAACTCCCTAAAAAGCAAAAATGTTTTCCTTCCTCTTAAATAATCCTGTTAAGATAATCAATGTTCAGCCCTGTCCCACAGAATGTCTGGGTGGAGCTATAATTCTAAAAAGGTCTCCAGGATTCATACCATTTCACTGGCCCAGAATCAATCGGAGGTCATTTCCTTAATGTTGAGTATCTTAACCTTGTGGCAGATCTTAAAAAAAGGTAGATTTACAAACAATATTAATACAAATGTAGGGTGGTTTTCCCTATGCTTTATGTTGATCCTTTTTTAGATTTTTGCAGGGGTGAGAAGTAAAAACAGTAATAAATAGAGAGTGGAAGAGAAGTAAGTCCCCTTAAGACAGCAGGACTGATCTGCGGAGGCCATCTGTCTCAGCTGTAGAGTCTCAAAAGACGTAGAGATAAACCAACTGGGCAGTTGCTCACATGACCAAAGATATACAGCTTGTCACCTATTCAAACTTCACTCAGCAGCAGCCCAACTCAGAATCTGGGCACTTACAGCCAAACATCCTGCAAATGTAGAATTACTTTATTTCAAAGTGAAATTAAGGAAGTGGCTTACCACTTCCACCTTGTGTGGTTAAAAATGACACCACATCCTGTTTCTATTATTTCTCATCTTTCTCAACAGGTGTTCCACTGCTTTCTGAACTGTGTGGTTTGTAGAAACAATATCTAGCACTAAAACTTATTAAAAATCAACAACTATTAACCCATCTTCATTAAAATGGGCATTCAATCTGATACTCCGCATATGACATGATCTGTATATTTAAATATTAATATTGAACAAATCTTTACATACACATATTTAAAACCAAATCTCTGTATGGTGGTCAAATCTGTTCAGACGTCAAGGTCACACACATTTCATACATCTGAGTGAAGAGCTGTATGTGCATATTTCATATAAATAGATAATACAGTTTTGTTTATCCAAACTTTATCCAATTGTTAGATATCAATTCAAATTTTATGGGTTAAATTAATACATTTCTTTCCCCTAAAGCCAGATGCAAATGCATAGAGGCCAATGGCCAACATGCATCGTATTGTGGAAAAAAATGTAACGAAAACTAGTGCATATTATAATTGCCGGAATAAGTTGTAGTGATGCACACTGAGATTCTACTTTAAATAATGACAATTTTAAGGTTAAATATGACTCAAACAATTAAGCCTCTAAAAACTATTTTAAACACTGAATTCAGCATTTTAGATACATGTCTGCAAGTATAATTATTAAATATGAATTAAAAAAAAAGTTTACATTTTTTTAAAGTTATTAAAAAAAAAAAAAACATGTATAAACAATACAAATGTCTATTTAAAAAAAAAAAAAAAAAAAAAAAAAAAAAAAATTTATTATTTTTTTTTATTTTTATATATCCAAAGCGCTATTGCACTTTGCACCTGCAGAATGCCACAACCGACATTAGGGAAGCACACAGCAGCCACGCTGTCAAAATCACCTTTAAACACTGTGTAGGCTTCATGTACTTTGGCAAATATAGATAATATAATGTCAATAACCAACATTAGTTGTTGTGAAGTTAGAACAGTGGCACTGGGGGAGGAAAGGTGGAGCAGACGGCAATGTTCATTAGAAGTAATTAGCGCAACTGACGTGGCTCGATCTGATAAGCGTGTGCAGCCTTTATTAGCTCTAAAATCTCATGCCACGAGGAGACAGGAGCAGGAGCAGGACTTCTGGTAAACAACGGCTGTATGTTTAAAATTTGTCTGTAATAAAGAGCTGTTGGTGAGAAATCCTCCAGTCCTCATCATTTTCCCAGTTATAGTTGTATTTACAACTTTACATTTTGTCATTTTTTTGGGTCGACATCCCTCTGTATTTATTTTTAATTTTATTAACTAACTTATCATATGGATGTACTTCTGTGTCTGCTCCATATCAACGCAAACATATTTACACCATCACAACATTAGTGTCACTGCAGTGCCGAGAATAACGCACCACCAAATAACTACACAATTTGTAGCGATCTAGTGGCGTTTCTGCCTAAAGAAGAGTACCAAGAATTAACAAAGAACGTAAAGAAACATGACAAACAAAAAGGTAAACTTAATACAGGGGCTAGTAAGTAAATATCATTATATCAAACACTGACAGCATTCCATTTTTAGTCTGTCACCGCTGCAACTAATTCATTTATATCCTCTTGTCTGCCACGTTCCTTTTTTTGCTTTATTTTTATTTAAATCCTAATACTTAGTACTTAATACCTAATACTAATACTTAAAAAAATTAAACTTTAATTTGATTAAATTACATTTTAAAAGACACACTTATTAGTAGTAATATTTTATCCTTTATTTGATTACTAGAACACTGAAAAATGGGGCATCTTTAACTGCTGCAATTTCCCCCTCGGGATTATTAAAGTATTCTGATATGACACAATGCAGCCACACTCATGTGTTGCATTACAGTCCACTGGTACTGCTGGTAAAATTATAATAAGCGGTAGCTCTTCTGCTAACCCAATTACTTGAAAACTAGCTTCCAAAACACAGCAATGGAAAATGTATACTTAGAGCTTAACTCCTAAAATGAGCATTTTAAAAGTTTTATATGGGTGATACAGTTCACACACACTAACCCAGCTGCAAACTTTACTTTCCACTGCTAAAAAGTAAACTGTAAAATAGTACTTTTTCTCTGACACCAGTACAACATTGGATAGTGAATCACTGTTATGAGTGTTTGGGACTGGAAGATCTATAAATCTGGGGTGCATGGAGATCAACTGCTCTCACTTTCCCACAGACACTCGGGATGCAAGACTGCAAATTCCTTAGAAAGGTCCGAGAATTCCTGTCCAACACACACACACACACTCACACAGCTGCAGCGCACCACACCCGCCTCGGCATTCCTCCCTGCATCTAGTTTTGCTCTTAATAACACAAGTCTGTTTTATTTTCTCCTTTAAGCTATAATATCTATTCAGCTTTTCCCTCCAGTTCTCATAAATGCACACAGTTACCACAACGACCTGTACCTACAAAAAGCACAAATTGCTTACCCTAATAACTGACTGATGGGGGAAAAAATGAAAATTAAAGGGGAAAATACCAAGTGGTGGCAGTGGTTAGGGGTTCCTTCATTTTCCCCACTAACACAGGAAGTGCTGAATAAGGGCAAAAAGGCATTCTATGGTGGGGTTATATTATATAGCACATCTCCTAGTCTAACTGCATTTCAGCAGCAGAACGTTTTAGATTTTACACCGTGCCACTGAGCCTATGTAAAGATATGCACTAAAGATGCATTGAACTAAAAGACATGCAAATTTAAGGGTAAATTCAAAGCCATTTTTAGTAATGAAACATCTTTAAAAAATAAAATGTACACAGGTACCCATGCACAAACAAACCCTTTAGTTATACAGACAAAATACCACCAGTAGCTATTCTTAGCCCAGAAGATGGAGGAGGCCAGAGCTAGCCAGGCTATTTGGTCCCCAGGCAACATTAATTTTATCAGATGCAACCCATTATATCTAACCAATTGGTACCAACTAAAGAAAATTTTGCAGTATAATATTTTACACACACATACTTCATTTGAGAACAAAATGGCGGGAAAACACGTTTGGTATTTTCACATCATAGTTTAGTAGCAGTCATTAACATATCAATGTTTTTTTTATGATTGGGGCATTCTTTGTTTATCAGATGTCACTGCCCAAAAGGACTAAATTAAATTCCAAAACATGCATCAAATAACTAAAAATAAACATGCATAAAAGTAGCTACTGGAGCGAGTTAATGGAGCGGGTGTACACTGCTTTACGGTTTACCAACAAAACTACAGGAGCAAGCCAGCAGGAAACTCACAGATTGCTTTTTTCCTGAATCAACCCCCAATCACAACAAAGGAAAGCCTACCATGTCACTGTATGCTTACTCAGTCATTTGTAAGTGCAGTCATTACCAATATGGGATCACACAACCTCTGATCTTACTAAATGAATATTCTATTAAACAGAACGATCTACCTACTGTGAACAATACTAAGCAATAAACTTATGTTTTACATAAAATTACATAAAAAAAACCCAAAGTACTTTAACAAAAAACTACAGCAATGACTAAAGCACAACTATATTTTCTGATGGTCAACAATTAATAAGCAGTGTAACATTCGGATTATAATTCTCATGTTACATTCGGAACATGTTTAATATCAGTTGGCGAAATAAGGCAGTTTATCAGATGGTTGTAATTTAATACATATTTAGTGACTTGAACAGTCACACGCATTGTTGAGGTGTAAAGTCATGATGCAATGTTCAAGTATTTTTGTTACTGAGCAGAAAACACCAGAACATTTTAGCTATATATATATATATATATATATATATATATATATATATATATATATATATATATATAAAAAGAGGAGAGAGGGAGAGTCTCTCTCTCCCTTTTACTCTTTTCTGCCTAAATGGCAAATTCTAAAAGTGAAAAGGTCTGTTATTTTATCTACTATAATGATTTAACTTTTCTAAAAGCCAAACAAATCTATAAAACTCTTGTACTACTTAATTAAACTCCTTAAATATATCAGATGCACTTAAGATTCTGGATAATGTGAACAAGTCAACACTTAGTAAGCAAGATAGGCAGCTTAAACTCCGAAGTCAAATCTGCTTCACAGCACCAGCTTGCAATTAACAGCCCAAAATAGATCACATCCACCAAAACCACATCACAGAGCATGTGCGTCTTAGAAGTTAATCTCCAAATGAATGCACTAAACACAAAAACGCTAAAAGACTGTGTAGATCCTAAAGATACATGACATGATTAAAAAAAAAAAAAAAAGCCAGAACTGATTCAGGCCATTACCATGACTGCCTTTGCAAAAGGATGGGCTGAATCAGTGCATTTCACACTTCAAGACTGATTTCTGCTGATTTTCTTTGGCACATAAACTATCCATCGCACACTAAATGTCTAGGGATCATATACTGCATGCCTCTAACCTTCACCAGAACTGTACACACCACCAATTCCGCGTCTCACATTACCTAGGATACAGATTAAACAGGAAAAACAACAGCGTGTGATCATCCGAATCTTAAGAAAACTGTCCTTAAGATAGGTCACTAATAGAAAGATGGATTCAGGGTAGTATGGATTTTGATGGCATGAGGTGGATAATTATTTAAACTTTTGAATACTGGAATATAGTTACTACACAAGTCAATCAGTTGAATACTAGAATATACTGACAGTCAAGTGATAATTTGAGAACCAAATGTCCAGTTGGTCTAAAGTTTGGTGAGAAAGAAAATAAATCAGCTTATTTCCCCGCACATACACTACACTATAACTACTTTGCCTGCCCAATGTCTGCAGACTACAGGCAACTAGCACAGCCTTCGTTTAACAGAAATCAGCAATAAAACATTTGTTAACGTGAAACACACAAAGCAGATTGTGTTTCATTTATCTGCTAGTATGAAGCAATTTTTCCTCCTTCCAAATTTGAAAATGAGAACAACGTGCGATGGGCTGCCCTCATGTCAAAGCCCATTAGAAGGCTTACCTGTGGACATAGTGGAGTTGATGCACTGAGTCAATGGCCAGCACCATCTCAGCCAGGTAGAATCGGGCCATTTCCTCAGGCAAGCGGTCCTCAAATTTACTCAGCAATGTCAAGAGATCACCGCCCACGTAGTAATCCATCACCAGATACTGAAAGAAACAGGTATGCCAGGAACTAGATTACATTACATCTCAGAATACCAGATTCACTACCTATTGTTCACGTAACTAGGCAACCTGTGCCTCACAAAACTGCTTAATTCTCATCTGCAGTAAAAAAAAAAAAAAAGCTGAAATAAAACCCTAAATAAACAGTTTATAATATTCAAAATATAGACAATTTTAAACAAAGCTTTTGCCAAGACAGACCTGATTCCAAATAAAACTCAGCATATTAACTAAACAAAACATAACAGTGCCGTTATAAGAAATCAGCAGAAAGCTCCACACAAAATGAGCAAGGAAACATCGAAATGAGTGAAGATTTATAGGTTTATAAATGGACCCTTATCTTCATATTCAACAATCCAATACCTCAGACTCAAATGTCAGACAGCTTAGTGACCTCAGTATCATTGAACCTTACCAGGAAGTTGTCATCCTGAAAAGCATAATGCAGCGTTGTGATCCACTGGCTGTCTCCATTTACTAAAACATCCCTCTCTTCTCGAAAACATGCAGTCTGTCAACAAACCACAGCAATTTATATATTAACAAATTATAACAAATGTAAAACATTACAATAGCTGAATCAATTACACATTTGATCACTCTACCTCTGCTCTTTTCAGCATCTCCCACTTATTGAGAATCTTCATAGCAAAGACTTTGTCTGAATTCTTCACCTTTACAACTGCTACCTGGATTATACAAACAGGACAACAATGGGATTTTAGCATGAATGAACTAAAATCATAACTACAAACTGTAATAAGCAAAAATAAAATCTGGTAGTTTATAACATGTCTAAAAGAACATATCTGGGTGTACATCTCTAAAAATCTTAAATAACAGTGCATAATCAAGGTTGTCAACGAGTTACAGTAAGTGTTGTTGAAAGGTCTTAAAGTTTTTGTGACAAACTTGACATGATAACTATAGCTGATATATTACTAGCTAAGTTTTGCAGATCTAAGAGCATAATACACATTGTGCACTCATTCAATCAGTTAATATTTAAATTTGATTTTACTCAGTATATACAGTATATTGCTACTTGGTAAAGTTTGACATCGTTATCCAGAAGCAATTGTTTTATTTGGATCAAAACTTTCACCAATTTCCATAGCAATTGTTTTTAGAGCAAACATAAATCTACATAACAAATTCATAATTAAAGGTTAAAAAGAAGATTGACTGTCAAGAATCTAAAGACAAAGTAATAAACTGCAGGACAATCTCTGAATCTGCTTCCCCAAGTTTATTTTTCACCCCAGCTTGCTTACTGCACTCTGCTGGCAATCACGATCAAGTGTTTTTACCTTACTCTGGTGTCACTTCACTTTCCTTCACCTTCATTATTGCCAAAAGGAAGAACAACCTATCTAGCACTATTTATTATTTGTAGATATTCATGTTTTGAAGCATTTTACAGCAAGAAAATTGGCATAACATGAGAAACACGGCTTAGTGGAAAACTTTAATCAAAGACAAGACACCAAACCGGTAAGAGATGATCACTAAGCCGATTAAACAAAACATATAATGCAAATTTATACATTAAAGCGCAAAATGTTCAGAATAAAATCAAGAAATCATGAAATAAACTGACATGCTTTAAATCTTTGAAGATGATTTGTTACTGATAGGTTTCTGTTATTTAAAAAATAAGCTGAGTGATAACTTGAAATTTTGTTTTGTGATTTCAAAATTTTTGTTGTTTATTTTTAAATAATATTGGGTGTACTTGATTAGGTTTATAAGACTACAACTCTAAATTACTACAAAACTTAGGGTTGTTAATTTAAGAAAATACTACACATCAACTAGTTAAATCTACGTTGGGTACTTACCTCCCCAAATGCTCCTCGACCAATCACCTTCAGGATCTCAAAGTCCTCCTTATGCAGTCTCATCTGCTTTACTTTACAAGTGAAAGATTTAGCTAAAAAAGACAAACAATGTGGTTACTATAGAAAAAGCTACACACAAATCTCCCTATTATCACCTTAAACATGTTTACAGTGCACTACAGTGTAAATTAATATCTAGAACAATTTTAGATTGGGCATGACAAACACTGAAATTCATTATATTAATACATTTTTATAAAAAGAAAATTAGATCACCAAGTGTCTGTATACAGTAGTGATATTGTGTTATTTATTAGTATACTACAAAATCAGTAGAAAAAAACATTACAACCTAGAGCATTTAATTAAAATTCTGGTAATTGTAAAGCCCTGTTGCTAACTTACTTCAAACACATAACCTTAAATCTATACCAATTTTCAAGCAGCACAAAATAAAAAAAAATTGTATATCAATACTTTGATGACCATGCACGTCGCTACGTTTCATTATTAGCCATTTTGTAATTAAATATTAATAAAGTTGTCCTTTCCTACATAGGAGTGCTCAGGGTCTCAAACAGTGAGATTTAAAAAAATATTAATAGAGAAACTGTCAATAGAGGAGCAAATCACTCTGCCTAAGGTTTAATTTAATTAAAAAGAAATGAAATCAAATTGTATTATTGCACATTATTACACTAGTATTGCAGCCATCCTGTTTTACATAGAACAACCTGCAATGTGCTCTAAAAGCTTTCAAGTTTTGTTTGCCAAGGTACAGTGTACAGTAAACAGTGAACAGCAGGCAGCTGGGCAGGTCATGAACAACTTATATAACTCATATTTATTAAATAAAATAATGAATTACAATCAATGTGAATGAAATATGTAAAGCTTACTATAAAATGTGCAAATATTCAAGCACTTTCCAAAATTTCAAATCCCATAAACTGTAAATACTTTGAAAGGTAATGAGATTAATAGTTCTGATATAAATAAACTGCAGTAAATACAAATGTTTGGCTACTTTGAAAACAACATTAGGTCCCTTAGGAACGCTGGAATGCAGTGGTACTAATAAGTTGTTCCAAACCTCAAATAAGTTGTTCTGAAGTTGTTCAGAAATGATCTGAGTGCTTATTAAAACTCGTTTTTTTTGCATATATCTTTATTAATTAATTATGATAACAGAATGACATTAAAGCCATATCATTCATAAAATATCTTTTCATGACCCTGGCTGTGTGTTTGGTCTTGCTGTCATGCTGGTCAATGAACATGGTACCAATCAGACAAATTTGGATGAAATTACATGTTGGGTAAGATTCTGTCCATGCCATTTAGTAGCGGGGTTTTTTTTCACCACAATTCTCTTGTATATAGCTACTGATCTCTGAAGCATTTACCAGTTATTTTTAAAACAAACTGCTTTCTGTTAAGGCAAAAAAATTAATCAGTCCAGAGCACATGCTTATCAGCTACTACACAACTGTATTGTATATATACACACATGCTATGTGGCCAGGTTTCAGCTATGCAAAAAGATAAAAGATCTAAAATGAATTACATATAAATCACACAGTATTGGATTAATAAATATATAAGAATACATTTTATAGATATATATTGCCATGTCATGGTTTTATTATAAAAGCTATGGTATTTAACACTCTGCAAAAGCAACTTGGTAAAAACCTCAGTACAACCAAAACCTGTACAAAGTTATTAGAAGACAGTGTGCCACATAGGCACTAATTTAAAAAACCTGCCAAAAGGACTATTTTAGTAAAATATCTTAACAATATTTACTTTTATTCATTCATCTTCATCTATTTTACAAAATTGTGTTTCGCTTTCCTAGTCCTGCATTTATAAAGAAATAACACAGGCATAAAGCAGATGTGTCATGACATGCACTAAGCAAAACAAGAATTTGTTTAAATAAATAGTACAGCAGACTTAAAAGTGAATCAGAAAAGGTGGATGACTTTATGGCCATGTATTATTCCCTGATCCTATTCAGATACATCGTTTTCAGTTTTGTCCCTACCTCTACTGTTGCCAAGCTTTGAATATGCAAATGTATTTCTCTGCACTTCCTAGTTCCTACATAAAACTTAAACAATTGTTAATAGTGGGAAAAAAAGTGTCTGCAAGAGTTTTATCCTGAAGTGAAGTTCAGAGACAGTATTTTAATTGGTGGCAACTGATGTTAGTAATAAGCACTTGTTGTGAGGTTATCATAGTTTGTTCTGTTGGATTAGAGTAGCGATATCCCTAAACAAATACATTTAGAGATATTAAAATAGCCTCAGTAGGATTTTAGTCCTCTTCCAGGTTTGACATATTAACAATGTGTAAAGGCAACATGACAGTGAATTTATGTAATAACCAATTTCCCAATTTTTTTTAACGGTAAGTCCAAAATGATGCTTAAGCTGCCAAATTAACATCATTGTGTTCTGCAGTGTTGGTAGTGGCAAGTGAAGAAAAGGAACGGGCTGTGTCTTGTATTATTAATTCCTGACTGCTTCCGTACTCATAAAAACTGTGAATGTACTTTATTATTTATGAATCCATGTATAAATGTTTGGTTTGTCATACAAAAGAATTGCCAAACAGTTGCCCTCATTGTTTGTAATTTTACTTTATACATACAAACAAATGTGCCAGTATGTTTTTGAAAGTTAAAATTTATTTCATTTCCATAATATTTTCAAAAATAGCCTTATTTACACATGTTTTAAAAAACAATACTGACTAATTTAAACAAACATGACAAAATATTTGACATGGTACTTAAGAGAAAGACACATTAATATTAAGTATTATTTACAAAACCATCCCTTTAATGTTCAGACTAAAATAATCATTACTTCAATAACAAGGTGTGCAAAAAAGGAAGGTGTGTAAAGTAACAAAAGGAACACGGGGCAAGTTTAAAGTAACTAAAGACCATGTCTCACACAATCCAACATTAATATACATTAGAAAACACTGAACAGTATGGGGTTTGGCAGGGTTACAAGGAGAAACCCACTGCTGCCCAAGTACAGTATCGCAAATTTAAAACATAATAGTTGCAGCTATTAGTGGTGTTTGGTCCCATTATGCTGCATCTAGACAGAGGCAGTTTGTCACCATTACAAATATATATTTCACATTGCTGTAGATCAGTAAATTACAATATTTTTTTATTGATTTGTTCTTTGATTTGATCTTTTTTATTTGTTTAAGACTTCTTATTTAAAAGGCCCTGTGTTCTGATCACAACCATTAAGTTGGAATAATAATTGTAAGTCACCTTGGATAAAAGCATCTGCTAAAAGAACCAATATCCAATAAAATAAAAGCAAAATGTCAGGGGTAGATTTGGAAAAAACCTCAATAATAATAAATTATAAACTCTATACAGCAAGTAATCAACAAATCTGTCAAATCATTGGGGCGCGGTAACTCAGTGGTTAGGGCATTGGGCTATCAATCTGAAGGTTGGCGGTTCAAATCCCAGTTCCACTGCAATTACCAATGTGGGTCCTTGAGCAAGGCCCTTAACCCTCATTGCTCCAGGGATGTTGTGATTAACCCTGTGTTCATCTTGTAAGTCGCTTTGGATAAAAGCGTCGGCTAAATGACCAAATGTAAATGTAATGTAAATGTAAATCATAGCAACTCGGATATAATTTTAATCTTTTTAAAAAAGACAAGTTAAGGTAAGTTTACAAGTGACGCAAATGGTTTCATTGCAAATATGCCTGTATAGTTATAATGACCTACAAATCCAATTTACATAATTGTTTTAAGTGCATCAAAATTTTAAATGTATAATTTGTTAAAGTTGCTTAGCCACACATACATATACACCCTCGCACACAATTCGCTGAACTACATCAGATGAGTCAAGCAAAGACAAACTACGTTTAAAACCAAGTTGTTGTGATTCATGCACAATGGGGCCCGGCATTGCCCTACTACAGAGGTCTATGGTTCTTTAATCATCTTACATTTTAATATGGCTTTCACTTGGCAAAGCACATTTTTAGATTGCATTTTTTAAAGTTGTGGTGCACTGTGATAAGTATTCCTAAGCCCATGTGGCCAGGTCATCATAGTAGTATAGGAGTTTCTCAAAAAATTCCATGAGTAAAGCACTAAATCAGGTGCTTTACTCTAAATCTAGTCATCTAGTGGGCAATTTCTGATGCAGTCTAAACCATTGATGCTCGTTTTATCTTGATAACCGTACCAATTAAAAGGCTATTGTGTAATTTTCCTGAATAGTGTTATTATAAACTTCAGTCCCTTTCCCAACTTTAAGGATGTTATAAAACTAAATTTAAAACATCTGTATACTTTACTTTTAAGCAGCACTGAACTGCAAATGTTGAGAATGTAGATAACATAAACAATATTTTTATATCAATACTTTCAATTGACCGCATACAAATTTGTAGCAAAATGTACAAAGTTGTAAAAGCAGTTTTATAAATGCAAATAACGAATGTCTAAGAAACCTTCTTACTTTATAAGAATACTATAGTATCCATGTGATTTCTTTCATGTTAGTTTATATACAGCATTATTGATGCTAGGTAGGGACTATAATTAATAATCCTTACCTGGCATCAATAATCTATAAACTAACATGGTAAAAATTACAAGGATACTAGTTTATATTTTAAATAAAGCCATTCTTAATCTAATGACAGAAATCAAGTACAATAATGTTTAGCCTTTCTGCTCAGTAATAAAGTTAACACACAGCAACAATAATTAGTATAAAACTATAAAATCTGAAGATGCTATTATAGCTCATTGTAGTCAGGCATGTACATATAAATTAAAATCAAGTGTACTGCTCATCCCCAGAGTTTCCCTGAAACAAGGACCATATAAAGGCAAAGGGACAGGGAGCAGCAAAACACAATTTCCATAGAGGGTAAGATTCTCTTAAAGCTACAGAGCCATTATGACATACTTACCCCGGTATGCAATTAAACATTTGTTTACAGTTCATAAAATAAATTCTGAACCAGCTTATCCTGAACCAATCTTGTCATTGTTCAAACAACAAGGAACATAAACCACATCTTTTAACCTGCTGTCCTGCCTTTAATATTAAGAACATGCCAACACATCCTAAACCAGTCTTTATTCTTTCTAGATCCATGGATCCTAACAAGGGGTCTGACCCACCCGTGGGTGGTGTAAAACATCACAAGGGGTGCAAGACGTCTTTGTCTGCTTTAGGCTCAATTGGTTAAAAGAAAAAAATATGTCTAGTTTATGTTTGATCTTTAGTTAAAAGAGATCGCCTTTTTTAAATTGACAATTTGTACGGAATTACTTTATTCCTTTGGTCTGTGTGTGTGGGCTGGGGGGCTTTTTTATTGTCACTCATTGGGGCCCAAAAAAAAGACTGGGAACCACTGCTGTATAATATAAATAAAGCCACATGATACACTGTGAACATCATTTTACAATCAACCTAAATCCTTAAAACCACAAAAATAAATTACACCTTAATTTTCTAAGAAACTTACTAACAGTAATTAGTTGTGAATTAAGTTTAAAATTATACTTAATGTGCTCATAAAGCAATAAAGTCTAACTGGACAAGATGCAAATCCATCTGAGAGAAGACTCTCAAAGATTTCTCCTACAATGATGACGAGTCTTGAAATGTAAGCTCTTAACACAATAAAGAAATTCTTTAGATTTCTGGTTTCATGCTTGTAAACTACACATGGGGTTTAAGGTCAGAGAATTGAGCTGTCCTGATGGTTGATTTAACCACAATCCAGATTAATCTTTTATTGAAGTCTTAATTATATAACTAGAAATGTTACCATACAGCCTGTTGTATAAGCATCTCTTAATGGTTACAGCATTTTTATTAAGTTCAAACTACTTTGACATGGTTTTAAAATAACAAGAGTTTAAATTAAATCCAGTTTTGTGGTAAAGCTAATAAAGAAAGTTACTTAGCAAATAGACGAAGCTCTACACCAAGAGACATTTGTGCAAGCCATCATACCTTCATTTTTTTAATTCCAATCATTTGTGTGACTGTTTCTGTGGAACATATAACGTAGCACTAAGCATTTTTACCACAAATTTGAAATAAACTCACCAACTCAATGTACATTAACTTGAGTACCTTTTTTGATACTGTTTCCACCCATAACATACACTGCCATACTTCACAGTGGGGGAAATGTGTTTATAAAAAGGTTTTTGAAATGTATTCCAAACATTAGGATTATCTTTAGTTTTGCTTAAGTTTGACAAACAATCAGTATTTTTAAGTCGTAAAAGTGGATAAAGAAACATCAGTAATGGATATCAGACAAAATTTGTAATTGGAATTAAAACCCAATTTAAATAAAAATGGTAACAAGATGGATTTGAAAAAAGTAAAACTGTGAATCATTCATACAGAAGTAATTAAATTACTACAATAAGCAATAGATTTGTTTGTGCATAATAACATTTATTTCATGAAATTAGTACTGAACACCAAGCGACTATTTATGCTATAAGAAGCATTTCAGAACGTTGAGCTGCTATGGTTCATTTATTGCACTATATGCAGTCCATTGTCTGTGATTGTTGTTTAATGTAATACAAATTGCACACTGAACTTGGTTTACTTTAACATACTGCACACATTCAATCAGCGTTCTCTCCAAGGTGTGAATGTGCACCGGTGACCATATTTAAATGTTAAGGGCCAGACAGGAGAGGACAAGAAGAAAGTTGCACGGCATTGTTTTAAATTACAATAACAGAGAACATAAACATTTAAAATAGACCAGTCACAAACTACAAAAGTGTGAAACAACTGAAAAAGTGTCTTATATTGTAGGTTCTTCAAATTAGCCACATTACTGCTTTGCACACTCTTGGCATTTGGTTGATGAGCTTCAAAAGGTGGTCACCTGAAATGGTCTTTAAGGAGTACCCAGAGATGCTTAGCACGTGTTGGCCCTTTTGTATTCCCTCTGCGGTCCAGCTCACCCCAAACCATCTCGATTGGGTTCAGGTACGGTGAATGTGGAAGCCAGGTCATCTGGCGCAGCACCCCATCACCCTCCTTCTTGGTCAAATAGCCCTCAGCCTGGAGGTGTGCTTGTGGTCATTGTCCTGTTAAAAAATAAATGATGGTCCAACTAAAAGCGAACCGGATGGAATAGCATGCCGCTGCAAGACGCTGTGGTAGCCATGCTGGTTCAGTATGCCTTCAGTGTTTAATAAATCCCCAACAGTGTCACCAGCAAAGCATCCCCACACCATCATCATCATTGACCTGTTCTCTAATCTGTGCTGCTGTTAACCTGGGATTTCTGAGGCTGGTGACTTGGATGAACTTATCGTCTGCAGTAGAGGTGACTCTTGGTCTTCCTTTCCTGGGGCAGTCCTCATGTGATAAAGTTTCTTTGTAGCGCTTGATGGTTTTTGCGACTGCACTTGGGGACACTTTCAAAGTTTTCCCAATTTTTCGGACTGAGTGACCTTCCTTTATTAAAGTGATGGCCACTCGTGTTTCTTTAATTAGCTGCTTTTTTCTTGCCATATTACAAATTCTATCAGTCTATTCAGTAGGACTATCAGCTGTGTACTGTATCCACCTTCTGCACAACACAACTGATGGTCCCAAACCCATTTAGAAGTCAAGAAATCCCACTTCTTAAACCTGACAGAGCACACCTGTGAAGTGAAAACCATTTCAGATGACTACTTCTTGAAGCTATTCAACAGAATGCCTAGAGTGTGCGAAGCAGTAATCAAAGCAAAAGGTGGCTACTTTGAAGAACCTAGAATATAAGACATATTTTCAGTTGTTCCACATTTTTTGTTAAGTATATAATTCCACACGTGTTAATTCATAGTTTTGATGCCTTCAGTGTGAATCTCCAATTTTTATAGTCATGAAAATAAAGAAAAAACTTTGAATGAGAAGGTGTGTCCAAACTTTATCTGTACTGTACATAAATACCAAAATAAAAAATGATATAACTGCAAGTGTGTATGAGATGACTGAGCAATTACTGGACAGCAGGAATAAAATGCTTAGACCCCATACACAACATCAGTTATTTATAATTTACAGTGAAAAAAAAAAAAGCCTGTTTAATGCCACCTTACCCACTTGACATATTGCTTATGCATATATTTGTATCCACTGGCTGTGAACCATGTAACATTCTTTTAATGACTGAACAACTAAAGAGTTCGAAAAAACAGAAACTTTGTTTAAATTAAACTAAACTTCTCACGCTCTGTAAACCTAAATATTTGGGAAGTCTTGACAACCCCGATTTTATATCATGTTTTATTTTAATATGATTGTGATCATTTATAAAGTTTTACAAGTATGTAGTCACATAACTCAGCCCCGGAAAGACAATTTCTAAAAATTCTCAAACACAGAGGCAAACGAATTCTCATGTAAACAATGCAGCAAAATAGTTTCCATAATTAAACGTATTAGAAAACAAAAACGAAAGCAAAAATCACATTACTAAATATCATGCTTAATGTGGTTACAGTAACCAACATTAGCTCCCAATCTGAGCAAGTTTTGCCTGCTTGAAACCCAAAAAGGTAAGCATGCTACTGCTTATTAGTTAATGGGACAAGATCACTGCAAGGAGGATTAAATGCAAAAGCAGTCATGAGTCACATTACAACACTATAAGCAAACAGGATACAGTCTGCTGAAACATTAAGAGCCATATCCTCCAGCTGCTCTATTGTTTTTAATCGTCAATGTTCTATTAACATTTTTGTAAATGGTATTATTTAAAATGTTTGTTTACAAAAGATGCATATTATTTTCTATGTTTTACAAGAAATATTTAAAATATATTTTATTTGCAATGAATGCAAAAGACAAATTTTGAGTGTGTATAAATATAAACAATGTTTTACCGATTTAAAAAAAAAAAGGTTTGTAGATCACGATACATCACAAACCATTACAGTACAAAAAAATGAATTCAAGGTTAGACCTAATCAAGTACAGGCGTCTCTCATTGTCAAATCTTAATACTTAAAAGTCTGCCATCAGCATAACAACGATGTGTATAGTGAGTTGCAAGAAGAAAAAAAAGATGCTGGTCTTCAAATGAATAACTTGGCTGACCATTCAGTTTGCTAACTAAACATCTGTAGCCAGACGAGACTCTACCGTTTTTTTTGTTTGTTTGTTTTTTTGCTACAGAATGTTATAATTCATGAAATTTGATTGGAATGGGAATTTGACAGAAATTTTTTTCCCCCTCATTATCTACATTCTGGACTTTCAAAGGGTTCACAAACTTTCAAGTGGCACTGTAGATGCACATGTTAATACTGGAAATAATGTTTTGCACAGTTTTTTTAAGTGTGTTTAAAATCGTATGCATGAAACTAATGATTCATTATCACAATTTTAATAAATAAAAATCCATCCATCCATTATCTTCCACTTTGTCCTCTACCAGGGTCGCGGTGGGGTTCCCCATGCCCATCCAGGGGCGAATGTATCGGGCGCTGGGCAGATACACCCAGGACAGGGCGCCAATCTATCGCTAGGCACTCACTCAAACACACTATATATGGGGCAATTTAGAGAATTAAATTGACCTTGATCCATGTTTTTGGACTGTGGGAGGAAACCAGAGAACACTGAGGAAACTCACACGGACATGGGGAGAACATGGAAACTCCACCCAGATTGGGATTTGAACCAGGAATCCCTAGCTCTTAGAGGTGGACGCACTAACCACTAAGCCATCATGCCGCCCTAAATAAAAATCTATAATGAAAATAAGTTGTTACAATAAGACAACTTTTAATCTGCTTCATTTAACTCCACATTTTGTTGTGATGTATATTTTAACATGAACACTGGAATTTACTGTGTAAATACAGTACACAACTTACTTAAAAAAAGGATATGTTTCTACATTCCTTGCCTTCTGAAAATAATCACATTAAATACACTCATTTGGACAGTTTTCATTTAACAGGTCATAAAAACTAATAGGTCTGCTGCAAGTCAGTAGGACATAGAATGCACCTATATTAACATTTGCCTTTTCCTTTACTCACTGTAACTAACTTGTAATGAAACAAAACTTTTAGGATTAAGATCCTTCAACAATGTGCCTCAGATATGGCTATGTTTAAATATATATATATATATATATTTATACACTTAACAGTAGGTCCATTCTAACTTCAACAAGGCATACTAGTATTGAAGGAGCAGGTTGTTAATACATTTAAATATAGAACTGTTACATTGCATTACACACACACTATCCAAGGCACCTAAGGAGCAATTACTGTTAAGGACCTTGCTCAAGGGCCCAATTTGTTGGACCCTGGATTGAAAATCCCAACCTTCAGATTAATAACCCAACAGTCTACCCTACTTTAAACTTTTAAATAAACAAATTAAGAAATTAATGCAACAAAAATTAATTGTAATTAGATGTATATGGCCAGACAAAAAAAAATCTGCTTAAAAATCCCTAAAGCATGTGGTAAGAACAAGGCATGACAGTCATAACAAATCTGGCTGACAGATGGGATGCATGTTTCAGCTTGTTCCAACACACTCCTCAAATCTAGGCTGTGGGTTTAAAAAAAAAAAAAAAAAAAAAAAAAAAAAAAAAAAAAAAAAAAAAAAAAAAAAAAAAAAAAAAAAGATTACAAATGTTTTATGGTGTCTTTAAAAAAGACATAGCACACCTCTTTAATGTCTTTAAACTACAACAAACTAAATGTTTTACTTATATATATATATATATATATATATATATATATATATATATATATATATATTTCTCATAGGTCCAAAGCTAGTGTTTAGCAATGTTGAAAAAATAGTGAATAGTTACAAATTTCCAATCAGAATATGTTTGTACATAATTGCTAGGGCTCCATTCTAAGAATAAGAGACAGTTTACATTTTATTTAAACGGACCATTCTATAAGAGATTCTTTTAAACGATACAAGCAACAACACTAACAAAGCAGATTAATAAAACCAACAAGTCGAATCGTCTGTTTTAAATAAAGACAAAAATAAAGAAAGTCAGCATATTCCCTACAATTAGCAAAACATTTACATGAAAGTGATTTCATATATTATTTCTGAAATATACCACTAAGCCTAATACAGTAAGACAAAACCAAGTCCCAAGGCACAAACTAACCATACAAAAAAAAATGCAAAGCAGACTGTTATCTAACTAGTTGAGACAACAACAAAAAAAAAATCATGCAGTTTTAAACATGTTTGCTAATGAATTCATTACATCAAAGTTTGCACAGGAGCAAAAAATTAATACAAAGAGCTTGGATGACATATTCTAGAATTCGTATGCAATAATATTATTGTTTTTTTAAACTTTTTGGCTTACTACATTAAAAGAACTGCATAATTATTAGCATCACTCTTTTGACCATAAGACATATTAGGTTTTTTCATAATCAAGTGAAACTGTTTGTCATTTAGCATTGTGGGTCCACTAGTGTTGATAATGGAGTACAGTGCTTCTTAATGTTAAGTTCAGCATGCAGGTATGACTACAAAGTATTTAGCAGCATGTTGTTACTTGACTTCACTGCAAAATGAATGCAGACTGAAACACCGAAAGGAGCCTAGGCACCAGAGGAATGCACAAATTAACCTTTTTTGCAGCATAATGGCACGGTTATAACACATTGTACTAAACCAATACAATTCGGAGTCAGGAAAACTATGACAATATCACCAATTAAGCTTAAAATTGTAATAGACTAGAGACATAATGTTCGTGCAATTTGATCCATTATATGGTGAGGCAAAAACATGACTTTCTCGATTAAAAAAATAAAAAGCAGGGTTTGTATGATGAGCTTAATCAATCCAAAGTGATCATCCACAAATTCATAAAGCTATCTGCACAGTGCCAGCTTTTGTAAAAGGATAGAAACAAAGCTAAATGAGAATTTCCAACTGTCACTTACCCCAGTCCAGGAACTCGGCTATATTCTTCTCTCTGCGCAGCGGTGAATTATTGCACTCATCATAGAGACAGACGAGAACATCCAAAAGAGCTTCAACGCTAAAACACTGTCCATTCGACTGGACAGGTCCATCCAGGAAGAGTGTCTCAAGCTTTTTCAAACGTACTTCTCCAGACATGATGCAAACCAAAAAAGCTGAGCCTTGCTTTAAACGAAATTTAGCGAACGGTATAGATGATTATAACAATGGCATTAAAGGGGACCTTCTCTGATGCTGCTGCTCACACAGCTAGCTGAGCTCCATGACAAAACCCATCATGGTCTCATTCATATGCAACGGCAAAGCATGATGTGTCTCCGTTAGCGAGCTAAGCTAACCTAGCTTACACTTTTGACACGTAATTGGACACTTATTATTTTCCACCACATTGTTCCTATTAAATGTTGGCGTAGTCACATTTTTAACGCTAAATGTGAAATCCAATGTACAACTGAAGCATCAAGACCGAGTGAATTTATCACTTGCTTTCTGACAGAACACAATGAGCTGCAGCGATCCCAGTCGCTCGTCCTTACAGTGCACTGAGCTTTGCGTCTAAACACTGATCAGATGCTCATAATAAATAATGGAAATTGTAATACTCCTAAGAGGCCCTCGCCATCAAGCACATCAGTCGACTAGAAAATACGCGATGAAGCTTACAATTATTTCTGATCGCAAACTAAACAGTGGCGGAGAAAGGCTAACGGTAGACGAGAACATTTTAAAGAACACATAGTCGGAGCAAAGTTATTTGGGTAAACCAAGTCACATATATCTTTAGTGGAAATAGCTAAAGTCAGTTACAATTCTTTAAAACTACAGTTATATTTACTTCGCCCCTGACGCCGGTCAGTAGCAACCAAGCTAGTTAGCGAATAGCACGACGATCCGAGCAGCTAGCAAACTTAAAAAAAAAAAACTTAAAACAATTTCAGCTCTCAGTGCGTAGACAGCACGCTCCGTCATTAAAATAATCCGACAACTTTGTAAAGGATTCTTTCCCACGCTGGAAGATCGGCCATATAGATATGAATGTTATTAGATTTGTCCCACAGCCCTGCGGACAGCAGAGCACCCCGAATCCAAGCCTCTCCCCTCTGCGACCTCCGCCAGGAGCCGAGCGTATTCAAGGAATGTTGCAGCAGCGGCAGGAAATGGCTCTATCCCAATTCTCTTTCTGTCATACAGCAAGTGCACTACCTGAACGTCTAAGGTCTTTATTTCGTATCCCGCGAAGTGCACTATTCTATGGAATATGAAGTCATTTGGAGTGAATCCAAAACGATTTCCACACAAACATGGCGACCGGCGCACAACAGCTGTTTCGCTTTATAGGAAATTTCATAGCACTCCAAGTGGCAATCATTTCTCATTTTGACTCATTAAGAAGACGTCCATATGAATGTGTTTGTGTTACGACTGTGGACTCCAAATGTTATACTATTATTAGTATGAAAACCGAAGGAGATGTTCATTCTCGTCTTCAATAGTTCATTCAATTTCAGCGATTTACTGCAACCTTAACTGAGGGGAAATACTTTACACTTTTATATGTATATATAAGGTGATGTTGAAACGTACGCTGTTCTCAGGTCGCCTGGTCAGTTTATCTTTTCACAAAGCGTAATCGATACCATGACAATGTATTCCTCCCCCTGTCCCAATGGTCCTGCTGCCCAACAGTGAGGCACAAATAACAGCTGCTATAGTGTATTGATTTGCCCCATTTTAATTATTTTGCTTGAACCCTTTTACGCTTGATTTATTATTATTTTTTCAATCTTATTTTTAGATTCCCTTTGAAGTCACCGAAAAAGAAACAAACCGCATCATTATTTTACTGCATATACTGTTATTGTGTTAAGTAAGAATATATATATATATATATAATGACAAGTTAGAAATTACTTTCCTAAATTATTCTGAGATGTGACTGTGAAAGACTGCACATTTCTGATATATTAAAATTATTGATCTCTGATGATCAGAAGAGGCTTTGTTATCAATTAAAATTCTATGTCAGCAGCAGCACACATTACAGTTGTGATCAGTATAAGAGTTCAGAGCTCTATGCAGGTTGTACTACATTGGAGAAATCTGTTTCTCTGGACTTTATATTGTGTACCTGACCACAGTCATTCTTTGACAAATCTTTTTATAACCTTCATTAGACCATATTAAAGGCATATTAATTGTGCATTTTAAAAGATGAATGTACATTCTCCTTTATTATCACAGAGGGACAAAAAGATATTCACTTTAGAGAAAGCATAACATTTTAATGTTCCCAAATAGTTCGCCATGCACACTAAAGCAAACTCGATAAGGGGAAAATCATTACTACCAACCTATTTATTTTATTTATAGCCTATAACCTATTTCTAATAACTGATTTTACAATAAGTATAGGGGATATAGTGATTGAGATGACGTTTTGGCGACGACTACTGGTCAAAACATTTACATACAATCAAGCTTACCAATGAAATTACGTATCAATTTATACATTTTATTAGCACTAAAATCTTATACATTTGTAAAAATAGTCTTTAAACCAGGTTAGCGTTGGAAGAATCTGGTGTTTTTACAGACAACCCATCAAAAGTAAATGTACGCTGTGGCGTTAATGGCCTTCAGGCAGTCCGTCATTAACACCATCTTTAATGTGTTTATTGGGCTTTGCGTTTTGATTAAAAGCAGAAAAGAATAGGCCACTATTTACGTTGTTTTTATCCCACTGAGGTATTGTTTTCCGTTCGCCGATATATCAGACAATTCTCACCTTCTGTTAAGATAATCTAACTGATCCTCCGAGGTCGCTAAGTAACATATAATACACACAGCAGCGATGGACAGTTGAAATAAGTGCGTATTGAAAACGAGACGTATAATACAATAAAGCAGTCTTATATTATCAGCTTACTAGAGACGGTTTTATTGAGAAGCATCACTTTTAAATGTAGATTGGTCTAAAATGCTAACTGGGACACAAGTGTGTACTGGATCGAACCAAATACCAAATCAGGACAATCTTAACAAAAGTCTGAGCAGTCCAGTTACATTCCAGTGTTTTATCTGTTCTTCTTTAGCTTTCAGACAGATTCAATCAGCTGTAATAAAGCATCCACTGTATATATCCATATACAATATAAAATCTTTTAATTTTCATTGTGCACCATAATCCACTGTGAATAAACTGAAGTAATTTATATAAAATAAATTCCAATTTGTCATCATAATATTGATGTTTTTTTTGTTTTTTTTTGCTAGAATTTATACAAAGATGCGAACTGTTTTTAGACCTGACATGAAGAACAAGTCAGATTGGATAAAAAAAACAAAAAAACATTATATGTGTATTCACATGTGACTGATGACTGAACTCAAGCAGAACATCAGAAGACACCAGAAAAATGCATGCAATTAATTATGGTAGACCACTGGCATCTCTTGTAATTGGATTTGGAGCCGTTAGGTATATCATATATGTAACCTTATAATGAATTGCAAGTCTAGTCAGGAGTATCAAGTGTTCAGTCACATCAAATTTCAAGGAAGACTGTAGGCTGAAATTCATTATATGGACAGTTTACATCCATTTTAGCCAAATAATAATGTATTGGTACAGTTTGTGCACCGCTGCTGAAATAAATTTTACACATACCTTACAAAGAAAAACACCTTATTCATATTTGAAGCACAGGTGCTATTTGTTTACTGATTATATATATAAAAATATAAAATTATGTTGCTTGTTCAAAAGTATAGGTGTTTTAACTATTTAATGTGTAAACCTAAATTTAGACGAAAGCATAAAATGTTTATACAGACTTGCAAAACAATTATAACTAAATATGTTTACTATACGTTAACCTACTCATATTGTGAAAATCAACAAAAATAATATTTAAGCAAAGTTGTCCAAAATCTTGCATACAATTTGAATATTATTTTGCATTTAATTTGTGTTGCTGAACTGACCATGTATTTTAAATTAGTAATAGATTCAGATGTTTACATTAGTAAGTAGTTGTAATAAGTAAGTAAGTAATAAGTTGCAAACAAAATACAAAAATGTCTAATTTATACATCAATTACATATACAGCACAATATCTAAATGGTTTTCTATTTAAAATAGAAAACAATTTTATGTAGACCTACTTTTAAAATTAGGTTTTTGATTATTTAGTAAGACAGTTTGCATTTTCCATTCAATCTGAACAAATTGAATTATGTAAAAATGTAAATTTTAAATTTAAAAAAATCATCTGAAAAAAAAAATTAACTCTGCAAAATAACATATCAATAAGCATGACTTAGACTACCAGACTGTGTAGTATATTTGGTTAGTTGTCTGATTAGACATGATCTGTCATTAGACCTGTGTGTCTATCAAGAACCTGTAAGGGAATACACAAGTCAGACTAAAGCCATCTTTAGTCCTGCTTTTTTTGGGACAAAAATGGTCTCACTGATCCCACAGCAGTAACAGATAATCACCCTCTTAAGAAAATCTCTTCCAATCCACATACCAAAAGTGCTCAGCTTTAGTCCGTTCTTACAATGATTTCTAGTTATTGAAGTTTAAAAAAAATCTTAAAACCTCTTAATTTTTTATAATCCCATTACAAATATATTTATTATATGTTTAATATTATTATGACTCTCCACAAGTATACTGTAAGGGCCTCTTTAGAATAATAATAAACAATAAATAAATCATAATAATAAATGCATAAATAAATAAATTAAGTTTAAAACTATATATATTACATTGAAAAATATATATTACAAATATATATTACATTGTAAAATACCTCATTGAACCTTTAGGAGCACGCACAGATGTTTGTATCTAGGGTTAAATCTTTGTTTACTACTTGGAAAGATATGTCTAAATTTTGTCCCCCAGAAATGTAACGCGTAGTTGGATGTCCAATCATTGTCCTCAAGTGTATACATATACATATACATATACATACGTGTGTGTGTGTGTGTGTGTGTGTGTGTGTGTAGGCCTATATATATTTGAGAAAACTTAGTAACGACCCTCAATTAGCGACGTTTGTTTGAAGTCGATCAGTCCCCCCTCCCCCCCCAACACAAACACACTCTTAAGGCTGTAAAGTGGTCTAGACGAGCTGCAGGACCTCCAGCTGTATATAAGGCGACGGCGCACCTGAACTTTCCACAGTTGCTGATCAGCTTCAGTGAACTTGCAGCACAAGACATGGACCTCCTCATCCACCTGCTGATGTGCGCCACGCTTATTCCTCTGGCCTTCACTGACTCCAGTGAGGACACGAAGGACGCAATTCTACGAAACCTCGGTCTCAGCGAGCTGCCGAATATTCAACAGGGAGACCGCGAACAGTTGATTGTGCCGAGTCACCTCAAGAGCAAGTATCTGTCCATGTTTAAACTGCATCAGAGCCGGAGGCGCAGGTCGCTGCCCAGTCTGGCGGGAATGCTGAAGCGCGTGCACGGTAACGCCGGTGGGTAAACTTTATATAAATCAGTGATTTTATTGTTTCAAATTTTACAATCAAAAACATATTGGGCCTGGATAATGTCCTATCGTAATTCAAATTTTTGTGTTGTCCACTTATTTTAAGAATAAAGAAAAACACATTACATTATATTTTAGACGCAAGTTTCAAAACTGTTTGGTCGTGGCATATACATACATATATATTGAGAGTGATAATCGTTTTTTTTTATTATTCCAATTACCATACAAATGCATTTTTCTGCCTCTCTGCATCTTTTGTCAGTTCTCTAGTAGTCAGGACCCAATAGTCACCATAGTGTTGGTACCGTTTGGGTGGTGAATGATAATCAACACTGCAGTGACAGTGACCTGTTGATGATGTGCTAGTTTCTGTTGAGCTGGTATGAGTGGATTAGATGCAGCAGTGGTGCTGGAGTATTTTAATACACACCACTGTTTTGTCTTATCAACTCGTACCAGCACAACACACACTAACCTATCATCACAATATCAGTTGGTGGGAATTCTGATCACTGGAGAGGAGAGTAAAAGGGACTGACAAAGTGTGCAGAAAAAATAAATGGTCTAACTGTACAATGCTGCAAAATGCATTTATAGAAAGTGAACAGACTTTAACATATTTTATTATGTTCTCAGATGTTACAGGGGAAATTCATTATGCCGGTATGACTAGACAGCGGCTTGTGTTTGACATGGAGACTAGGATGCAGGAAAATTCTGAGCTGGCTATGGCAGAGCTTAGACTTTATCAGACCTTTTCAAGAAAACTGCATGTAAATGAAAAGAAGAAGCACAGATCTATTAACCATGCCCGTGTGAGTGTGTACTGGGTGTGCACAGACACCAATCATACATCGCTGGTAGACTCAAGGTATGTAAAAAATGTCTACCAGTATTAACCTATAGCATAACTTTTTATTTGTCGGAATGTTAAATTTATGTTTCTACTCTGCTCTGTCTGACAGGTTAGTTGCGCTAAATGAGGTCGGCTGGAAAAGTTTTGATGTAACTCAAGCAGTTAATTACTGGGCCAAGTCAACAAGCAAAGGTGCTTTAAGTTTGGAGGTGCGGATAGAAGGAGAGAGGCCTGGTAGTCATGCTGCAGAAATGGCAAAGAAAGTGCGATTCACCACACAAAATGCCATGGAAAATATTGTTGACAAAAATGCAGGGAGACCAGAGCTTGTTTTATACACATTGAGCTTGGACGAGTATGGGTAAGGACACTTCAATACTTAACATAGTAAATGTATTAAGGTATTATGAATAAAATATTATGTTACTCCTAAAATTAAAATGATTTTGATTAATAATCTTTATTTCATTAGCAATATGATTAACATTCTTATCTTGACAGGTCAATGGGAGACTGCAAACGTGGTGGAGAAAATTCAGCATGCTGTCGTGAAGAGCATTACATAAACTTCAGAGAATTAAAATGGGCACAAGACTGGATTCTTGAGCCCGCTGGGTATCAGGCCTTTCGCTGCACTGGAGGATGCAAACAGCCCAAGCGTAACTATGGCTATGGGCCTAGGTCCTGCTCAGTGGTGGAAAGTGCTCCATTGCCTGTTATGTACTTAGTAAAGAAAGGAGAGCATACACAAGTTGAAGTGGCTGAATTTCCCAACATGATCACTGAAAAGTGTGGATGCTCCATGGACAAGATTTCCACTATTTGAACAAAGTGACTTTCACTATTCTTACTAAGCACTTGAAAATAATATGCATGAAGTTGTTTTAGGACAAATACTAGTTTGTCACCATAAAAGGCACTGTGTGTGTGATTCATATATTTTGTTAAATAAAATTTTACATTTATATTCACTATATTTACTCTTATTTCATTCTTACAACCTGATGGAGCACAATTTCATATGTAGATAAAAAAGAGTTTTTTTACTGAAATAAATTAACAGATGTTTAGCTGTATGTGAAATTCCAACATAATCACCAATTCGAGAATTAAATGTCATACTTAATATAAGTGACCCATTATAGTGAATTAATATTTATTTAATTTAAAACTTTGAACTCAGTTTCAGTTTATTTATTTTAATAACTGATAAAGTATACCAATCTACAAAAGATTTTAAACTCAAACTTTTATATAGGATTTACACATTTAAATGCAAAACTAGATTTATTTACAATAATTATTATTTTATTGTTTTGCTTTATTTATTCAAACAAATATAACCTGAATGAACACAAAATGCAGTTTTGAAGATATATATATATGTAGAAGAGCTATCATAATTAAGATTAATTCATTACTTTATAAGACATTTAATTAGACAAGGTTATTTAATGGACTTGCGTTGTGTTGTGTTCATAATAACTGATGGCTTCTGAAACTTTTGCGTTTGAGTTAAGGCAATGCTTTGCCTTGGTATGAATATTTCCCTCACATGGCCCTGCAACAGTTTTCCCAACTTCTCAGTAAGGATGGCAACTATTGGCTGTCCTAAAAGTCGCTGAATGACGCGTTTGGCTGATTTTAATAATAGTCAATTTGCGTGTATTATTTTAAGCTGTAGAATAAAGAAATGGCGTTTTGGGAAAGAAAAAAAAAAAAAAAAAAAAAAAATATATATATATATATATATATATATATATATATATATATATATATATATATATATATATATATAGGTTTTATAAATCCTCTACTGTCCATGGAGAATATTGGAACGTTCCCAACAATTTTGGAAGGTTGAGGGTGGCGGTAAAGATAAGTGTAAGGTAAGTGTAGCAATATACACACAAATACACATGTTGTAGATGTTATTATAAAATTACACTTACAAATAGTTGATAAACGCAGAGTGTTTATCAGCTCTTTGTAAGTGTAATTGTATAATAACATCTGCATATCCACATTAAAGTCTCCATCCACAAAAACTGAAAACGGTGTTGAGAGTGACGTCACTGTCCTGCTATGTTCTCATTGGTTGTGTGCGGTGATGACGTTTTCTGTAAACACTCCCGGACCTGTTTATTGTCGGATACCATCGCAACCGATCACTGACTCAACAGATCAAGAAACACATCACTGTTTTGGTAAGTGATTGATCTCATACTACAGCCATCTTTGTGCCCGTTTGTTTGATCAGACACGGAACTATTTGCTCGGTTTTTATTGTTCGTTTAAGTTCATTGTGATGGCGAGCTGGCTAAGCTACGCACATTTAGTGAGATAGCGGTGATTTTCTGGAACAGGGTTCTGCAAATCCAATCCATACACTTCTGAGGGCCAAATCCATATCCAAATCCAATTTCATATAAACTTGTTTCAATTTAATGAAACAAATCTTCAATTTTGCATATCGTCAATACAACTGTGCATTCTTAATACGTCTGCAATAAAGCAACTAGAATGATTATTCAGCGGATAATCCTGCATGTCTTTGACTTAGTTTACCTCTCAGCTTCATCCACAGTTCATTTTTACAGGCTTTTTCATTAAAAGGAACCCAGAAATAATTTGGTTGCCTTCTAGAACCAAGTCCATCTGAAGTGAACATTTCATGTATATGGACCTGTAATTGATGCTGATTTCATTACTATATCTTTCCCCCAAAATGCTCGTGCCACAGGAGGTCATTCCTACCTGTGGCCATAAAGCTTTACAACTCCTGTATTCATGTGTAAGATTTTTCTATAATGAAATACAAAAATGCGTGCAATAAAACATCATGTCAGATGGTTAACTTCTGCAATATACCATCACTGCCACTTTACCTTTATCGTTGTATTTTATTCAAATTCTAGAGCTGGCGGCACAGTGGTTTAGTGGTTAGTACGTTCTCCTCTCAGCGCTAGGGATTCCCGGTTCGAATCCCTATTTGGGTGGAGTTTCCATGTTCTCCTCATGTCCGCGTGGGTTTCCTCCGGGTTCTCCGGTTTCCTCCCACAGTCCAAAAACATTGATGAAGTCAATGGAGTTCTACAAATTGCCCCATATAGAGTGTGTCTGTGTGAGTGAGTGTATGCCCAGCGATAGATTGGCGCCCTGTCCTGGGTGTATCTTCCCAGCGCCCGAGACGTTCTCCGCTGCATGGGCATGGAGAACCCCCCCCACCCCCCGCGCGACCCTAATAGAGGACAAAGCGGAAGATAATTGATGGATGGATGGAAATTCTAGAGCTTCATTTTCCTTTGCTTTAAGAGTGCTTATTGTTACTCTGTTCTTAGTATATATATATTTTGTACATTATACCTCTTGAGCAACTGTAACATCTGCAATTTCCCCTGGGGATCAATAAAGTATTCTGAATTGGCTGCTGTAAATTGCCCTTATTTAGTGTGTGTGTGTGTGTGTGTGTGTGTGTGTGTGTATACCCAGTGATGGAGTGGTGCTTTGTTCTGGGTGTATCTTCCCAGTGCTTTACACTGTCTCCCCTGGATAAGCACAGGGAACCCCCTAATACAGGGTTAAGTGGAAGATAAGGAATGATTGAATTTAATTAAAACAAAAAAATGTAAAACATTTACTTTGAGGGACTTATTTCTTACAGTGAAATCACCTATGGCTCATACCGATCTCTTTATTTAAATAGCTGTGTTAAAGTGGATAAGCATATTTAGGTTTTTGAAACTGCCGCACCTGGAAATACTTCTTGAGAACCAGTTCATGGAAGGCCATCACAATCGATTACAGGTGCACTTTTGATGAATCAATGGTACCTAAAAAAACCTTAGCAGAATATCAGTACATTTATTGTCTGTGTTAATAGTGTTAATGTTAGTTTATTTCTAGCAGAAAAAAAGCAAATGTTTTCATGCTTTAGCTATATTAAACAGTTTTTAAAAACCTGTGTTGGCATAAATGGCATTATTTGTAATAAAACATGTTTTCAATTCCAGGTGTCTGTTAGGTAGAGAATGCAGTTGCTACTTAATTTTTAAGAATGCCAGCAGGTAAGGTCTTATAATTTACTCTCGGTTTTTCAATAAATGTTAAATTGTGTTAAATCTTGTGAATTGTGATAAAAATATATTTATTAGGTCAAAGTGATGTGAGCATTAAGACAAGAGGCACTTTTGATAAAGTTTTAAGGAAATACACAGATCCCCCTTCAGGAAGAAAAAATGACAACCAACAAGTACACCAGGTGCAGGAGAATGTCATGGTATGTAATAGGACTATCACAAATTATTTCTAATGAAATGGTCATAAAGTAAAGTTTAAAAATAAGTATAAAAACTGATAACCATCCTATTATGCATTATTGATATTTTGTTATAAAGTATGTTTACATTATTTTAAAATATGCTTTTTTTAATGTATTTTTTCTCATACAGCTTCAGACGATTAGGCAAAATTTGTCCAAATATCATGAGATAGATGAAACTGTACTTCATAACACATATGATCCTGCACATGGTAGCCCCAGGTTTACAAAGAACAAGCGCAGAGAGGAGGAGGTGTCCGTGAAGACTAATATCAGCAGTTCTCTTAAAGAGTCCAGTTTGACCTCAGTCAAAAAGAAAAGTAAACGGGTACTGCCTCCCCCACCACCTGCTCAATATAACCACATATCAGAAATAAAAGTTAAAGATGAAATCGACATGGGCCATAGGAAGGCTGAAAGAAAAAGTAAAAGAGAAGGAGATACAGGTAACCAAAAGGCAGACTCAGAGCCCGAAGACGATCTTCATCTGAAGTATCAGCAACAGGTTGCCAATAAAGAGAAAAGATCTCAAATAAAACATCATGAAAATCAAGAAGCCATATTGCAGCAGTATACCCAAAACACTACGGTATTAAACAATGACATTGATAAAAAAAAGAAAAAGAAAAGGATTTCGAGGGAAAATAAAGGTGCTGAAAGGTAGGGAATTCACTTCTGGTTGATCAATGCACTATTACGGTATTTTTATTTTAATACAGAGCTTTAAGCTGTGTTCTAGACGATTTTTTTTTTTTAAAAACATGTCATTTGTATTTTGTATCATGACACTCTTATAGTGGAGTTTCTTTGGAACAGCCAAGCCTTACTGAATTACCAGCTGATGTAGTAAAATTAAATAAAGATAATCAAGATGATGTAGAGATTGAAGAGACAATAAAACTTAAAGGAAAAAAGAAAACGAGAAGAAAAGGTATGTTCCCTATCTTTTTATACTAATTTTCATTTCTACTTACCAAATGGAAGCACTTTGTAGGCCACCTGTTACTCTACATAGTTTAGCCTTTTATTTCTTTGGTGAGGAGACATGGTGATGTGTTTCCAGTATGAGTAGATCCGTGCTGATAAAAGTTTTAAATACCTCAGTGTTACTGCTATCCCGTGTGCACTGATGTATAGAGAAACACTAACAGCCGCAACAAATGAGCTCATTTTTCTATTTTTACACTACAAGGTGAAGCAACAAGGTGAAAGCCTCTAAAAAGTCCACAATGAGTCAACACATTAAAAATGCCAGCAGCACTTGTACCAACTCATATTTACACACCAAGTCAGTATCCCTGCAGTGCTGAGCATGATCCTCCACTGAAGTAATACGTGTGGTGTTTTTGACCAATAAGAAGATAGTTAAGTGAACTAAAACAGTGTACAGAGATAGAGAATGGCTATGGTCTGTAATTGTAAAAGTACAACATGTATTTAAGTGTTAGGTTGAACAGATTAGGTGCACAGTGTAAATGTAAAAACACAGAGATGTATGTTAATATTTGTCCAGTAAGTGTAAGTTTTTTTCAGTAATAAGATATGCTTGTATCATTGTTGATACTTTATGGGTTTTTGTAAGAGTGCTCATTAAGAAAATAACATAATACAAATATATTTCGCCAAAAGGGTTTAATAAAAATACGCACCCATTAGTACATGCCTTTTGCATACTTTTCCTTTCCTTACCATAGCAAAGACACACTGGCACACCCTAAACCAAGCTGCCTGGTTGACTGCTCGCTAAAGAGCTAAATTAGAGCTAAATTAGGTTCCCTAGTCTTACTCAGGTACACTATGTGTATAAATAAACACTTTTCATTTTTGATTAATTTAGTTAGCGTGATTGTTTTAACTTCAGTAACAGATTTAAACATTATTATTTATTATATATTATATTATTAAATAGGGGCGGCACGGTGGCTTAGTGGTTAGCACGTTCGCCTCTCAGCGCCATCTGGGTGGAGTTTCCATGTTCTCCCCGTGTCTGCGTGGGTTTCCTCCGGGTTCTCCGGTTTCCTCTCACAGTCCAAAAACATGGATCAGGTCAATTGAATTCTCAAAATTGCCCCATATAGAGTGTGTTTGTGTGAGTGTGCCCAGCGATGGATTGGCGCCATGTCCTGGGTCTATCTGCCCAGCGCCCGAAACGTTCTCCGCTGGATGGGTGTGGGGAACCCCACCGCGACCCTAATAGAGGATAAAGCGAGAGATAATGAATGAATAAATTATTAAACAGTTGCTAATATGAAGAGATTTACCGTCCTTTCATTCTGTTGAAATAAATTTGGATGGTTAATTCTCCTTCATAGAAGTGATAAATGACGACAGCCAGCTGGAGGTGGATCCATCTGAAAGGCACACTGTTGACAACAGCCGAGTGCTGGGAGTTTATATCCATCGTGCGGACCAACTTAAGACCGACCTTCGGACATCCCAGCCAATGGTCAAGATCCACGTTGTGAATGAGATCACAGGACAGTATGTAAAAAAGGAGGACAGGTGTGGAATTTTGCTTATATAATTTTCATATTGTACAGGAGTGATTGCCAATTCTGCACCACCATATTCAGGCATTTAACCGTTGCTAAATTCTATGTTCTTTGTTAGCCATCGTCGAGTCTCCTCCTTTTATGAACAGGAGAATATCGAGCACATTCTTCCCATCATTACTCAGCCTTTTGACTTTAAGAAGCACAAGTCAACACTTCCTGAATGGGAGGAGCAGATAATCTTTAATGAGCGGTTCAATTACTTTCTTCAGGAGAATGATGAGAGTCCACAGACAATCCTCTTCTTTGAGGTAAAGTTATTATTAGCATTGTTTATGGATAAATTATTGCTGTTAGTAGCACTTAGTACATATAGGTAATACAACATTTTTTGTTGCAGATCCTTGATTTTATCAGTGTGGAAGAACTAAGAGCAAATATTTTTACTGACCTGCAAGATCGAGGGTTTCGTAAGATTGCTTGGGCTTTTTTAAAGGTAAGTTTATTTCTGTAATATATGCAGGTATTTCAGCAAAACTTGATTATAATTATAATTAAATTAATTTCAGCTTGTGGGGACCAACGGTGTGCTGAACACTGACAGTAAATTGCGACTACAGCTATTCCGCCCTCCACCCAAGGTTCGGAAAAATCCCCAAATAGTTGATGTGTTTCATTGGTGGTCAAAGTTCCCTAGAAACAGATATGATTCTACATTGTATGTCACTGTGAAAGGCCTCAAACTACCCGAACATGTGAGTGTAAACCATTGTTGACTGACTGTGGAATGATTTCATTTACATTTATTAATTTACTTTAATTAATCAAAAACTTGGAATTTGACAAAAGATCCCTGAAGCTTTGGTTAAGGCTGGGGTTAATCCCATTTTACTAAAGACAGAGCTGTGAGAGAATCCATAGCTTCCATAAATGAGTACAGTTACTGTAACTAGGTGGATCCCAGTATTCGCTCGATGATGGCACTACAGCAAGAGAGAGGAGGTTCATCATACACTGAAGTCCATGCTGAAGTTGCCCAAAAATCTTCCACCCAGTTATTAAAGAGCAAATCAGAAGCCATAAGGTGGAATCGTCTTACCGGGCAGGTAAATTTATTGTCATCACAGAATACGATAAATACATTCTTCCATTAAAAAATGTATATTCTGTCAGGTGTGTCGTATTCCCAACAAGCCGATGCACTCATTCCGAGGAGGTCAGATGGGCTGCTATACATTGCGCTTCTCTCATGATGGTAGAGCCATGGCGGCAGCATGTGCAGACCGAGATGCTTTTCCTATTGTAGGTGAGTCGTTTAGCTTCATAGCTACTCTAAAAATAATTATGCATTGTTGTGATTCTTTTATATACACAATATGAGGTTATATGAAACAATTTACTGCTTGTGAGTGGTAAAGGTGGAGCTGTCAATGTGCACTTCATTTTAGTAAGCAACTTGTGCTCATTGGTGTACTGTTGAAATTGCTCCTTGCTGAAGTTGGTTCAAATCTGTTTTGTTCTTAAATACTTATTGATATCTGATCAATATTTATTTGTTCTGTAGTTTATGAAATCCCTTCAGGAAAGGTCCTTGCCTCATTTAATGGTCATCTTAGTACTGTATATGATCTCTGTTGGGACAGAGAGGACAAATGTCTTCTGTCTGCATCCTCTGATGGAACAGTTAGGTAAATGCTCTCTTGCTGTATATTCTGACAAAAAATTTACATTGTCAATAATTTACCAAGAGCATTATAAGTTAAAGTACTTTCTTATATAAGTAAATAATTATAAGTAAATCTGACTTTCTCTTAGAGCGTGGGACATTGAAAGACTCCAGGGTCTTGCTCAAAAGATTCTTCCTCATCCATCATTTGTATACTGTGCCCAATATCACCCTCTTAGCCAGAACCTTGTGGTTACTGGGGGATATGATGGTCTACTTCGAGTTTGGAATTTGGACATTAAAGATGTAAATGGACAACTGCTGCAAGAATTTGAGGGACACAAGACCTTCATCAATGCAGTGTGTTTTGACAAAGAAGGTAATTAATGGATTTATTGTTATTGGTTGATACCTTGAATGTTGAATGACAATAACAAATTGGTTCTAACATAGGGACCAGGCTGTTTTCTGCAGACAATGCTGGTGTCATCATTGTATGGAGCACTCAAATAGAAAATTCGGCTCAACTTGACGCAACTAGTCTCTGGAAAACTGAGATGGTAAAACTTCTAGATTTGTTCATCACTGTTATTACAACCGAAGAGACTTCCACACATACACTGCAACACACCGAAGGTTTTTAGTCATTGGAATTAGTAAATGGCAATGGAAATTTTGGGCTATGTAAACCCAAAATCAAAATGAATAAGTCAAAAGTTTTTGTCTTTTACTGGGGCGGCACGGTGGCTTAGTGGCTTAGCACGTTCGCTTCTCAGAGCGGTTTTCCATGTTCTCCCCGTGTCCGCATGGGTTTCCTCCCACAGTAAAAAGCATGGATCAAGGTCAATTGAATTCTCCAAATTACCCAATAAAGAGTTTGTTTGTGTGTGTGTCTGTGTGAGTGAGTTTGTGCCCAGTGATAGATTGGCGCACTGTCCTGGGTGTATCTGCCCAGCGCCCCGCCCCCCCCTTGCGACCCAAGTAGAGGATAGAGTGGAAGATAATGGATGGATGGATGTTTTTTTATTGCCCTTATAATGATAATGAAAACAAAAAAACATGCACATAGCATCAATAACAAAATATAATACAGTATGAGAGGGGTAGCAAACCAAGCAAACAAAACATATAACTTTGGGGGGTGGCGGCTGCCACCTCTTCAGAATATGAAATTGTAAGGCTTTGATGTTCTGCTGTAAGATGGCCTGTAATTAATTTTGTGATCTTTAACTGTCGTTTATTTGTGGAAAACATGTTATTTTATTTTAAATGGAGAGATGTCTGATTATATCTGCCCACTTTCAACATAAATATTTTACCAAATACATTAGGTACATGACAATGTATGTCCACAGGAAATAAATGAAAGTGATCTGAATGGAATATCAATCAACTCATTAGAAGTGCATCCAAATGGCAGGCGTCTTCTTATTCATGCCAAAGACAGCGTATTGAGAATGATGGATTTAAGAATGTAAAGTATCTGCCATTATTTTTCTTCATAAATTATGTATATAGAATTTTAAAAATGTATATTTCAGATTATAAAGAAATATGTGGTAGTTTTTGGCCACTTACATCATTTTATATTACAGACTAGCTGTGAAGAAATATAGAGGAGCTAAAAACTACAGAGAGCGGATCAACAGCACCATCACTCCTTGTGGAAGCTTCATTTTTTCAGGCAGCGAGGATGGATTTGCATATGTGTGGAACGCTGAGACAGGTAAACTGATGAGTATGAATTAAGGAAGGATTACATAAATTAGAAGTTTTTCAGTGAGTCACATGGTAACGTCATTTCAAACATGGTTATTATTTCAGTTCTATTCAGCAAACTCTGCTTTCACATGACTGGTAATAGTTAATTTAATGCTAAAATGTTCACTATGTTAAATGTTCAATATCTAACTAGCTCACTTACAGGAGCAAATGACCAGGTGCGGTGGTGGTTTAAAGTTTTTGGAAATACTTTAGGAAATTTATTGCTGCATAAATATGACCTGATTGGATTTTCACATAACAATGTCGGGAGAGTTGCAAGAGTATGTACTGTATGTAGTATCTATGTAGCAAGAGTCTTCGTGGATGCAAAGGTTTTCCATTTGTGTTTCTGCCAAAACACAGTTATAAGAGGATTGATTCAGTATCTTAAAATGACCCTGGTTTTGTTGTGTCCTTTTAATGAATACATTTCTTGTTTTTAGAGTGATCTTTATTAGTCAAGTGCTGCTGGGGAGTGTAACAATGTTCTTAAATTATCTCTCTTTGGTCACAGTTCCTGTGACTATGTCAGATATGTCAAATCATATTTATGTTCTGTAGGTGATCAAGTGGCTGTGTACTCTGAGCTGGGCTATTCAGCTGCTCTTCGAGGAGTGGCTTTTCATCCTCACGAACACATGGTGGCTTTCTGTGCCTTTGGACAAAATCAGCCAATTCAGTTATATCTGTATGATCGTAAAGGTAAGTGCACAGAAGTGTTTGGACTTTTTTTGTTTGTCTGTGTGTTATTTTCATATTATTTAAAGATGGAAGCATATCCAAATATTTAAAAAAAAGCAGGGGAATTGTATTTTATGGTCAGGCAAATCCTTGTTTCAGCTTGTTCCATATAAATAATAATAATTATGTCTTATTTTTAACAGTATTTTGTGTTTTTTAATTTTACTATAATCACAAAATATATAAGCATCTTCTGTTTTTTTAATAGTTGCTCATATGGAGATAGAGAGTATAAGGATGCTGAACAGGTCTGATACTATTGACGGTAAAACAATCAGGAATCAGTCAGACCAGGCTTTGCCGGATGCCGCCACCGTTGAGATGGACCAGTTTACCAATACAGCTCGTATGTCTCTCAAGATGCAGCGAGTCAAACACAAACTTGACTCGGTCCTGGTAAGATGCAGGCAGTCAAACATGATTTAACATAAAGGTTTATGACCAGCAACCAAAATATAAAGACAGATGAAACAAATCCAGATTCCAAATATATCCTGTCTAAATCTTAACCACACATTATCAGTCCAGTAGTACATGTTCAAAATTTATGTTTGAATAAGATAAACCCAAAACATTGATAAAGCCTGATATATCCATCATTTTATCATTTCAGCTTATTAACATCATCAATGATATTTTTTTCACTTGAATGACAAAGAATGTTACATATGTCGTTAATTACATGTTTGATTTATTACTTTAGGAGCCAAATCACAATGTTTCTAGTATGGAATACTATTATAACCAGGGTAAGTATTAAGCATATGGAATTTGAGTCTTTCTGATTCTGTATTTGTAAGTTAATATAAAAACAAGCTGTGGTGTAAAATAGCATTTGTATTTAAATAGCAATGTTCTTTTTTTACCCTAAAACTAATTAAATATTTTTTTATTATTATCATATCACCATTCATATACCCTATACAATTATTGAGCAGAGAATAAATACATATACACTTTCAATATTATTTTTTTAAATGTGTAAAAACTGTTTAAACTAAAGATATTTTTTACATATTAATATGAACAACGTAACATTTTATTCTAAAACACATACCTTGTCTTAATTCACTCAGGATCAATGCAATATTTTATGAATGTGATGTATGTGTGTGTGTATATATATGTATGTGTGTATATGTATGTGTATATATATATATATATATATATACACAATAGCTTTTTATTAATAAAAATGTATCATTCTTTTAAAGGAAACATGGCTCAATCTAGGAGGAGTTTAACACAAGAGGCAAGTAGCAGTGGTAATAATAAAGCCATTTAGAGATGATGTGTAATTTTATGAATTCTCGATTAAAAATAACAAACCTTTGTTTACATAAAAAGCATTTTTTTTTTTAAAATGTTCCACTATTTGCTCATGTACTTTTTAGGGGATGAAAATTCTCTTTTAATTATTTATTTGAAATAGCCAGCATTCAGATTTTTATAAATGATATTGCCACTCCTTGGTATCAATATTTAATATATTGTAATATTAGTACTATTATTAATCAAGGGTTTAAATGTTTTGTACATTTGTATTCAGTTTGAATTTACAGTTCCATCTTTGTAATTGACCAGGAACCTTAATGTACTGGAGAGACACCATCATTCCGAAACCAAATGCCTTGTGTGTGTAACATACTTGGCAAAATAAATCTGCCAAAATTCTAATTCTGTTTTTTTACTGAAATACTTAATTGTATTTTGTAATTATTATCAAAAACACATTTTAAATGTAATGTATGGAAATTTGGGACAGATTTATGATCACCAATAGGTGATGATTACACATACTTAATAGTAATTTCCGATTTCGTCCTACAGAGACAGAGATTTATTTAATCCAAATTCTGGTAGTCTTCTGTTCTTGACATTTGTTTCACTGTTTGTCCCTATAGAGTTTCTGGAAAAAAATGTTTCTTGGATGCTTTTTTCTAATTAATCACAATTATCTCACCTGTAACAAATAGAGTGCAATGATTCAAAATTATGTATCTTACATATTCTTATATAAATACAAATGATAGATTTTTGAGGTCTGATCGTGCCTTTCATTTTGTGATATTTTAGAGTCTACCATTCTCTCTACCACCACCATCTCTTCTGTCTCCGCATTCCAAATCCCAGATGTCCAGTTTACTTGGTTCTCAACTTATGCCTCATTCACAAATCTGTATGTACAACACAGATATTAGTTTATTTTTTAACAATAATTACATTTAGGAAATGTGCCATATAAATGAAATGCATAATACTAGTACTCGTCTGAGGAATTCCATCGGATTTCTTTTGTAGTTGGCTCAACTTTTGGTCATCCTATTGGAAGAATGCCATCTCTAAAGCAAAGGGTAATAATTAATTTTGTGTTTAGAACATGTATTAAAAATATTAAAAAATCTTTAGAATTTTAAATTCAGCAACATATTTTAATATAATCTTCAGAGCCTTATAGGTCATGAATATCCATCACAAGTTGATACTGATGTGACACAAGATCAGCAGACAGTAAGTCCTATTTGCTTTCAGTTTAAAATATTATACTTTTAATGTTTTTTATTACATTTTTTCAGCTGGTTTTACCCCCTGATGTGTTTCATAGGTTGTGGCTTTGTACGACTACAATGCCTGTCGCTCAGATGAGCTGACAATACGGCGTGGTGACGTAATACTCATCCTGTATAAAGACAACGACAGCTGGTGGTTTGGACATATGGCCACTGGACAGCAAGGCTACTTCCCCGCTGCTTATGTGGCTGATGAAAGTTGTTACAACTTTGTCTAATGTAGATTTTATTTTCTATATTTTTATGCCAAGCTGAAACATAATGCGTATTGTATTTCTGTCACAAAAAGAAGGATTTGATGAAGAGCTCTCACGGGCTATCGAGGCAGAACCTGGACCCTCAGAACCAGCAGAAGTTAGCCAATTGACACCAACCAGAGTAAAGTCTTTTTCTTTTTTTCATATCATCTTGTTTTATTGAAGCTGATCTATAAAATGACACCTTGGTGTCTGCCCAACAAATGTTGACTAGATTTACCACACACACACACAACATAGTTTAATCACCAGATATCTTTGTGGATATCACAATGATGAGTGGCTAACAAATGATAATCACAAAGTTCTTCATCCATGGCTCTGCTGACGAATACTGGATGGAACCTGAATATTAATTGGACTGGTGGTCCTGCAGGACCCCCTTAATGGACTCACATATAGTTTTCCAGTTTTTAGAGTTTTTCCATTTGTTAAATTTCTGTACATGGCTGTCCTACACTGTTGCTGCCTGGCCACTCAAGGCGGATGAGTCCCACACTGAGTCTTGGCCCTCCAAGGTTTCTTCCTTAAATAACAGCATAACAGGGATTTTTTTTTTTCTTGCCACTGTTGCTTCGGCTTGCTCGTTGGGGGTTTAAAGGCTTTTCATTCTGTAAAGCTGCTTTGTGACAATGTACTGTTGTAAAAAGCGCTATATAAATAAATAACTTGAACTTGATAACACAGCTTTATAAAGGATAGAAATGTTACTCCAAATTGTGATTGATATTTCGTCTCTTCTAGATGTCTGCAGCCATCAACAAGTTTGGAGAACTGAAGATTATTTCAGAGCAGGAAACAGATGCTGAGGCATCTTCTACCAAGTACGGCTGTGTATATTATTTAAATAATTACTTTTTAAAAATTTTGGGGTTTGTTAAAAAAAAACTCTTAATATAAGCCATGAATATATTTTCTAAACTTGAATTGTTATTACTGTTATTTGCAGAAGCAAAAAGAAGAAAAAGAAAGTAAAGAAAAGTGAGCCTTCTTATGATCTCCCCCCAATCCCAGCTGCTAGAAAAAACAGACCTCTTCCGAGATTAGGAGAAAGCAACCTTACTTTTCAGCCGGAGGATCCGACTCTCTAACAAGAGCTGGACTGGATGCTGCTCAGGATAAACCAGTAATAATGTAACCAGCAAATTTTAAATATGAGAGAAGTTTTTATGAAGTTTTTAAAAAGAAAAAAAAAATGATGCATTGTTTAGGCATTGTTACAGTTCTCTCATTTATAAGTCATTTTGGAGAAAAGCATCTACTAAATGATGAAATGTAAATGTTACAAAGAGACTTCTGTGGCTCTGAAGGTTTTCTACTTTTTAGAGTAATGTCAAATAAAGCCATAGCACTTTTTCAGGTCATGTTTAAAATGGTATCATCTGACATAATTGTGTGATCTTGTCCAGGCCTGGAAATCGTTGGTCCTGAAGTGGCTTTTTTTTGCCTTTTTACAGTCCTACAACTCTAGGTCTCTATTTCAAATATTTAATTTGCACTACCGCTACAGTAGAGTACACATATATAGATCTGGTACTGATGGACATGACCTGTGTTTTCATTTAGAAGCTGCCAACTTTCTGACAGTCAAGTTAGGGCTGAATTAATGAGTTCTAATGGAGCCTATATTTTGTTTCATCATTTAAACCAAATGCTAAATTTATTCATAGAATTTGCTAAAGTCTTTTCTGCAGATAGCATGTCTCACCAGGTCTGGGGATAGTTAGTAATCTTTATTTTTTTATAATTATGTTTGTCTAGAGCAGGGGTGCTCAATACGTCGAAGGGGGGGGGGGTGTCCGGTAGATCGCAATGGAAGTTTGAGAAAAAAAAGCGTATCACATGTCAGCTCTTTTTTTACAGCACAGTATCAGAAGCGCGGTTTTGAACGTGGCCACACCTCCGTGCCTAAATCCAAACTGCCTCCCGAATCATCTACATTAGATTTACATTACATTACATTAGTTTGTTTGTGTTTTTTGCACTTTTTGTGGACTAATGGATGGATGTTCTGTTTGGGGCAATGCGGGTTACAGTGATTGTTTTACATTTGTGCTGTATACTGTGTGTTTGGGTTTAACTAAAATCAGGTTTTCTACGTGCTATTTGCTGGAATGTTTAATAAAAGAGCAATTCTAACAGATTCGACAATACTAACATGATGTGTGTAAACAGGTTTTAATATAAAAGCCTAAAAAATAGAGATTGACCCCGGTAGATCTCGATGACCTGTCTAATGGAAAAGTAGATCTCGGGCCAGAAAAGTGTGGGCACCCCTAGTCTAGAGTATGTTAAAACTTTAGCAGCAGCTTTGACAAAGTCTCACAGTTTGTGCTGGTAAAACTAAACCACGACCGTGTTTGTTTTTCTGTAGCTGTATACAGTGTTGTGTCTGAGCTTAAATGCTAAGCAGACATGACACTTTCATTTAAACAAAAAACACATTCAGCAAAAAATGAGGTTTTATCTTCAATGTGACTGTTTCAGAGTTGTCATCCAATAATATGATATGCAGATGCAATGTGAAAAAAATAATAAATACTAAACAGTAAGGAGGATATACTTCAATTATTTAATGTAATCTAATACAAATTAAACAACACTAACATTTACACTTAACAAGCCACAACTGTAACAACTCCACAGCCAACAGAACTTCTTACTGTGTTTTCATTATGATGTAAAAACAAAGAAAGTTTATTTTTTAAATAATTCATTATTTGGATGAAGAAAATGAACTTTCAAGTAAATGTTTTCTATAATCAAAATGAAACTGCCCATCTTTTTGCTGTAGTTCACTTACGTTGATTGCTGTGTTCTTTAATGTTTATAAATTTTATGAACTATGTCCTGAACACTTTTTTTTACAGCCTTTAATTTTATCTTTGACAAAAGCTAGGTGTAAACAGTCATAATTTCATAAAGTTTGTGTTTTGGAAATTTTGGAATAATTAATGCTTTTATATGAAATACAATTTTTACCAAAGAGAGACATTATGATTGTAAATGCTGTCATGAGTAAATTTATATTTATTTATTATGTACCGTCTTAAAAAAAAAAAAAGCTAACATCCTTAAATAAATTATTTTCTTGATTTTCTATGTGCATATGTTTTGCAATTGCACACTCTTTTTTTCTACATTATCTTCAAATGTAATAAAAAAATATATTACATTCAACTCTCTAATAAATAGTAACAGTGCAGAAGTTTAATGTTCAAACCTTTTTTTTTTTTTTTTTACAATAAATAACACTTTGGGAAGGTGTGCCCAAACAATTACATGAGAGCATTTATCATATACTGTATTGTGTTTGAACTTCCACATACATTAAACAGGATCAAAGACAGTGATATTTGATAAAACGTTCCTTTCTTTTTGATAGTATAATTTTGAGTGCAGGTTGTTTGGAAAATTGATGGTAAATTTGATATCGGTTTTCTTCTCTACTAAAAGGTAGCTAATAGAACTTTACTCAACAATGTTAACGAGTCAAAAAAAAACTTTGGCAAATCAGATTATGTATATTATTAACCCTGTAAACATCTCGAGTCCATGCTGCTTTTAAAAAACCCACAATAAAAACAGATTTGTCATAAATGTGTGAATTACATTCAAAAATTAAAAACATACTACCGCCATCCAACAGATGATGGTACAAAACAAAACAGTCCATGTTTTTAAGGTGTATGTACACCACCTTGTTGAGGTTTCTCATGGTACAAAGGCTTTATTGGAGGTACGAGTCTAAACTTACCTCCTACATTGCACAGCAGCAATATAGAACCTCAGAGATGATCACAGAAATAAAATCAAATGAACTTCATGAAATTAGTTATAAACCACTTGTGAACGCTACCAAGAAAATTAAATGGATTTATACAATGGAATACTGTTGCGATAGAGTCAGAAGCTCTGCCTGGTAGGCACTTAAACTCTTACAGATGAAAAGTCTTTTTGACAACTGCATGAAAAAATAGTAAATTGCACTGTATCCAGGTAGACATCTTATTTTGTTTTTTACTAAATACCTGTTCAAACCTTATTGTTCAGAACGTTTATACTCACTAATAACAAAGATAAAGATCCCTTGCCACTCTTTTTTTACTGAGAGCTATCTTTACATAATTTGATTCACATGTATGACTGAACTTGGTGGCAGAACAACAATGAAAAAAACATTTAATGTGAAATTCTTTACTTTTTCTTTTTCCGCAATTGTTACATAAAGGTTTATGACTACAAATCATAAAACTTTGTTTTCATTGTTTTACACAAGTCTTTTAAATAAAATGTGTATTCAACTAAAAGTAGAAGAAAAGGAAATAGTTAGAGATTATAAGCAGCAGTTACTCATGCTATTTTGAATATTCATGGCTCAACTCACACCTCAATGTCATTTTTGACTTCTATTAATAAATTGCGATAAGTAGCGCATGTTGAACTCCACAATTTGCAGTGAGCATGTTTGTGTACACTCTGAGAGGATGGGGACATGATCACACCGACAGTGAGAGCAAGGACAAAATGCAATAACCTGTCTTGGCTGCACAGAAGGAAAGGGTAATACAATGCAACATCAAAGTACATTTGCATCTTATTATCTCATATACATATATGTCAAAATACCACCCAGGCCTACTTCAGATTCACTAGAAAAGACGTGTGCGTATGAAAATATTGTTTCTGTATATTAAATTATTTGTCACATTTATTGTTTCTGAATATTATTTTACAAACACTGACTAAATATTATCTGGAATTTTCATTGTTTCCTTTTTAACCTTTTTTTGTGTCTTAAACAGAATCATATGATACATTTCAAACAATCATTCTGATTAGGATGAAAAATAACATTTTAAACCTTGAAAATCATTCTGTCAAAACTGACTCAAGAAGAGGGGATGTTTCTTGTGCAGACAATGTATTTTGTAACCTTAAAATACAAAGAATATCAGGTCTGAGTTATTACAGCAGTCATAAAACATTTTAATTATATTGAGTGTTGGCACAACCATGAATAAAAAATAGCAATCTGATTCTGGGGAAAAGGAATTAAGTATTATCTCTAACATTTACTTGAGAAATGTACAAAGATGTTTTATTTTAGGTTTCACTTAATAACTTAAATGTATTGTAAACAAATACATTTAAAAAAATATATGGAATTATATTTCGTATTAGGAATAAGAGAATTTCCAAAAGACCATTTCTCATTGCAAGACTATGAGCAAGGAACCAGCTGAACTCAAATGGATTGAAAGAGCAAACATGGGTAATGGGATGAATGGGTAACGTGTGTGTGTGTGAGTGTGTATTATATATACACAGTATATTCGCCTCTCAGCACTAGGGATTCCCGGTTCGAATCCCCATCTGGGTGGAGTTTCCATGTTCTCCCCGTGTCTGCATGGGTTTCCATCAGGTTCTCCGGCTTCCTCCCACAGTCCAAAAACATGGATCAAGTCAATTGAGTTCTCCAAATTGCCCCATATAGAGTGTGTACAGTTGTGATCAAATTTATTCAACCCCCAATGCTGCGAAGGGTTTTATGGAATTCAGTGCACATTTGTAATTGTGTTCATAATGAAATCTTACAAGGACTTGTTAAAGAACTAAATGCAACTAAGATAGCATCAATTGTTTTTGTCATAAAGTATTAAATGACCTTTTTGTGATTTCTTCATTGACACAATTATTCAACCCCTTTACAACTACCACTCATAAGAACAGAGGTTCATTCCAGTGTTTTCAATCAGGTATTGAAAACACCTGTGGATGTCAACGAGCAGCAATCAAGCATGATAAGCACCAATTAGGCAGATTTAAAAGGACTGTGATACTCAGCTCCTTCTAGACATCTACTGGTGTGTTTACAAGCATGGTGAAGGCAAGAGAATGGTCCCAGAAGACAAGAGAAGAGGTTATTGCTCTTCACAAGAATGGCAATGGATATAAAAAGATTGCGAAGTTGTTAAATATTCCAAGAGACACTATCGAAGTATCATTCGCAAGTTCAAGTTAAAGGGCACAGTGGAAACGTTACCTGGTCGTGGCAGAAAGAAGATCCTGACCGCGACTGCTGTGCGCTACCTGAAGCGTAATGTGGAGAAAAATCCCCGCGTGACTGCTAAGGAACTGAAAAAAGACCTGTCAGATGTGGGCACTGAAGTTTCAGCTCAGACAATAAGGCGCGCACTGCATAACGAAGACCTCCATGCCAGAACTCCCAGGCGCACCCCCTTGCTGACTCCAAAGAACAAGAAAAGTCGACTGCAGTATGCCAAAAGTCATGTGGACAAGCCACAAAGGTTTTGGGACAGTGTACTGTGGTCAGATGAAACTAAATTAGAACTGTTTGGGACAATGGACCAGCGCTATGTTTGGAGGAGGAAGAACCAGGCTTATGAACAAAAGAACACCTTGCCTACTGTGAAGCATGGCGGGGGGTCAATTATGCTTTGGGGCTGTTTTGCTTCTAATGGTACAGGAAAGCTTCAACGTGTGCAGGGTACCATGAATTCCCTTCAGTACCAGGAGATCTTGGAGGAAAATGTGATGGAGTCAGTCACAAACCTGCGGCTTGGGAGACGTTGGACCTTCCAACAGGACAATGATCCGAAGCACACATCCAAGTCCACTAGAGCATGGTTGAACATGAAAGGCTGGAACATTCTAGAGTGGCCATCGCAATCACCAGACTTAAATCCAATTGAGAACCTCTGGTGGGACCTAAAGAAGGCAGTTGCAGTGCGCAAGCCTAAGAATGTGACTGAACTGGAGGCTTTTGCCCATGAAGAATGGGCTAAGATACCCATAGGTCACTGCAAGACACTTGTCAAGCTATGCTTCATGCTTGAAAGCTGTCATAACTGGAAAAGGATGTTGTACTAAGTACTAAAAAATAATGTCACTAGGGGGTTGAATAAAACTGATAATGATGTGAGCACAGTAAAGACCTTTGTGGTTATTCCATCATAAATATTATGTTATATTTGTTTAATTTATAAGTGCCTCTTTGATATAATTGTAAATAAGATGACTGAAATGATCCAAATCAATGTCAAACTGGCCAAAACACTTTATTTCAGTGGGGGTTGAATAAATTTGATCACAACTGTATGTGTGAGTGAGTGTGTCCCCACGATAGATTGGCGCCCTGTCCTGGGTGAATCTGCCCAGCGCCCGAAACGTTCTCCCCTGGATGGGCATGGGGAACCCCCCACGACCCTAACATAGGATAAAGCGGAAGATAATGGATGGATGGATACATGGCCATATTTACAGATATAAACAGCATTGACTGTCAATTTCTGACATACTTAAACATGAACACAAAATTACATTTGGAAATCTACAGCTTTAAAGGTTACCTTTTTTTCCGCAGTTCTTCGTTGCTTAAAAAAGCTGCTAGCATTAAAGCCTGTAAAGAGCAAATGTTTTCATCAAATAACACATTCATTCATTAATCCATTACTAACAGATATTTACGAAAAATCCATTCTTACGGCAATGAATGTGAGCACTCCTTGAACTCCTGAGCTCCATTCAAAATTTAGTTTTTCTGTGATTAAGCTACCAAGACTGGGCCCGAAGAACATCCTTTTACAAAAGAAAGTCAGCTTTGAAGCATTTCAGCTTCAAAAATATAGTTCATAGCTTACATTTTCAAGCACAAGCTGAAAGGGGAATGAAGAGGCATTTTTGTTATTACTTACCCAGCAGACCACACAGCTGAAAACAGTCCTGATATCAAACCCAGTGTGCTTAAGCCAGCCTCAAATCCATTCTCCCTACAAGGCATGACAATGTACTTACTTTTTATCAAAAGATTACTCCAAAACTTTCAATGTCACAAGCTTTGTATAATAAAAGCTTACTGTGCACAAATAAGCATCTCAGTGAAGGTGGGAATGCAGGCCATACAGAGAGAAAATCCAATAACCACCAGCATTAAAATGGTTAGCCAAAGCTTACTAAAAACGAGAAAATAAAGACCTAACCTTTCAAAGTAAAACACATTAAAGTTGAACCAAACTGAAAAAGTGTGTGGTTTCTACTTACCTCTCAAAATGTACAACAGGAACTGGACCAAGAAAGCAAAAGCTAATAGCGGTGCCAATTCCTCCAAACACCATCATCCACCTTCTAATAAACTGTATAACACAGAAATCAAACATAACTAAAATTGTAATACATACAGATCTAATATATATTAATAATAATAATATATATTGTAATATATATACAGATACATACAGGGGGTGCGGTAGCTCAGTGGTTAGGGTGTTGGGCTATCAAGCTGAAGGTTGGGGGTTCAAATCCCAGGTCAACTTAAGTTACTAGTGTGGGTCCTTGAGCAAGGCCCTTAACCCTCATTGCTCCAGGGATGTTGTGATTAACCCTGTGCTCACCTTGTAAGTCGCTTTGGATAAAAGCGTCTGCCAAATGACCAAATGTAATGTAAATGTAGATCTCTATCTGTCTGTCTGTATATTATAGTAGTCATGGCAACCAACATTTATGGGTGATGGGTAACTGTGGTTTATATCTAGTACAATCAGAGACAAATGAAATAATATAGGGATAGCACTATTTCCAATAGTGTATTGTTCCAAACTTGCTTTCTGACTGTAGATTGGTGAATTACATAATATTTAATGATGGTTGTAACAATCCACTTCCACAAATGCAGAACGAATAGTAAAGGCCTAGGCTAATTATTTGAACCTGGCAACAAATTATGCATATTATACACATATGGAGGCGGTGCAACCAGAGAGCAGCTATGAAAAGCACTGACGGCCCGTCACTTGGGAGAAATTCATTTTAATAAATACCTCTGAAGCACCTTTGTGCATATGCACATAAATTTAACTACAATGCTTAACATACGACTGACTTACTGGATATTTATCACTGATTATCCCAAAAACAGGAGAGGCAGCACCATAGGGTAAAGATATCCCGATCATGAGTAAGCCCACTTTTCCCGTGCTCAGGCTAAACTATTAGAAGAGAGATAAAAAAAATTGTTGTGTGATGTAAAAATAAATAAAACACTATTAACTACTATTAACACTATTAACTACCATACAAATGGTACCTTTTCCATGGCAAATAATGACAGTGTTGCATCAAGAAATCCAATTCCTGAGCTGATTGTAAAAACCATAAAGCAAATGAGAACGATTTTTAATTGTGAGCAGAGCTTGAAGAAGGAACCTTCTGAAACAGCTGCATCTAAGAATGGAACAGAATAAAAATATGTTAATACTAAAGCAATCACTACCTAATAATAATCATTTAAAAAAAAGGCTAATATGATAACTATTATTGCAGTGTAATACTTTAAAAATGGTGTTAAAATGTTTCACCAACCAAAGTTGGGTAGAATCCACATATTTATGGGGACACTCAAAAACAAAAAGCATCCCAAAACTATGAACGGAATTTCATATCCAAATGCCTGATACAGCCATCCGCCCAATGGAGGCCCCAGTATAAGTCCAATTCCTGTAAAAATTTCCATGAATCCCTGTTAATAAAAAAAGTACTGTGTTGTAAGAGAGTAATGGGTCACATGACTTTAATGAATAAAGACAATACAAATGTTGTGTATGGTATATTATTCCTGCAGCATATAAGGCTGTATTGTCTGTGTGAGACAGAGGACAATTATTGAATACTGCAAAAACTGTTGACTACAACGTACCAGAATGGTTGCTATATTGTTGGGAAACACTTTTGCTGATACAGCAAAAGAAGCTGTTAAAGCAGCAGCAAAGCCCACTGCATCGACAGACCTTATGACAAAACATAGCACTATAAAAACAGTTCCTCCAGGAGCTCTGTCCAGAAAACTGCAGTTTTTGAAACAAAGACAGAAGTAAAAAAAAATCAGTGACATCCATTTGTAGTTGGAATAAAACAGTTTGGGTAAAGTACACACGATAAACATGGTGGCAATAATGATCTTACTTTTAATATAATAATGTAGAAATCATTGGAACAGTTGAGCTAAATAATACAGGAAAAACAATTCATTCATTCATTATCTCCCGCTTTATTCTCTATTAGGGTCGCGGTGGGGTTCCCCATGCCCATCCAGGGGAGAACATCCCGGGCGCCGGGCAGATAGACCCAGGACAGGGCGCCAATCCATCGCTGGGTACACACTCACTCACACAAACACACTCAATATGGGGCAATTTTGAGAATTCAATTCACTTGATCCATGTTTTTGGACTGTGGGAGGAAACCGGAGAACCCGGAGGAAACCCACGCAGACACGGGGAGAACATGGAAACTCCACCCAGATGGGGATTCGAAATGGGAATCCCTAGTGCTGAGAGGCGAACGTGCTAACCACTAAGCCACCGTGCAGGAAAAATAATGAATTGCTAAATATATTTCTGGATACAATATTTAATCAGTGAAATATGTAAACAAGCCTAAATACAATATTAACTATGTTAAAGTTTTGTCAAACATAATTTATCACAGTAGCGGCATGGTGGCTTAGTGGTTAGCACGTTCGCCTCTCAGCACTAGGGATTCCCGGTTCGAATCCCCATCTGGGTGGAGTTTCCATGTTCTCCCCATGTGCGCGTGGGTTTCCTCCGGGTTCTCAGGTTTCCTCCCACAGTCCAAAAACATGGATCAAGTCAATTTAGTTCTCCAAATTGCCCCATATAGAGTGTGTCTGTGTGAGTGAGTGTGTGCCCAGCTTGGATTGATTGCGTCCTGTCCTAGGTCTATCTGCCCAGCGCCCGAAACGTTCTCCCCTGGATGGGCATGGGGAACCCCACCGCGACCCTAATAGAGGATAAAGCGGAAGATAATGAATGAATGAATAATTTATCACATGAAATTCTGTCAAAAGACCAAATGCTCAATAATTTAAACCAGAGTTTAAGGCTTTCAATACAGGTCATTTTAGCTTTTTCTTTGAGATTTTGTCTTTAATAAAAAACTATATTCAATTATGCTGTTCGTGACACTTATTTTCAACAGTCATAAAAGAACAGTAGATCCTTCTATGTTAGGCTTGGGGCATCAACATTTTAACTTTATTATATACTTTTTTTATACTTATATTTCTGATTGTGGTGTATTTTCAAGTGCTGCGTAGGTTGGTTTGTGGTGATATAGGTTATAAATACAGATTTTGGTCTGCAGGACTATTAAACCAGGAAGAATGTGCAATGTACTGTCATGACTATAAGAGTACCTTTTTTAATTTACTGTTTACATATCAGGACATAAAAAAAATCAAGTCACGAAGTACAATATGCACATCACAAACTTCAGTCCTCATTCCTTTACCAAAAAAAATAAAGCCAGATTGGAAAGACCTAAAATGAAAAACTCACTTAACTACCCTCTTTGCATTATCGGACTGTAGAACCCCCACAATAACTTGAGGAAACATGTATGTCTCTTAAATTATTCTGGATTAATTTTGGTCCACTCTTCTTTACAACAATTGTTTATACAAAGCTTCAACACAGCTTTCTTTTTGGGATCAGATCTGGACCGAACAGTAATTATTTAATGTTTTTCTTTTCTTTTAGCCATTTTGTTTTAGATTTAATGGTGTGTTTGATAATATTGTCCTGCATGATTCTGATTCAGCCAAGCTTTAGCTGTTAGATAGATGGCTTCACATTTGACAATAAATTACTTTGAGGAGTTCAAAGTGGGCTTAATGACTAGAAGGTGCACATATCTAGTGAATGCAATAAAAACCCAAACTATTTTAGCAAGAGTTGTTTTTGCAAATAAGCAGTTTGTTTTTTTGCAAATAAGCAGTTTGATTTTTGCAGATAAGCAGTTTGTTTTTTGCAGAATAAAGTGCAGTGTGTTATGTCAAAACATCTCCACTTTGGAGACTACTGTACACGTATAAAAAGAAACTGCATAAAGCTGCTATACAGATTTTTTTAAACGTAAATAAATTTTCAGAAAATGAATCACAAATTTTAAACAGTGGGCTCACAAAAATCATTACTTACCCAAAAACTACAGTACATCCACCTGAAACAAAAAGTCCCGCTGTTATCATAAATTTGGCCCCAATTTGGACAATCTATGATAAAAAAAACAAAGTCAGTAGTTGTAAATTATATATTTTGTAATAAATATAAATGTTTACTATTACAGATTACTGTTTTTCCCCAATTTTGTATTTCACATACATGCATACTGGACCACATAATGTAAACACTAAATCTGACACTGATATGTATAACTTCATATAAGTAGTATTGCTTTATTTGTCACATATAAATTGTAGCAGGTATAATGTACAGTGAAAGGAACAGGAAGTTTTATTTAAGTTTTACCTTAAATAATAAAAAAAAAATCCTCCAAATACGTACATATGCAGTTCTCCAATATCATTTAAGTTATTCCAAACATTAGTTAAAATAATTAATAAGTATAAGGATAAAGCAGGCGGCACAGTGGTTAGCACGTTCGCCTCTCAGCACTAGGGATTCCCGATTCGATTCCCCATCTGGATGGAGTTTCCATGTTCTCCCCGTGTCTGCGTGGGTTTCTTCCAGGTTCTCCGGTTTCCTCCCACAGTCCAAAAACATGGGTCAAGTCAATTGAGTTCTCCAAATTGCCCCATATAGAGTGGGTCTGTGTTTGTGAGTGTGTGCCCAGCGATAGATTAGCGCCCTGTCCTTGGTGTATCTGCCCAGCGCCCGAAACGTTCTCCCCTGGATGGGCATGGGGAACCCCCCCACAACCCTAATATAGGATAAAGCGGAAGATAATGAATGAATGAATGAATGAATGAATGAATGAATGAAGGATAAAGCACACTGGGCTTAATAAAGAAGGCAACTTACATATTTACCCAGGATTAATGAAGCAATCAATGTACATAATGCATAGCAGCCAAATATTAAACCAATCACTGCTTGGCTTACTTCTTTCTTCTCAGCCTACAAATATTTTTGTTAATAAAGTGTATAACTGTTACATATACAAAAAGCATGGTATTACAATTAAAATACCTGAACATAACAGTCACTTACCTCAGCAGGAAAAAATGGTCCCAATATTGAATAGCATAACATTGAGTTAAAGTTAATTGACGCAACTGCAATAAAAGTAAAGATTTGTTGTCGGCTCATCTTTGTTCTATTCACGTCTGATGATGCAGTGTGAACTAAAAAGGGTGATTAAAGAAGGGTCAGAGTTACAAACTGTAGCTTCTTTTATCCAATGATTACTATATTTTTTTTTATTTGAACAGTTGTGTCCATCACTTAATACTTTTTATTTTTTACAATTATACAGCCAATACTTTATATCTAATATTAATACTTTATATTGTTAAAATTAACTGTTAGTTAACATTAATAACACTTGTTTATGTTTATGTACATTTTATGATTCAGTCTATCTAGTTTCATGTCCCACAGCATTAGTTTTACTTAAAATTTGTAGTTTTTAATCAAACACTTGCACAATTTAAATCAATCGTTTTTTATTTTACTACAATCCCAATTTTTTAATTTAATGCTGATTGAGGAGTTTATATAAACATAATTTACAAATAATAAAATAAGCATACTGTAGTCTTTGAAAAACTGGACTCTAAGAAAAAACTCACCCAAGAAAAGAAAGAACATGCAAATGCAAATAGGTTATTCCCCGTCCTGTCTGGGAACTAAACCAAGGATTTTTTTGGGTAAGGTGATGACATGATCCACTATGTATTCTTGCTCCTTACTAACAGAAAATTTTAATAAAAACTAAATATTTGCTATCTTCCATAGTGGCAGTAAATTAGAGCATATATTTAAATTAACAAATCTCAGTCTACAGAGTTAAAGATTTTTTTTAAATGCACAAGAAAGGATCTAAGACCCTGGATGATTCAGTAGAATAGACTTGAATTTCATCCTTTATTTTACAATCTAGGCGGCACGGTGGCATAGTAGTTAGCACGTTCGCCTCTCAGCGATAGGGATTCCCGGTTCGAATCCCCATCTGGGTGGAGTTTCCATGTTCTCCCCGTGTCTGCGTGGGTTTCCTCCGGGTTCTCAGGTTTCCTCCCACAGTCCAAAAACATGGATCAAGTCAATTGAATTCTCAAAATTACCCCATATAGAGTGTGTCTGTGTGAGTGAACCCAACCGCGACCCTAATAGAGGAAAAAGCGTAAGATAATGAATGGATGAATGAATTTTACAATCTTATAAGATAAGACCTACTGATGTATTTGCAAATGAACATAAAATATTATTTGCATGGGTGCGTGTTTTTGTTATTTTAATATAATTGTTTTAAATACAACCATTACCTTGATTGTGTTGTGCAATTTTTTTTTGAATTGTCATTCAATATTGTGCAATCATAGAGAAAATATAGTGTGCATAGTACTTTTTAGTGTTTTTAAAATTTCCCATTTTTTTATATGTTTTATATGTTTTTTTTTTAACTCTCTTTAACACTGCTTTTGCTGGACCCTTGAAATTCTGAGAACCCTTTTTTCTAACCCTTAAGGGGTTTTCTAAGGGGTCATCAGGCAGCCCCCCCCCCCCCCCTCACAGGTGTGAAACGCTAGGTAAAAACTGCATCCAAAGGTAAATTCCCTGAAATTCAGCCTAATGCGATGCAATAACAGACATTCTGCAATAAAAGTTTAGTGAAATTGAACATACTTTCAGTGACTACAAATAAAAATAGCACTTACGCCATAATGTCCCTTTACTGCTGTTGACAAAGTGAATTCCCTCGTGGTGGAACGAATAAAATGTTATATTATCCTAGCTTGTCACTTAAAGGTTAGACTTCCCCCTTTTTCTTTTAGAGTAGGATTACATCTATTTGTTTAAGACTCACAACCATTACGTAATTAAAACATAAGCTTTATTTATCTACACGACTTCTTGCTGTAATGTGCTAAAGCTTTATTACATTTCTAGCCAGCATTCACTCTGCTGTACAAAATGTAACAGAATAAATGACAAACAGAATAAATGACAAGTTTGAGGAATAATCACGTACCAGCAGCCACTGAACGCCTACTTTCCTTGTTCATGGTGAAAAAAGGTAAAAGTTAAGGACTCATAACCATCCACAGCGAATTTGTCTGTGATCATAACAGCGTTATTAAGTTCTTCTGTGTTTGAACTGTGCGGTTTTAAGTCGCTGTTAGAGGAGCGTGCTGCCACACAGTGAAACTGCGCCGTGTCGCTTCCACCCTCATGTGCACTTCCAAGTTCAATGTTTCAGTGTAGTACCTGCTGGTTTACTCTAAGCGGCGCTGTTTTACAAGTCTCAGTGAAACTGACAACGAACTACAAATAGTTTGAAAAGGTTTATTTAAGTTTTATGTTATGTTTATGTTTTTTATAAGTTTCTCTTTGCATTTAAAAAATGTAATTCAACTACATTTTTGATTTTCCACACTTACCATTAGGAGCCCAACGCAAAGTGATTTATTACAGTTTGTTGACGAAAAGTTTATGATTTTTCCTAGTTGCAAGTAAAAACTCTTAAGATGACAATTTAATTATTTTATTACTTGTAAGCTAGTTACTTGTCAGACGTTATTAAAATGGACTGACAATATGTAAATATGAAGCAAAAGCATATATGACGCCCTCCAGTGGTTGGCTCCAGTACGTTGGCTGCCAAATTACATATTATTTTTGGATATTTCAAAATGTACTTATTTATAGATGACAGTCTATAAATACAAAGTGACAGAGTTTTGTGACCACTGACACCTATTTGCTTAAATTTTAATGTATTTATTAGAACCTATTAGCTTTAACAACTATTAAAGCTAAAAATCTAACCTGATTCCAGACCAGGGCATAAATAAAAATAAAAATTGTTCACATTTGCTACATGTAAAACAACCATTAATATAACTACAATCAAAATATTTAACAATGACAGGCAAGTCTGAAATTTACCATTTAAAAAAATATTTTAGTCATACACATGACCGTGAAAAAAGTTTTCATCTGCATTCCATATGTTCTCTGCTTATTTTAATTGTAAATGGCATCCTGCATTAAACTATGGCACTCTAATGGGATATACACTGTATGTACAAGACATCTTGTACATACCCTTGGGGTTGATCTCAGGGCTAGGTGATAGCCAATCAGGTTCATCCTCACCAAACTCTCCCAATTATGCTTTTATAAAACATGCATTTTGCCAAAGGGAACTGTCATGATGCTACAAAAAAATGGAACTCACTAAATAATTCCCTTCCCACAAAGTTGAAAACATACACTTGACCAAAATGTATGGGCGGGTGCCTTGTTCTATACACCTGTGACTGTGGTAGAGAACGCCTGAAATTAATTATGAGTTGTGTCCCAGTACTCTCGTCCATATAGTTAATTTCTACTAGATCACAAAAAGGCAAACCCACATAAAATTATTTATTTTTACATCAGGAAAGTGTGGGATGATTTAAACCCTTTTTTAAAACATGATTGTAAATATTAGAAGGCCATTGCTCTCAACAAAATGTCTCATCATTGCTGGTACATATTGTTGGGGTGTGAAGTATGTAATATCAAAGCATAAACACTTAAAGAAAATTGTTTTTAGTTTACAGAATCTGTAAAACTGATTATGAACATGATACTATGATACAAGATACTGTGTATGGTTGTCTTTGAAACATTTTAATACAAACAATGTAATTATGCCTTATATATGACCAACAAAAATATACATTATCTCTGGTTATATACACAGAATGTGCACAGGATATGTGAAACTGATTTAGATTTTGTGAACATCAGTTCAGTGTACTAATGTAAACTGAACAGTTTACAGTAGTACACTGAACTGATGATCACAAAATCTAAATCAGTTCAGTGTACTACTATAAACTGAACATCAGTTCAGTTTACAGTAGTACACTGAACTGATGTTGAGTTCAGTTCAGGGTACTACTGTAAACTGAAATATAAATGAACATTTGCAAATGTCTTTTTGGCTGCTGTCACTGATCATGCAATTTACTGTTTCTTTTACTTTAGTAGAGAACTTAGACTCTGATCCGTTTTAAAGGCCCGAAAAGTGCCAACCAGTAATAACTGCCAAGCATGCAGCACGAGTCCTGGCATCTTGATACGATTTTCTTGAGATGAGATGAACTTGCCAACTGGGAATTAACGATTTGTGTGTTGTGAGCCGCAAAAGAATTCATTAAAGGTAAAATATTCATGTAATGTAGAGTTTTCAAATTTGTGCGCGATGATATGCAAAAACATTTAAATCATGTGTAATATAATAACTATTCATTGAAAGTTTGCATGTTGAAGCTGGGTTAAGATAACATCAGACAAAGCAATGGCCCTTAAAATCTAACATGTGACTTCCACTAAACTCTTAAGAGATTTACTTAATAAAATCTGTTACTAATCTTACTGACGTGGCATGGCACATTTCTGCATTCTTTTAGTAGTTCTGAGTTAGAAACGTTTTACTTGTTTATTAAAGCTTTTTCTAAACATGTGAGCAACACAATGAATTAAAGCTGATTACAAGAGTTTCTGTAACAATCATTTCAAGTTTCTCATTTTTGTTTTCAGATTAAAATACTTTAAACATTTGTATCTATATTAGAGTTTATATATCAATAAAAGTGTCAGTTGAGGTTATTTAAAATGACTGTATGCATTAGTATAAATCCACAATACTTTTTGATGATTTTTATGCTTGGGTACAAACTACAATAAACATTTTAAGCCCAAAATAAAAAAAACTATACATGATCGATTATTTTGATTTGAAGATGCAGGGACATTGATTTAATGTGAACAGGATGAAATTTTTTTTTAATGAGATGATACAGATATCCACTTTTGCTATCTGATTAGATTTTATTAGTCATGGCAAAATTTCTCTTTTGATATATCCTTAACTTGTGCTCAGTTAGTTGTATTTTCTCTTAGTTAGCAACCAACTGCAAAGTAAACATTTGATCGTATACTATTTGTTCTCCAGGTATTATTTCAGATACTTAGCTAACAGTTTTTTTTCTGGACAGAGATCCTTGCCATATTATTGTGGATGTACAAGAAAAATCTGTCTAAAGTAATAAATGTTATCTGCTTTGTAGATTTACTTATTACAGCTGACTTGTGTTAAGTTCTTGCTAGATAAAAATATGGTTGGTAAAAACAATGAATTATCATACAGTTAATTAGTCTGACCTTGTCATTATAAATCTATGAGGGCTTCATGACAACATGCTCAATTTTACAGACCAGTGAGTAACTAGCTGTTGGTGGAATTGCTACATCTACATTACATCTACATTACTACATCTATTTTGTAATATAGTGCTTATATATTTTAGTATACTACATTAGACATCAAACAAATGAAAGTTGAAAAACAATAATTATTTAATTTAAAGAAAGATCAATCTTTAAATCAATTCATATACCAATCAATATTATTAATGATCATATTAATAAATATAGATCATTATATAGAATTCGTAATTAATATTAATACATACATTGTATACATAAGAACATAAGTGTTTTTTTTACAACATTTATAACATTTATGTAGCGAGCAACTTAATATCTGATAAAACGATTTCATGTATTCTCTGGTGTCTATCTACTTGTCTATTTATCTATCTGTCTGTCTGTTTGTCTGTCTGTCTAGATAAAAATGTAGATATACAGTAACTATCTCTGTCCTGACATTTAAAAAAAAATGTTTATTTAACAATACAGCACCGTTTTTTTGTGTTTTTTTTTTTTTTTTTTTTACAATTTTTTTAAATACAGTCTATGGGTAAAACCTCAGTTTCTTTGTCTTTACACAGATCTTTCTTCACAATATACAATATAAAACTCATTGATTATTAAGTGCTCAGCATGATGAAAACATAAAATAACCTTTTAGGGTTATCATACTTTAGATGTTATTAAAGATGAACGTAGTAGAGGGGCTTTTTCTTTTGCAGACATTGTGAATTCGGTCCCATAGAATTTCTGATACCTTCAATTAAAATATAATCAAGTATAAATTGTGTGTCCTTAGAAACAATTATGTTTGTTAGTCTGGACATATAGATGAAATGTTAAAAGTACCTTTTTTTCTCCATTTCTTCTTTAGTTAAGAGTATTGATAGTAGAAATGCCTAGACATTGTTGAAAAAAATATATTTAAAACTGCGTTACATTTTTTTATAATTTAATTATTTGTGGTACAATTTTTGCTTACACCAATAAAGGTGAGCATTCCTTGCATTCCAGCACTCCATTCAAAATCCACTTTCTGAGTGATGAAGCCCCCAATAGTGGGTCCAAAGAACATCCTTTCACAAAAGCAAAACAGCTCAGGTTAAGAAGTGGCTGTAAAAGCCTTAAGAAAGATAAAAAAATGATATGATTCACTGTTTACCCAGCGGACCACACGGCCGAGAATAATCCTGATACCAAACCCAGAGTGCTTAGACAATCCTCAAAGTTGTTCTCACTACAATTCAAACGAGAACTGTTACATTTTTACATGTACAAATAAAGGTTTATGAAAACAGTTTAGTTTTAGAAAGCTTGTTTTCATAAACGTAGCTGTGTATTAACCATGTGAGAATAACAAAGTAAATTAGTAAGTGAATTAATAACAGAATTGTAACTAGCACTCTTTTATTAAATTATATTTCTTACTGTGCACAGATGAGCATCTCAGTGAAGGTGGGAATGCAAGTCATACACAGAGAAAACCCGATGACCACAAGTGTGACCACAGTAATCCAAAGATCACTAGAAACATATTACATTATTTTTTCAAATACTTTTTGTATTGCTTCAGAATTTTGTCTGTACTATAATGATCTGTGATTAATGCTTACCTCTCAATATTGAAAATAGGAAGAGGGCCAAGAAAGCAAAAGCTAACTGCTGTGGCCATTCCTCCAAACACCATCATCCACCTTCTAATAAACTTATATAGCAAAAAGAATATTAAAATTTTTTTTACATTATTTACAAAGCAAGTTGTAATGTTTTAAAATTTTAATAAATGTATATATTATTAAGTATATTATTAAGTATATTTTGTTTACATCATTCAGCTAAATTAAAACTTACAGGATACTTATCACTGATTATTCCAAATACTGGAGATGCAGCACCATAAGGCAAAGACACACCAATCATGAGCAAACCCACTGATCCCGTGCTTAGGCCAAACTGTTAAAATATTGTAATTTAGTTATACTCTGCATATCTGCTAAAATGCTGAAAAAATATAACAGCCTTTTAACAAGAACATAAACCATTTCACCTTTTCCATGGCAAATAATGACAGTGTTGCATCTAGGAAGCCGATTCCAGAACTGAGTGTAAATACCACAAAGCAAATGAGAACAATCTTCATTTGTGAGCACAGCCTGAGGAAGGAACCATGTGAGGGAACTGCATCTATGAATTGTAAATAAAAACACATTTTAGTCACTTAATTATAACGATTGATGTCACTAATGTTAAAAATAATCTGAATTAAACTGAATATATTTTTCAGGTAAAGGATGGTCTCTGCCCCAGTTAAGGTTAGAATAGAGTGTTTGAAGAATCATGTGCAATAAGTTAGATTAGAGCAAACTAACTGAACTATACATGAAAAGTGCTTCATTTGATAAACATTAATCACAGATTAGAAAAACAATTAAATAATTTGTGAAAGAAATTACAAGAGGGATCACATTATAGAAAAATGTCAGAAATTGTTTACCAACCAAAGTTGGGTAAAATCCACATATTTATGGGAACACTCAAAAAAAGAATGTTCCCCAAAACTATGAAAGGAATTTCATATCCAAATGACTCATACATCCATCCACCCAGTGGAGGGCCCAGTATGAGTCCAAGTCCTGTAAAGATTTCCATAAAGCCCTGTAACAAAAGTTAGTTAAAATGTATTATTAATCAAAACATTTAAAATGTAATATATATCCATCATTTTTTTTTAGTTTTTTGGACACTTTATCTACAAATACAATATGTTTTATCTAAGTGGAGCTATGTGAAAGATTTATCCCAAAAATCAAGGCTGAATTGGAAAAGCTGGTGTGTACCACTCACCAGAATGGTTGCTATATTGTGGGGAAATGCTTTTGCTGATATGGCAAAAGAGGATGTTACAGCAGCAGCAAAACCCACTGCATTTACAGACCTTACAACAAAACAGAGCACTATAAACACAGTTCCTCCAGGAGCTCTGTCAAGGAATCTGCCATTATGAAAAGAAAAACAAAGTTTGAATTCTAATTAGTTGATTTATAATGTTTTAGGACAAGATGAATAAAGAAATAGTTATTTTAAAAAATAGGGATTTCCCCAGCAGTGGCATTTACCATTGGGTATTAGTTATCTTTATGATTAATTTATGCATATACCATGAATTATCAGTGACACTTGTAGTAGTTAGACGTTACACTGTCAGAAGTGTGTATTGCAAAATATACACAATCACACAACAGAAAATATAATTCACTACATTCATATGAATAAATAACCACAATTTAACAATACTCACCCAAATATGACAGTACATACTCCTGAAATAAATAGCCCTGCAGTTATCATGTACTTGGCACCAATCTGAACAATCTACAATGAAATTAGGAAGGTATACATTTACCGAAAAAGTAAAGTTTAAAGAAGACTTTTTATTCACTATTAGTAGTAATAAAGTTAATAATGGCTAGTAATAACATACAAAGTATTTTTAGATATCAATTATGTACATTATGTGCTAATAATATTTTCTTGCTAAGTTTTTACTAAATCTGTCATAGCTTATTCTTGGGGTTCTCAAGTTCGCCATAGTAGAAAAAAGTGGAATTCACACTTCGGATATATAGATAGTTTTAGTATACAGTACACATATAGTTTATGCTCATTTGGTGGAAATAATAAATAATCAAATAACACTTAATAACATGTTACAAACACAAAGTAAAAATGGTAAACTTACATATTTACCGAGGATTAATGATCCAATCAAAGTACATAAAGCGTAGCATCCAAAAATTAAACCAATTATTGCTTGGCTTACTCCTTTCTTCTCTGCCTACAGTGATGCATAATTAATAAAAATGAATCCATTTGTTAAGGTAAATGTATGTATTACATTTTTGGGAGATATTTCGAGTTCTTACTTCAGGAGGAAAAAACGGGCCCAAGATTGAGTAGCTGATCATTGAGCTGAAGTTTATAGATGCCATTGCAATAAAGGTGTAGATCTGATTCCGGCTCATTTTTGAAGCCCGTTTACTTGTAGAACAAGCTGTAAAGTTACAAAGGAAAAAGTATGGAACTACAATACTTTCAAGATATTTATGGGGATGTAAATAATAACATTGTTTTAAATAATGTTATAATTTAATGATATTGTTAAAAGATATATAGGCTGATGAACACATTATATAGTGTGTATATATAAAATAAAATTAAAAATAATAATTAAAATAATACAATATAAAACAAGAAGCTCTGTATATATTAAAATAAAGGGGGAAATTATTTACTTACCTGTTTTTGGTTTTTTACCTGTAGCCATTGCTTATTTTCTTGTTGTCAACACTAAATGTCTGAAATGCACAGAGCAGCGTTTATCACCTCACTGCCACCTGATCAGCAGTGGACTAATCCCACAGTGTCGGATCACTTATTTTACAAAAGGTTCAAGAGTCGATACAAAGTTTTCGGAGTCGATTCGGTCTCACAGGATTTGTTCGCGCTTATTTGGATATTGCATATAAACCTGTGAGTGGCGGTGTTCAGTTAAGCACGTGATACGAGCTGCTACGTAATCTAATAATCAGACTTCTGTAAGTATTCTATTGAAGTAAACAACAACAATTATTATCATCATTCATTCATTCATTCATTATCTCCCGCTTTATCCTCTATTAGGGTCGTGGTGGGGTTCCCTATGCCCATCCAGGGGAGAACAGGGCGCCAATCCATCGCTGGGCACACACTCACTCACACAGACACACTCTATATGGGGCAATTCTGAGAATTCAATTGACTTGATCCATGTTTTTGGACTGTGGGAGGAAACCCACGCAGACACGGGGAGAACATGGAAACTCCACCCAGATGGGGATTCGAACCGGGAATCCCTAGCACTGAGAGGCGAACGTGCTAACCACTAAGCCACCGTGCCGCCACACTATTATCATCATAACTATTAATGTTAATTATCCATCTATCCATCCATTATCTTCTGCTTTATTCTATATTAGGGTCGGTGGGGGGGGGGGTTTCCCCATGCCCATCCAGGGGAGAAGTTTCGGGCGCTGGGCAGATACACCCAGGACAGGGTGCCAATCTATCGCTGGGCACGCACTCACACACTCTACATGGGGCAATTTGGAGAATTCAATTAACTTGATCCATATTTTTGGACTGTGGGAGGAAACCAGAGAACCCGGAGGAAACCCACGGGGACACGGGGAGAATATGGAACTCCACCCTGATCGCTAGCACTAAGCCACCTTGCCGCCCTACTATTAATTATAATACCCACAATAGATATACTGTATTAAAAATAACACCACCTTGTGTTATTGTTCATTGTACATATAAAATGCTACTTTATTAGGTGCTGTATCTTGCTTACCATGTAGATACACTGTGTAGTCCTACAATTACACTGTAACATTATTCCATTTACTCTTAATGAACAGGACACCCACAGTGCACACAGAGGTGGTGTGTCAGTGTGCAGTGTTGTAATATGAGTGGATTAGACACAGCAATGCTGACAGATCTTAAACACCTAACCAACTGCAGCAACAATTCTGGTTATACTGTAAGTAGAATAGTGGTGTGGAGTGTTTTTGTGGCACACTTTGGGACCTCATGTCTGTGGATAGATGTTGAGGCAGTTAGACTGTTACTACCAGATGGTGTTATCGCAATGTCTGGGATTTGCATTAAGATCATGCTACTATCTATATGAAGGTACTAAAAAGGAAGTGCTGTGATCAGTAAGCATTGCAATATAAACACTGTAAATGTTACAGTGACGAGTGATATGGTAAGGACCAAATGACAGGTTGAAATTGTTTTATAGAATCTGTTAAGCTACTGTCTCTTTTCATCTACAAGGTGGACAAGGTGAGTGGATAATGAGGTGGAATGTATGACTGGTGCAATAATCCTACAAACACTTTAATAAAATTAGATTAATTATGTCAAATGTACCAATTAATATGCTTTCAGTGTCTTCAAATTACTCTGATGTTTTCCTATTAGCTCATGATGCTGGCTACTGAACACATTTTGAATCTCAAAAAAATTTGTTTATTACTATTACAAGCTCATCAAGGTTTATTGTACATTACAATAGTAAAGCAACAGCACAGTTAAAGCCTCACATTCCACACAATTCAAACTGGGCTTGAATAATCCAGTATGACAGACTTTTTAATGCAAATCATTAAAGCATATACAAGAAGAGAATTCTCATACCATCCATCATCTCTTAGCACAATTACTCCTCAACAAATGCTTGTCTTGTGCCAGGAATAAAAAACAAAGTTTCTCTCAAGTTTTGTGAGAAAACAGAACTTGTAAGAAAGATGATAAATAGGTACCAATGGGAAATATCATTAAGACCTATTTTTCAGATTAATTAGCCTAAAATCAGACTGAATTTCTTTTTTTTTTTTTGGAATTGCAGTCAGTGTTATTAATAATTGTATATGAATTACTATTTCCTGGTCTAAGTCACAAGTTTTTGTTTTTTTAATAAATGTATTTGTGCATAAATCAAAATGTCAATTATTTGTCATTAAAATTTTGACCAATTCATATTTAATCCATATGCAAATTAACATAATTTTAAATCTAATCTACCCAAACATATTTGTTGGGTAGCATGGTGATATTTGGTGATTTATTTTAATGAAGTGTAATTAATTATTAAAAGTATACTGTATAAAGTAAACTTCATGACCCTCACACATCTTGTCTTAACAGTGACACTTAAATGCCTTCTTTTCAGATCATTCCAGTAGCAACAAATGGTAATAAAGTTTATACAAATTTATGGATAATAGGTCTAGAGAGAGTGTTTCACCAAGTAGAGTCTAGGACTCATTACCCCACAATATTATATTGCATATCCAGTGAAATAAATATATGAATATATAACTGACTCAAAGAAGGTAAAGTTAAAAATCCCAGGTTTGGCCAGCAATAGAATGAAATAATAACAAATATGAGTGGTCACTGGTTCACAAAACACAGACAAGGTTTAGACAACATTTTAAACCTCACTGGAGCTTGGTTTGCTCAGTCTATGCCCTTAAAGTAAAGCATTTAAGCCGTGTTCCAGAAAAATAAATTCCAAAATTCTAAAAAAAAATCAATTTTAAGTTCTGACCACATAAAAATGACAATTCTTAATGCAGATAATTACATTTACAGTTTCTAAAGCTTGCGTATTTTTTGTTCCTATATTTAAAACCTGCATAAGGTTTTAAATTTTTGTGATGCAGATTAACAGATTGAATAGCAATAAAAATCATGTCAAAATCTGTAGTTAGTTAATTTGACAGTTTAACGTCTAACATTATTGCTTTGGGCAATTTATGGCTTAAAACAATAAATCATTAGCATAAATGCAAAGCAGGCAAAATTAGGCCATGATAATTACACTTAAGAAGTTCATGACTTATGTCAGGACATTAGTTCTTTTGAAAGCCATACTTTTAAATGGGCCACATTAACTGTTTCTAATATATTGCATGATTCAAATTTCGTTCATATATAATGCTCAAGTTGACACTTGACAATATATATGCGTATACAAATATTTCTTAGCAAAACAATACAAATAAATAACTGTTTTTTAATTATTGTTTGGTCACTTTTTATCTATGGGGTAATTCCTTTCTACATTTTTTTCTTAGTACAACAGGCATAAGTCCTAGACTGGAACTCAATGAAACACTGCAGATAGTGTAAAAGGAACATGTAAAAAGAAAAGCAGTGAATTCATCGTACTGGCATCGTACAATTTTTAAATAATATACGATAAATAGAACCGTCAAAATAAGGATAAAAATACTTTCACCAATGGCATGATCCCATTTCAGGGCAATGGTGCATAACGTGAATTTCATTTTACAGTCTATAAGTGTAAAACAGGAAAACCTGCTGTAAGATCATCAAGGGAATCTCATCACATGGTACCTAAATTGGCATCAGTCTTGCATGCAAATCATTACTTATACTTTCACATATTAATGTTATGAAATACACATACACACTAAAAGAAAAAAATACCTACAAACTGATCTGTACTACGTCATGTTTTCATCCAATTGCTTTTTTTAAAGCAAATTGCTATGCATCATTTCCACATTTTGTTTGAGAAAACGGATGTTTTTTCCAGCCATTTTACACTTTCGTCTACTTTCCAACTGTCCAAATGATGACCTGTAAGCCCTGGCATGATGCATGTGATACCACAGAAGAGGCAACACAGTGCTGCCTATTCTTACTGGTATTCCAGCAAACTGCTGTTTTGAATAAATCGGCCTGAAAATCCTTTATTTAAGTCTCTGAGTGACATTGGCCAAGGCAACAGCAAATGCTTGCACAGCTGAAAATGGATATTGAAAATCCAGGATGTAGGCATTACCATCAATTCTGCCAAACTGCATGACCTGTAACAAAAAATTCAAGATCAGTTTAAAACCACAAGTGTGTATACATTTGGCATTTTAAATTTCTTTAAAATACCATTTTTTATGACACATATACATTAGTGGCCAAACGTTTTAGAACACCTCAATATTTACATTTAACATTTTATTTAATTTAAACAGTTCTAACACAGTGAATAACCTGAAAGGGTCTTATGAATTGATGAATCAAAATAGTACAATATTTGTTACATTACATATGGTTGTTGTATTCCATTTAATAGGTAAAAGGATGGTTTCTTAATGTGTGACACTATGTGTAAAACATGGATTAATGTGATAATCTGGGGCTCCTTTTCTGGATCCAGAGCTGGTAACTTGCACAGTGCGACTGGCACACTGAACAAAAAGTGTTACCACAGCATCGACGTACGATGCAATACCCTCTGGTCTATGCCAGTTGGTTAAGGGTTCATATTACAGCAGGACAATAATCTAAAGCATACTTAAAAGTTATGTTGGAAACTCCTTAGAAGAATATGGCTTTTAAAAACACGTAACGGCCATGAAAGACTTGTTATGTAATATATAGGAGTGATAGGAATATAGATTTTAAAGCCTATTGAGCTTCTCTGGGATAAACTGGACAGAAAGTTGAAAACAAAGCTTTAGAATATCTGTGGGAAGCTCTGAAACAATGGTGGATGAACTTTCTGAACAATATCTGAATGAAATTGTAGAAAGAATGCATTGAATGTGTTTTGCTTTTGCAGGAGCTGGACTTTGAGTCCAAAATCTAAATTTTAGAAGAACTTTCATAAGTTGTTTATTTGTTCTTAGCTTTATATTCAAAGTACATTTGAGACATCAAGTTGTGATATAAATAAAAACAGGTAATAATGAAGTGTTCTAATACATTTGACCAGCAGTGTGTACATTTTTATAAAATGTTGCACTTCTTTAAAGGAACATATATATATATATATATATATATATATATATATATATATATATATATATATATATATATATATATATATATATATTTTTATTTATTTTTTATGAATGTCATGGGTACATAATGTGATATTACAAAGCAGGTGTTTAAATCAGAACAGAGCACTTTGTTTTCGATGTTTGTTTTCACTGTCTTTACCTGAAACATGATGAATGATCAGTAATTATAGTAAAGTTTATCTATGTCCTCCTAATGCTTGTAGGAATTATCTTTCACCTCCCAAAACAGTCTAGCATTAATAAATTAACTCAATAGGATTCTACATAGCAAATTTTTTTTTAACAGCCACATTAGAAATGCTCTTAGGCATAATGACGAACCGAACCCGATAATGTGGATCATCGAATCACAGAGATTTTTTTTGTTATATAGCTTAAATGTGCATCACATAGTATTTCATGCGCATCTCTTAGTATGTGGTGCTCAAAAGAGACATGAATAAACCCCATTTCAGGAGCTTAGTATCATAGTGTATCTACTAGTATATCAAATGAAATGTGTAATGTTTTAAATGTTATGTTTTGCTCTGTATTTTGCTGTAAAGAATTTTATGTTAGGCTTCTAAAACCAAACCGAAGTCACTGTAAAGTTGTTTGGATCAGATTCCATGTTTGCCAGCAGTGAAAGATATTAAGATGAAACATTCATCACCATTTAATTCAAACCAAGGTCCATCCATCAATTATCTTCCACTTTATCCTCTACTAGGGTCGCGGGGGGGTTCTCCATGCCCATCCAGGGGAGAACGTTTCGGGCGCTGGGCAAATATACTCAGGACAGGACGCCAATCAATCGCTGGGCACATTCACTCACACACACACACACACACTCTATATGGGGCAATTTAGAGAATTCAATTGACCTTAATCCATGTTTTTGGACTGTGGGAGGAAACCGGAGAACCCGGAGGAAACCCACGTGGACACGGGGAGAACATGGAAACTCCACCCAGATTGGGATTCGAACCGAGAATCCCTAGTGCTCAGAGGCGAACATGCTAACCACTAAGCCACTGTGCTGCCCTTAAACCAATGTATTATTTAAATAAATAAAAAAATAACATGAACTACAGCAACAATTTTAAAACAACAAAAGTGGCAAAAGCTGATAAAACTAACAATAAGTGTAGAAAGAAGGTGTACCTAATAAAGTGGCCAATAAGTGTAAAGTGTTTTGAAACATTTTTTACATGCTCTTTCTATAAAAGTCCAACGTTAGTTATGACATCGCTCAGCAGAAACAGAGAAGCTTTAGAAGCTTAAGACCTGGCTTAAGGATCCACAGTGGCAAACTGTTAGACCATAAATTCAAAACCTTAACCTTCAATTCAGTAGATCAACAACTCACTGAGTTATCACCTTTCTTTTCAAGTGTCATACAAGAAATCCATCCATTAACTTCCGCTTTATCCTATATTAGGTTCGCGGGGGGGTTCCCCATGCCCATTTAATTAAGAACGGTTCGTGCGCTGGGCAGACACACCCAGGACAGGGCGCCAATCTATCGCTGGGCACACACTCACTTAGAGACGCACACCTACACACTCTATATGGGGGAATTTGGAGAACTTAATTGACATGATCCATGTTTTTGGACTGTGGGAGGAAACTGGAGAACCCGGAGGAAACCCACGCAGACACGGGGAGAACATGGATCTCCACCCAGATGGGGATTTGAACCGAGAATCCCTAGTGCTGAGAGGCGAATGTGCTAACCACCAAGCCACTGTGCCGCCCGTCATACAACAAATAAAAGAACAAACAAAACTGCAGTGAAAAAGAAAAAGTATTCCAGACATTAGTGTAAAAATATACCTGTCGTCCATCCAGCTCAATCTGGAAATTTTTGGCTGATTCCTGTGTCACTCTTCCTCCAAAGTCAAGCTGATAGACTTGAGTAGCTTCATTCCACAAAGGCTGTTTATTAGCCATAACATAAACAAAGCCTTGGCTTCCAAGGCTGCGGTCTTCTCTCTCGTTTGCTTTGCGGCACTTAATTTCTTCCAGTTCATTTGCTGTACGGAGACTGCGTTTGCTCTTCCAACCTTTTTTACTGCTCTGGCTTTGATTCATTAATTCATCACCACTTATGAAAAGTTCCGGCTCACTTTCCGAGCTGTCCTGGAACTCATTTGTGGTCCTACTCAGTTTTTTAGTCTTGTTCACTTGCTCCTTTTGCCCCTTCGGTTTTTTTTTCTCTCTACTACCAAGTCGCGGGCTAGCTATGAGAGAATTAAAGTCGGACAATGGACGGCCATCTTTTTTTGATTTACTTTCAGAAACAGTCGACATACTAGCCTCTTCTGTCCTGCTGTCAAGTCTTTTGCGACTTTTCTTACTGAACCTGTCTGCTCCCTGTGGTACTGGGCTTTCATTAAGCGAGGACTGCTCCTGAAAACTCTCACTAGAGTCAGGTAACACCTCTGGGGTGCTTTGGTGAGTCATTAGGTCAGCTGGAGGGGGTGGTGGGGGGAGAGGTGGCGGAGGTGGGGGTGGAGGCAAAGGTGGGGGTGGGGGTGGTGGGGAGAGAATGGGCTTCTCCAAAATTTGATGCAGTTTACTTGGTAAAGTTGCTGAGTTGTCTTGGATGGGAGGAGGGCAAGCACTGTAGGTGTTCCAGGGATGTAGGGCCATTGGATGTAGTTGAAGGTTAGTGCATGAGCTAGCCCCAGGGTACATTGGTGGGAGTGGGCAGCAGGGCAGACTGGCTAGATTGTTTGCATAACCAGAAGGTAGAACAAGTGCTGGATCCTGCTGTCCAAATGGAATAGAAGTTATCATGTCACTTGGGCCACATGCCTGTGGAGCATTTTGCAGCGACTGGAACTGTGGTCCACCATGGCCCACACCAGGAGGATAGGGTGAAAGAGATACCTGATATGTTGAGGGTAGTGTCATAGTACTAGGACTGGAAGGAGGCTTTGCTGAGAGGACAAAGGGTATTCTGGTTATGTCTAAGTGTTGTGCTGAGCTGAGTAACAAATGGGGTGTTTTGTGTGATCCCGGTGGGCTAGTCAACATGGTCTGATCCTGGGGCATCCATATTTGGTCTGAAGCAGGAGAATCCCACTGGTATGGTGGTGGCCGTTTCACAGCTAAATTGACATCCCCAAGGGTTAAATGGCGAATTGACTTTTCTAAATGGCATTGCTGGTTTAAAGTCTCATCTTCGGTAAAGGCAGAGTTAATGTAGACAGTCCTATCTCGACTATTGTCAACAGGACTTAATAGGTTGTATGATGACTGTGAGGCCAGAGTTGAATTACTTTTGGAGTGCACAATTATGGTACTGTGCTGGGTTCCTTTTCCTGGAGGAAAATCCTGCCTCACCACAGTTCCACCTGCAATACCACTGCTATTGCTTCCTCCACCACTGACACTTACACTTGTGCTACTGCTGTTACTGCTGCACTGTGTGCATGTGTACAAAGCAGTAGGGATCCTGGGCTGATAAGAAAGCGCCAGTGCACTGTTAACTTTAGATTTGGTTGGTAAAGTCCTTGCTGTATCTACCATCTGTGAAATCTTGAGAGCCGTTTCTCTGCGATCCCTTCTTAATGTAGCATGAATTAAACTGCTATCAATCCTTTGTGTAGGACTCCTAATGACATTAATTTGGTTAGCGGGGTCTGGGTATGGTGGTGGGTCTCCACTAGGGATGGAGTATCGAGGCACTGAAAGGCGGCTGAGGGTTGCTGAGCTATAAGGAAGCTGCACCTTTTTGTTTTCAGATGAGGTGACCTTCAGTGTTGCAGAACTGCCCATTCCTTGTATGCCATATGCATTTTGGGTTCTTATGAGTCGTCTCCGTGGGCGACACACCTCCTCCACATTTCCACTGCTGTCAAAAGTGGTAATCCTTTCATATCCCAAAGGAGTTGGATATTGAAGTCCCACTGGATGAAGAGAGAACTCGTCTTTAGTCAGGCATGTGTCCGTGGACAGATTGTTAGTATTTTCACTGTTATTCATTAGGCTTGGCTGTGCTGAAGAAGACGCAGCTGCAGCTGCAGCTGCTGCCGCTGCCGCTGCTGCTGCTGCTGAGCCCACGGTGCCTGGATATGGAGGTGGAGGGTTCATTTTACGCATCTGAAGCTCAAGTGATGTGTCATTTTCAATAAATGATTGTGGCCTAGAAGAGACTTTAAGAGTGTGTGTTGGTTCGACTCTCTCAGGTGGTTGGTCCGGATGAGCAATTGAAGGCATCATCTGAAGCTGATGAATGGAAATTGGAGTGTACCCTGAAGGAGGAGGAGGTAATGATATTTGCATCTTGAGTTGCTGTTGCATTTGCTGATGCTGTCTTTGCATCTGCTGATGTTGTTGTTGGATTTGTTGATGCTGATGCTGAAGCTGTTGCTGCTGCTGTTTCATCTCTTGAATTTGCTGACGAATTTGTTGTTGCTGCTGCTGCATTTGCTCATGCTGAATCTGCATCTGATGCTGCTGTTGCATTTGTTGATGGTGGACCTGCTGATGATGCTGTTGCACTTGCTGTTGGAGCTGCTGCCGCTGCATTTGTTGATGATGTTGTAGTTGCTGCTGCATTTGATGGTGGTGTTGCATTTGTTGCTGATGCTGATGCTGCTGCTGCATGTGCTGTGAAATTTGTGGATGATGATGTGCTTGCAGTTGTTGAGAGTGTTGCATGTGTTGTTGATGCTGCTGCTGTAGTTGTTCTTGGTGCTGCTGCTGTGCTTGCTGGTGCTGTTGCAACTTAAGCTGTTGCTGTGATTGCACCTGCTGTTGATGTTTTGGTGGCAGATGAAGATCTTCCTCTTGTTGTTGTTGTTGTTGTTGTTGTTGTTGCTGCTGCTGCTGACGCTGATGATGAGTTTGTGGTGGCAAAACATGTGGTGGTGGTGGAAGCGTTCCACTTAAACCTAGGTTACTCATTTCAAGGCCACTAAAAATGACCTGTCCAGGACTAGAGTACCTTGTTGGCACAGTGTATTGTGCTGTCATATCGTTGGGGTTATGATCGGGAACTGCAGAGTTAGCTGCCGCAGCTGCTGCCGCTGCAGCAGCAGCTGCGTTGGCTGTGGGATTGGTCAAGACATCAAGCTGAATATTCTGATTGGCCAAAAGAGATTGCACAAGTCCTATGCTCTGTGTAGGTGACATGGCTTGTGCAGGGCTATGTATGGGAGCAATAGGAATATTGACTGTGCATGGAGGATTATCAGATGACACACCTGAAGGACCCATAACTGAAAAAGCAATTGAGGTATGGGCATTACTACATTATATTTACAGACCTTATAAACATATTTTATTTGTATTATTTATATTTGATTAGAATTTGTGAATATCTACGTACCTGGTAAATCATCTTCATCTTCACTGAATACATTAGGATTGAAGACTGGCAGACTCATGAAGTCCAGTGAAATCTTGCGGACTTCTGGCAGATAGATTGTCATCTGACGTGGTTGCAAGTGCAACAGACTGGTTTTGTAGATAACTGTAAAATTATGAAGACAATAAGGCATTATAAATTGTAAAATATTACTATACCATTAAGCAAGACATACTAGGAGTTCAATAAATTTAAGTCATACCTGCACCCAAATTTGCTGGTAAGAAAGAGGCAAGTCCCACAATCTTAAACTTAGTACCCCAAATGTTAGACGTGACTTGAGCCAGATAGCTATGCTAAATAGCAAATAGAGTATTATGTTTAAACTGCAAATATGTCAAAAGATAAATTCATGATTCTATAGACAATATTATACTACCTCACTTATTCCATCAATTGGAAACTCTCGGCGAGTCAGACTTGGTGACCGTATGGTAGGTTTCTTTGGTAATCTTGGTGACCTAGACATTTCTTGTGATGTTTGAGCAAGTTTTGGAGATTTTCTTGATTCCATGTTGATTCTGATTTCAAACATAGAGAAGAAATATATTTACATATATGTTAGTAAAATAACCAGAAATACGAAAAAAATATGATGTAGTGTAGTAAACAGAAATAAAACAAATGATTACAGAAAATATATCTGGTAAGGGCGGCACGGTGGCCTCTCAGCGCTAGGGATTCCCGGTTCGAATCCCAATCTGAGTGGAGTTTCCATGTTCTCCCCGTGTCCGCGTGGGTTTTCTCCGGGTTCTCCGGTTTCCTCCCACAGTCCAAAAACATGGATCAAGTCAATTAAGTTCTCCAAATTCCCCCATATAAGTGTGTATGTGTGTGTGTCTGAGTGAGTGAGTGTGTGCCCAGCAATGGATTGGCGTCCTGTCCTGGGTGTATCTGCCCAGCGCCCGAAACGTTCTCCCCTGGATGGGCATGGGGAACCCCCCTGCGACCCTAATATAGGATAAAGCGGAAGATAATGAATGAATGAATATATCTGGTATTAACTATATTGTGAACCGAGCACTATTTACACCATTCTTGTGCATGTGCCATGGATATAGCATAAGGGAGTGATCATGCTTTATTTGTAAATAGTAAGTTCAGTCAAGTCAGGTAACAGTACACAACCACAGGTTGTTGCAGCACCTGCAGCACAAGGAATGCTGAGGGAGAAGCTGGTTGTCTGTGAGTGTGGCTTGGGTTTATATGGAAGGGGTAAATCTTGTTAACATATTTTTTAACTTTTGATTTGATTCTGGCTAAAAAAAAAACTGTTGAAATCCTATCTGTCCTCAATGTCTACATATTACATTATTACCATTCTGACAACTTGCAGCAGCAATGTTTAAAATGTAATAATTTTTTAGAATTTATGTTGTACATAAATAAAATCACAATGATCAACAAACAAGCTTGTGGTATTGTATTCTGCATAGTGTCAGTCATCTTGCTCTTGTCAGAGGGTGAGAACACATCATCTTACCTGGGAAGTTTGGGTGAACGGTTTCCTCTAGAAAGCTTTGGTGACTTTCTTTCAATCCACTCATCACTCAACTCAATATCACTAGAGTCAGAGCAGTTGCAGCTGTCAGTCATAAAGGATATCATACCAGTCCCACAGACTTCTTCTAAAATTCAGAAACAACATTGTTATTAGTGATGTTATTTTCCAATAGGAAAAGCTATTGTTTTTACTGTACACTTGTGACAAAAAAAACACGGAAAAAGCATACCGCTTGACTTAAGAAAAAAACTGATACCTTTCAAAAACACTGAATTAGACCAGTAAATTAGCCATAAAGCTTTACCCGTTTTGCTGTCCATTTTTGGGTCCATTATAACAAATTCTGGCCGTAGTTTGCTAATACGGCGGCCCTTGAGGATGGGCACTAGTCCACCCAGATGTTCCAAATAGAGGGTGTAGCAAGGTCCTCCTGCCTCTGGGTTTTCTTCAGCACGCTTCATTGTACAATGCAATCGCTCATTTCCTGCTGTTGGGTAGCTGACAAAATCACGGATGTTGTTTGGATCAGGGATGGGAGGCTGTAAATATGAGGAACATATAACAAAAGGACAAATGCTTTAGGTCAGACACACTGTAATTTTACTGAAATTATTTCTACATTCTAAAATTGTGTGCTTTATTAGTTACCTTGATAGTAGGAATGAATGCACTAGTAACATAGGAACAGAGGAGTGAAGGCATGTTCAGTTTGCTCACGTCTCTCTCCTCTTTCAGAGCACTAGCAATGCCCTGCTGACACAACAGCTGAAGACTTGCCACCCTGTGCTCCACACGGACAACATACAGAGCTGGCCCACATGCCAAAAACAACCGTGAATCCCTATGGCCCCAGCAGATAGTGGTAATGGGTCGCTGAAATTAGGGCAATGCAAAAGAATGTGTGTACTAATGTGCATACAGAGTTATTTACATAACACACTGACTTATTTAAAATATTTACATTTTATACAGTATATGCACTTCCAAATATGGAATATTAGTGTACTGACCTGGGCAGGTGTTTCTAAAGTATATATATGTTCTCCTTGTACATTATAGAACTTGACCAGGGCATTTCTCATTATAGAGGAACTGGCTGTGTCAGTAGGAAGCCCATGTCTCTCCATTCCAGCTACAGCTAACAGGTCTCCCTGAGAACACCACTGCACCTCCACATCTAAACAAGTTAAGAAATACAAGTCAAGGAAATTAGTTAACTTGTTAAATTATCCTTTGGACTAATTAAACAACAGTTAACTGAAAAGCAACAAATGCTTTCCCCAAAACATTTATATTTATCACTTGAAACGCAACTAGGGGTAAAAAAAAATCAGTAGTGTTACCAATCACGCTTAACCACAACAAAACTCAGTAGTAAGATTTCGTTTCTAGGAACCCTGACATAAAACTAGTTGTGTCTAGGATGCTATTCCTCACTATAAGTCTGCAAATGGTGACACAATAGCTGGAGTGATTAGTGATAGATGGTATAATAGTTAATTCTCAGCTTATTGTTAAGTTGAATCACAGTCCACTGCAAAATGTGGTCAATATATTATTATATTACACTGCATACAAATTACTTTGTATTTTACAGTATATGTGAATATAACTCTGTATGATGGTATATTTTATTTTTAATGTGATGGTCAAAATAATAAAAATAATAATAATATTAAATAATCAATCATTGGTTTGTATCACTGAATGATCAACTTGTCTACACATGACCAAATGCTACCAGAATTATGCTGATTATTATTTGATTATATTATTTCCAGTTATTTAATCATATCAAATCTGTTTGTACTTTGAGCACTAATTTTGCATAATGCAAATGCACAAAAATATTAAGCTTTAACTTTTCTTTAATTTCATTTCCTTTTATAAACAGTACATTTTCAAACCAGCTAGAAAGTGAAGATTATAAAAAGACTTTATCTCTCCTTCTCCTCCTATCGTTTTCATTACACCTGCTGGCTTTGACCATTTCTCATAATAATTACACCTCCGAGCCTTTATCTGCTTTCTGACATACTGCATATGCTTTATGAGACACTCAGCTTTGATACCGGATAAAAGAACTATGGGATTAAATCAAGTCTAAGAAACTGAATGAAAAACATTTAAATTTTGTTCATGACAGTGACTAAACGCTTCCTACAAAAGTACAGGCAGGAAGAAACCTACTGATCCACAGATCATCGGGTACTGGCACGAATGTAACTATGGACAATTTTATCACACACTGAAATTTTTTCCCCAATTTAAAGCATTGTGGAAAGAAAATCTTTTTTTTTTAAATCCAATCATAAAAGATTACATAACAGAATTTTGCTGCTATTTAACAAGATTTATAATCCTCTAATATGTAATAATGCCATTTTAAAGCTTTAGGTTTTGTTTTAATTTGTGGTTTCTATTCTGGACAATTCATAAAAATCAATAATAGCAAAACACATTCAATTCAGTAAGATTATTAGTTGTAGTATTACTAAAAGTCATCTTTATGGTAGACGAGTGTAAAAACATAAAAGTGTATTTAATAATGTGGCCATTAAGTACCACATATAAGTAAGTTTATTACATATAACTAAATTCATTCAACAGTATTAATATATTTACATTTAGTCATTTAGAAGACACTTCCATCCAAAGCGACTTACAAATGAGATGAAAGACGTTACTTCAGTTTGTATCCTAAAATAACAATCTTTGTTTTTAATTTAATACCAATAATTCTTTACCTTTTAGCCCTGAGCGGATGACATGGGGTGAAAGATCATCATAGTTATTCATCAAACTGATGTCTCCAGATATGAAGCTAACTGTAAGGAGGGGCTTCACATTACGCACTGCAAAGGACAAAATGGATTTACCATGACTCAAAGTGACGGATTAAACAAGACGAATGCTCAGTGATATAACCATATATTTAAAGTCTACAAAGCATCTAGATGTACCTTGATTTGGTGCATTTTCATCCGAATCTGTATCACTCTCTGTGCTGTCTTCCACCAGGAAATCAGGACAGTTCCAGGACATGCCAACAATACCATCAGATTCATGCAGAAGGACATGAGCCAGCATGCGACCATGGCAATCCATCACAATTACCTGGCCATCTGCTGTGCCAAACAGCACCTATGTATATACAGTGAAGTACACTCATCTTCACCAGACAGCAACCAGATGTCAGACCGATTCAAACAATTTTATCACTAATTACCTGTTGGTCATCAGGGGTCCAAATGCCACATGTAATTTGGCTCTCCAGGTTAATCTCAGAAGACCAATGTCTCTGACCACTGACAGAACCCACCAAGACAAATCCATCTCTGTAGGCAATCAGAGCCTGAGTACCATCATGGGACCAGGTAAAGTCACTTACCTGAAAATGCATATTACACAAAATCAAATCCTCATCCAATACCAACAGACAAGGGTTTCATTATTTAGTATCTTGTTAATTTTACAGTATTATATAAATTTATATAACAATTAGGGAAATAAAATGTCACATTACCTGAGCCCCTCGATCATTAACCAACTCCACAGACCATCTCCCCTCATACTGTATCCATACAAATATCCCTCCTTCCATGTCACATGTTGCAAGCTTTTGAAAAGGTTCATTCCATCGGACAAGGACAACCTGCATTAACATAGGCAGTGCTTACATTATGGTTTAAATGGAATATGTCATCTATCTCATTTCAAAAAAGTTCAGCAATCCCAGAAAAATCAATATATGGCTTCCTCTTCTTTTTGAAAGTACTCCCTCAGTACATATCAGTGGAATGACAGTTTCTTAAACATAGCCATGGATTAAGGATCTAGAGAACTACTAAATTGCCCCTAAAAGTGTATGTCTCAGTGAAAGTGTGCGTCTGTGTGTCTGCTTTGTGATGAACTAGCATCGTGTCCAGCATGTTTTCCCACCTTCATCCTTGTCTTTTTAGGAGACCAGTGATTTCTGTTTTGCTGACAATGCTCCATTGCTCAGTGTTTTTAAAGTAATTTGATTGAACTGTCTGTATATACGCCATACTGAAAAACACTAAATCAATAGCAAGAAACTATTGCCTTTTTAAAATAAAGCAACAGAGATGCTGATGCAGAAAGTACAGCTATTGTGCCTGCACCAACAGACTTATTTTAATTCAAATAAGCAAATTGAAACCAATTTTATATGAAATCTGCTAATTTACAGTCAGTCTATTTTACCTAAACGGTTATCCGCACACCAACATTAGACATTAGCATGATATACATCTCACCTCACTGTTATGCCCTCTTAGATTAAAATTAATTCTTTGTGGAGTACTTCTGTCTCTCCTGCAGTGACTAGAGGTAAAAGTCACCCCAACAACACCCCTCGCGTTTCCAGTGGCCAACCATCCCTCCTCATAGTAGCGCCGCCTACACACAGGCTTTTCCTTTTCACTCTTGGGAACCCTTCCTTTCCATGAGAGGCAGAGGATGTTGGAGTCACTGCAGAGGACAGGACCATGTTCCACTGCCGCCAACATCCCTACTGATTGGCCAGGCTAAGTAGAAGTGAGAGAAGAACATCATATTGTCTACAGAAGACAGGCACTGTGCTAGAATATATAGTGATGAACTAATGTTGACGTGTATGGGATTGACTCACCTCCTCATAGTCCCTGGACATTATTAGTCCAAATTCCAGTTTTGAAAGATTCTTCCATTTTGTTGCTGATTTATGAAATATGTAGTAGTGCTTGAAGTGTCTATGCAAAGCCGACTTGCACCAATGTTTTTGTAATTATAGTTATGGGATATCAAGTCATCATGGTTCCACATTAACAAAACAGAAAATACTCATTTTTGTATTAGATCTTTTTTCTTTTTTATCCTGAATCAAAGATACAAATCCATTTTGACTGCAAGAAGATGTTTCAGCACATCTGAGTTTCTGTAGAAATACAAATAGAAGAGGTGGATAACATTTGACCGGATTTAGATTCAAAGGTTCCACACTTTACACAAAACATTAAATGAATCCATAGGGTTTTACATTATTATGACTGTAGATATATAAATTCTCATTATTACTAGTTTATAATTTATAATAGTTTGCAATAGTGTCGCGTCTGATGGATTCTAAAATGACCTGATTTGTGTGATTTTAGTAGCAATGTGTGATATTCAAACCGTGGTTTACAGAAGGCCGCGATCACTGACAGTACAATACGGACTGTGCGGGTAGACTACGGCGAGCAGATGAAGGATGAGGGCAGTCTAGTTCGCAGCCGTCATGGCAACAGGGATGCGATGATCACGGAATGTTAATGGCATCTCACAGTGTCCATTTTTATATATGCCTTTAAGATATTGATTAATCGCTTTGAGTAGGTCATCACTGGTTGTTATTTGGTCGACGTCTGCTGTATTTAAATCCATTCTGTGTGCTGACCAAGCTCAGAAAGGCCTAATGTTACCTACAGCATCTGTCTGCTATATAAAACTAACACAGCGACACTTACACGTCTTGTCGTCTTCATACGTAACGGATATCATCGATTACCAACCACAGCCTTAAAAAATAACAGTCACGGCCGCAAACTACGATCTTTTGTTGTCGGCTTAATCAAGTCACGGTCCAAACATTAGCTGTCTGCTGTGTGACCGTGTAGTACAAGAAAGCTAATAAAAACACTCGGTCTGCTGTTGTTATGGTGGAGGTCATTAATGCTGGAGTCTTTAAAATCCCCAATCAATTTAACACGCAAACTTACCTTTTCCAAATCGCTGTAAATGCGCCTGAATCGGTTGCCAAATGCCTATAGTTCATGCGAAGGGTTAGGCATAAAAAAGACGCAAATAATCGTTGAGGGCAGAATCAAACTGGCGCAGAAAAACAAGCCCAGCCTTCGACGCCTTTTTTGCGGTATAGGCAACCCACGCTGTGACGAAGCAGTGTCTGCTCCCACGTGACGGGTAACCCCATCCAGAGGGAATATTTACGAATCGCCACTGCGCTGCACAGGGGAACTACTGTTAGAACGTGATGTTGCCCCAGTTCTCCAACCTCATCTTCACAATAACAAGATCTTCCAGTCAGGGCTCCGAAAAAGATCCGTCTGTCACGGAGACAGCTGTTATGCATGCAGACATGCAGCTGTATAATGATGCCTGTATACCCAGGCCATTAACACTTGCTCATTTTTAATGACACAATATTCAGTGATGAATTCTAGACAACGTATTTTCATATATATATATTTATTTACATAATGCATACAATATGTTTGCTATAATACCGGCGGCACGGTGGCTTAGTGGTTAGCACGTTCGCCTCTCAGCGCCAGGGATTCACGGTTCGAATCCCCATCTGGGTGGAGTTTCCATGTTCTCCCCGTGTCCGCGTGGGTTTCCTCCGGGTTCTCCGGTTTCCTCCCACAGTCCAAAAACATGGATCAAGTTAATTGAATTCTCAAAATTGCCCCATATAGAGTGTGTGTGTGTGAGTGAGTGTGTGCCCAGCGATGGATTGGCGCCCTGTCCTGGGTCTATCTGCCCAGCGCCCGAGACGTTCTCCCCTGGATGGGCATGGGGAACCCCACCGCGACCCTAAAATAGGATAAAGCGGGAGATAATGAATGAATGAATGATGTTTGCTATAATATAAACACCCACGTCAAACTCTTGCTTCATGTTTAGTTTCTGGGTCGTCACTGACCAAAAGATCTACAAAGTAATTAGAAAAATTATAACAGTACCATGGACTGGAGCACAATACAGAAAAATAGCACAGAATGTTGGAAAGATGACATTATTACTGAAGATTGTCAGATCTAGTTTTGCAGTCATTTTGTTGTTTGTTTCTTGCCTTGTTAAAAAATAGTAAATACTTAATAAACATATGTTTATAGATCTAGCAAACATAAAATAATAATTTACAATATGCAGTATGAACACGTCTGTTTTACAGTAAATCGCTCATCCGTAATATCAACCTGGGGCGGTACGTTGGCTTAGCACGATCGCCTCTCAGTGCTAGGGATTCCCAGTTCGAATCTCAATCTGGGTGGAGTTTCCATGTTCTCCCCGTGTCCACGTGGGTATCCTCCAGATTCTCCAGTTTCCTCCCACAGTCCAAAACATGGATAAAGGTAAATGGAATGCTCCAAATTTCCCCATATAGAGTGGGTTTCTGTTTTTGTGTCTGCGTGAGTGAGTGTGCACACAGCGATGGATTGGCGCCATGTCCTGGGTGCATCTGCCCAGCCCCTGAAATGTTCTCCCCTGGATGGGTATGGGGAACCCCCCCAGACCCTAGTAGAGGATTAAGCGGAAGATGATGGATGGATGGATAACATCCACCTACTTTTTAAGTGGCAACACAAAGTTCCTGGCTCTTCTGTAAAATGGTGGAATCACTTATGAAAGACATGAATAATGCTATCATATGTAGGTGGAGGTGTCTGTTTTGGATGAAAGCCTCTCAGACTGCCTTTTCCTAACCAAAAAGACTCAGATGGGCCTATATTATGAGGATCTCCCACAGGTGAGTCAGAGTCAGTATCATACAGCATTGCTTTTCTCTTCTCATCTTCTGTTCCTTCACTGCCTTTTTTAGGCATAGGCCGAAAGGTGGATGCTAGAAAACTGGGGCTGCGTCCTAGCAGTTCATTAGGGTCCACAGATGTCTGTCTTTTAACATTTAACATGGCTCTGCCTGTGCTGTCACTGCTTATGTTAAAGCCATTAGTCCTGCAGAGACCTAGCTGACCATGACGGTTCTGTGCTGCTCCTGAAGAACGATGAGGACGTGCACTAATCCTTACAGAGGCTCTGTGTCTAGAGATCCATGTTAAGAGGATAAAAATCAGGATTCCAATCAGAAGACCAACCAGCATTGATAAGCAGAAAGCCAGGATCACTTCCTCTAAATGCACAAAAAAGGATTGAATTTTTAGGCATAGTCTGCTATGAACATTGCTTTAAAGATTAAAACTTGACTGGGATCCGTTTTAACATCCATTAGATATTCTAATTATTTAATATATTTTTAGATTTTTATTTTTAAATATTTAGTTTGACTTACCAAAATCAAATGTGTTCAGTATCTCCAATATACCGTTATTTTCATTTGCAGCCATGGTGCAAAAGATAGAAACAAAAATTACATTTGTTTAGTTTTCAAAGTCAGAGAGATGCAGAGAAATGCAGCTTCTCAAGGGGCATGGTTTAGTTTTTGTTTGCAAAAAGGAAACAATATCGTCACGCTTCCCGCCTTTCTACTTATAAAATTAGCAATTCCCTGCCTTATCTGTGTGGGACAGAAGTCCAGCGGAACACAGTAGCTTCCTCTTTCATCATTTCCTTTGTTTCACTAAAAACAATACAATGGCTCTCTAACTTCTTTCACCTATAATAGAGATTTCATCTTTTTTCTAGCTGAATGCTTCAATACGAGTGAAATATGGTAGGAATTGTGGTAAGTAGGATAGTTCATAGCTTTTCCATTTCATTCATATTGCTCCAAATTCCTTAAAAATTTTTAAGAGACCAACAATTACAAGCGGTAAACATTTGAGTGCATAAAATCTTCTTCAATGTTTTCTTAAACACTGTAACACTCACAAAACAGTCCTGACAATAATGGCCACTGTGTAGTGTGGAAGCTAAATCTAGCAAATAAGCAAAAAAACAACTTCTGTTTTGTACAGAGTGTATTTATATTAAGTTGCTTTGGATAAAAGCATCTGTTAAACGACTAAATGTAAATGTTGTACTAAAAGTCAGGATTTTTTTTTATGCTGACAAACCAATGGCTAGCACAATAATTATTAACTGGTATCTTTTTGGAATTTATCCATCCATCCATCTATTATCTTCCGCTTCATCCTATATTAGAGTCGCGGGGGGTTCCATGCAGGTTTCATCCAGGGGCGAAAGTTTCAGGCGCTGGGCAGATTCACCCAGGATAGGACACCAATCTATCGCTGGCCACACACTCACTCACACAGACACATACACACAGACACACTCTAGACACACACACAGACACAATCTATAGGGGGCAATTTGGAGAACTCAATTGACTTGATCCATGTTTTTGGACTGTGGGAGGAAACCGGAGAACCCGGAGGAAACCCACACGGACATGGGGAGAACATGGAAACTCCACCCGGACCGGGAATCCCTAGTGCTGAGAGGCGAACATGCTAACCACTAAGCCACCGTGCCGCCCTTTTTGGAATTTAACACTACATTAAATATAATAAGTTACTCAATCATTTACATTTATGTGAAAAGTAAACCGTCTTTAAATTTGATCTATTTGCCAAAAATAGGCCAAAAACAAAAGAAGTGAATGAAAAAAATTGTACACGTTACAACACACACACACACACACACACACACACACACACACACACACACACATATATATATATATATATATATATATATATATATATATATATATATATATATATATACTGTACATTATTGTGAAAACAATAAAATAAATTATTGAATTATTGTAAACCAATATAATAAATCACAAGCAACAAGCATTTTGTTGGATATAGCAGGCCAGTTTAAATGTGCATCATGAGTGAGTTCTTTACAGTACTGTCTCAACATGGCAGACAGCTGTGCTGCAAATCAGCTATATATAGCGTTAGCTATAAGTGAGCTACTGAATAGAATCCCCTGTGGAACCTTCAGCAGAATTTATTTTCAGGTCACTGCACATGTATAAACCATTTTAAATTAAATGATATAAATCTACAAAAAGTACAAAATTACTTATGTATTACTGTAATACAACACAATTTTAAAAGTAGAAAGTGAATTTAAACAATTAAGGTTTCACAAACATGTCACATGTATAATAGGAAAATTCATAAAATCTATATTCAAACACTTTTTTTATTGTCATTAAAACAGCCAAAGCCAACTAACATACTTAGTTTATCTACTGCTGTGGGACATGAACCAAATAAGTTTGTTCATAATATATTTATTATGAGATTGTTAACTGTATATTTACTAATATCAACTTCAGGTAATTAGTTCTATTTATCGACTTCTAACAGTAATCAGTAGAATTAGTCTATATGTAGCAACATTAGTATTATGATGATTAAATAACCCATTTACACAAAATAATATATATATATACTGTATATATATCCATCCATCCATTATCTCCCGCTTTATCCTCTATTAGGGTCGCGGTGGGGTTCCCCATGCCCATCCAGGGGAGAACGTCTCGGGCGCTGGGCAGATACACCCAGGACAGGGCGCCAATCTATTGCTGGGCACACACTCACTCACACAGACACGCACGCATACACACTCTTTATGGGGCAATTTGGAGAACTCAATTGACTTGTTTTTGGACTGTGGGAGGAAACCGGAGAACCCGGAGGAAACCCACGCGGACACGGGGAGAACATGGAAACTCCACCCAGATGGGGATTTGAACCGGGAATCCCTAGTGCTGAGAGGCGAACGTGCTAACCACTAAGCCCCTGTATATATATATGTATATATATATATATATATATATATGTGTGTGTGATTCTGAACGTATAAATTTAGCATATAATTGAATAGTGTTTTTTTTAAACCACAATTTTAAAATGACAACATGACTTAGTTGGTGTTTTGTTTTTTGTATTTCATTGTTATCATGTACATATGGTATAAAACAAAGTGTATTCAAGTGTTTTGATCCCTTTTTAATGGACGAAATGTCAAATTTTTATTATTTACTATTTAAAATGTCCCGTAGATGCTCGGTCTACATAGTTTTCATAGGTGGGTATTAATAAAAACAGAATGACAAAATGTCTCTTTGAATTCCTCTCTTTGAATTCATCTTCTGGCCTCTTAAAATGGTTAATGGTGTTTAAATTTCAAATTTCGTTGGTCAGACAAGGACATTCACTGACACCCCCCTCTACATCGGTGTTGTTTTGGCTGTTAATTTGAGTCATTGTGTCGGATTACACTAAACTATCACAATTCTGTTTACCAGCAATTCATACAGGCCTATTTGATTGTGGACCTTCAATCAGCTTCCATCTGTCATGGTGAGGATGTGCTTGTGGGTCAACACTGGCCTAGTATGCTGGGCCTTCCCAGGGTGATCACAGAATTCCATTGCTTACAGGGTCTAATGGCATGGGTGTGTCCAAAGGCATATTCATTCAGTGTTGTCTCACTATCCATAACAGACATCAGTCTCTTCAATTTGGTAGAAAAATGTTTAATATTCTAATATAACTTTTACCAGATTATAGTTGCTAAAACCATTAGGTATAATGGTGAACCTACAACCTGTAATCATTTAGCTAAATTAATGAATAGCTACTAAACTGCACTGCAGTTGGTGTATTATAAATGAATGCTCCCGTTTTACACTGATCTTATTTGGTGGGTATGTGACAAGAATAATTATTAATAAATAATAACAATAGTTGCACAGCAACTATATTTCTCCCCAGCCGTGCATGGGCTCCCTCTAGTGTCTCAACATGGTCGGATTTGTGCTTTTTTTTCTGGGTGTTCTTGCTCTATAAAGTAAATATTAGTGTAAAAGATTGGAAGTTAGGCATAGGCTGCTATGAACATTGCTTTAAAGATTAAAACTTGACTGGGATCCTTTTGGAGTACCATGCTACATGAGGTATGGTTTTGGTTGTAGAGGCACATAGAATTTGTGGTATGGATGTGCTAGGATGTGCACATGCAATATGTTTTGTTTGTATTGTGTAATTTTTATAAACTATTATTTGTCTTTTGTGTTTTTCCATTGTGGGTTCGGTAATACCTGTATTTAACATCATGCCAATTACATAAAGCTATAACTAGGCACTTTTATGGTATATTTGTAGACCAATGTGAAAATTTAACATGGTGCTGAAGCCAAGGGCATGTGCCCAGAGAGAGCAGCTGCAGGTGCAGATCTTGGTGGTAGTAGCAAATATTGAAACAACACATTCCAGGGCCAAATTGGATGTATAAGGGTTTTATGTGAACAGCAGCTGAACTTGAGTCAGGAACTTTGAAAAAGAGAATAAAATCTACAACTGCAGTTGAAAAAAAATGAAAAAAATCTACAACAGCAACTGGGGAAAGGGATACAGAGATCCAAAGAAATAAGCAATAGATGTGAAAACCAGGAATTGCGATGACCCACAACCAGTGAACAGAACAGCCTAAAACCTTAGAGTAAAGAAATCCTGTCTACCAGCCATGGTTCAGCAAATGAGTGTTGAAGCAACATATGTCAGTCCCCTCATTGTAAAAAACAGTGGATTATTAGGGACAAGTGTCTTTAAGAATAACTGATTCCAAGATTGAGGGAAGCATTATTGTTGGCTGACAAATCTGACACATCATAAATTATAATTATAAATTATATGAGTGCAAAATGCAAAAATCCATTACACGCATTGACACATACATTTCTTTCCTGGTAATCTTAGTGCAGTAAGTGATAAACATAGTGAGCACTTTTCCCAAGAAATTGCACTGATGAAAGGGCATTACCAAGGCTACTGGAATCCTTCAATTTTTGTTGCAGCAAAATAGGCCAAACCATGATACTACCACTATCATGTTTCACAGATAGGATGAGGTTTAAAGTATGAAATGCATTTATCATTTGAATTAAAAGATCTATTTTAGTCCTATCAGCTTTTCCAGCATAGTTTTAGTATCCTTCTGGTTAGCAATGTTTTTTTAGGTAGAAACAGCTGCTTTCACCTTTTCATTCATTCGTTATCTCCCGCTTTATCCTCTATTAGGGTCGCGGTGGGGTTCCCCATGCCCATCCAGGGGAGAAAATCTCGGGCGCTGGGCAGATAGACCCAGGACAGGGCGCCAATCCATCGCTGGGCACACACTCACTCACACAGACACACTCTATATGGGGCAATTTTGAGAATTCAATTGACTTGGTCCATGTTTTTGGACTGTGGGAGGAAACTGGAGAACCCGGAGGAAACCCACGCAGACACGGGGAGAACATGGAAACTCCACCCAGATGGGGATTCGAACCGGGAATCCCTAGCGCTGAGAGGCGAACATGCTAACCACTAAGCCACCGTGCCGCCCTGCTTTCACCTTGCAATCCTATATCTAAACTTCACAGATACACATGCACATGATAGCACATTTAGACAGAGGGGGAAATTGTGTGACTGTAAAAGAGGATGACTTTATTAAATCAGATCACTTTGTTATCTAAGATTTGTTTAAATATGCTTGCAATAATCAATAACAACAAAGAACCTACTGTATTATTTAAGACATAGATTTAACTGCTAATTGCATTTTTAGATTTGCTCATGATGAATTTATTGCTACATACAGGAAACTGACATTTTTGCTCAGTCAGTCTTTTGCTCAGTCACATCTTTATGTCTTCAACATTGTTAAGATCAGTGTTCTGTGGACCGTTCCCATTTCTGCAAAATATATTTTAAAATGACTTTTAGAAAGTGTTTGCAGTGATATGTTGCAGACAGGACCAACCACACGTCCCTTCAGGAAACGTCTTGTTTAGAATCTACCAAATCTATAATTTTGTTGATGGTCTTAATGTTTATCAGAAAATACACCACCATTTTCCTTTCAAATGTGCTTTGAGCGTAAATTAACGATTGTTGAATTTAAAAGTTGCTAAATGTATTGCAATATGTATATTAAAAACATATATAAATTAACGCCTTTATGAAAAGTGGAAATTGTGGAGTTTTTTTTTTTTTTATTTAAATAAGAAAGTAAGAGGCGGCACGGTGGCTTAGTGGTTAGCACGTTCGCCTCTCAGCGCTAGGGATTCCCGGTTCGAATCCCCATCTGGGTGGAGTTTCCATGTTCTCCCCGTGTCCGCGTGGGTTTCCTCCGGGTTCTCCGGTTTCCTCCCACAGTCCAAAAACATGGATCAAGTCAATTGAATTCTCAAAATTGTCCCATATAGAGTGTGTCTGTGTGAGTGAATGTGTACCCAGCGATGGATTGGCGCCCTGTCCTGGGTCTATCTGCCCAGCGCCCGAGACTTTCTCCCCTGGATGGGCATGGGGAACCCCACCGCGACCCTAATAGAGGATGAAGCGGGAGATAATGAATGAATGAATGAATGAATGAAAGTAAGAAATTCTATACGAGACACACGGCCTCAAAACCTGCTAAATGCGCATGCGTGTAGAAGAAAGCCCCACGAACTTTTCTAGAAATGACACCCGTTTTCGGAGCCGTTCCGCTCCTGTGATGTTTAAAACACACCCAGTTTAGACACCGGCATGAGCCGGAAGTGCACGGCTGAACTCTCCCTGGAGGAGGTTTGTTGTTAAAACATATTATTGAAAGAATAATGTCCTGAACAAATTTACTGTGTAATGTAATAACTACTTTACTTAGAATTGTGCTGCATTTGTTTGGTTTCGTTTCGTTTCAGCATTTCATTGTTTAGCTTTGTTCTATAGCTAGCATTATCTCATGTTCATTATTCTCGGTTGCGTCCCAAAATCGCGTTGTTTATGATGTAAATAATGATGACACGACTGGGTTTGCTTTATATTCACACCCTTTTGGTTGACATGTTCATGACAAAAACTCCTAAATGCGTTGTGAATGTGAAAATGCGATAAATTGCTTTTCAGAACTGTGTCTATGTGAATAGAAATGTAAAGGTTTTCTTATTTTTATGCGACTAATTTGTGTAATCTTTCAATCTGTAGTGTAGTGTAATAGTAATAGTGTAATCTTTTAATCTGTAGTGTAGTGTAATAGTGTAATCTTTCAATCTGTAGTGTAGTGTAATAGTAATAGTGTAATCTTTCAATCTGTAGTGTAGTGTAATAGTAATAGTGTAATCTTTCAATCTGTAGTGTAATAGTAATAGTGTAATCTTTCTATCTGTAGTGTAGTGTAATAGTAATAGTGTAATCTTTCAATCTGTAGTGTAATAGTAATAGTGTAATCTTTCAATCTGTAGTGTAATAGTAATAGTGTAATCTTTCTATCTGTAGTGTAGTGTAATAGTAATAGTGTAATCTTTCAATCTGTAGTGTAATAGTAATAGTGTAATCTTTCAATCTGTAGTGTAGTGTAATAGTAATAGTGTAATCTTTCAATCTGTAGTGTAGTGTAATAGTAATAGTGTAATCTTTCAATCTGTAGTGTAGTGTAATAGTAATAGTGTAATCTTTCAATCTGTAGTGTAGTGTAATAGTGTAATCTTTCAATCTGTAGTGTAATAGTAATAGTGTAATCTTTCAATCTGTAGTGTAGTGTAATAGTGTAATCTTTCAATCTGTAGTGTAGTGTAATAGTGTAATCTTTCAATCTGTAGTGTAATAGTGTAATAGTAATAGTGTAATCTTTCAATCTGTAGTGTAATAGTAATAGTGTAATCTTTCAATCTGTAGTGTAATAGTAATAGTGTAATCTTTCAATCTGTAGTGTAGTGTAATAGTAATAGTGTAATCTTTCAATCTGTAGTGTAGTGTAATAGTGTAATCTTTCAATCTGTAGTGTAATAGTGTAATAGTAATAGTGTAATCTTTCAATCTGTAGTGTAATAGTAATAGTGTAATCTTTCAATCTGTAGTGTAATAGTAATAGTGTAATCTTTCAATCTGTAGTGTAGTGTAATAGTCTGAAAAAAAAACACAAAACACACAACCGTGTTGCTCCGATTGGCAGTATTTTAAGTTGACCAAAAAGTTGTTTTGCACGTAGCTGTTTGGGACACGGCCCATAATTCTATAAAATGTTTAAATAGAAAACATTTAAAATCCTGTAATATCGCAGGATATGTTTCTGTGGTCATCAGATCTTTATGTTAGTAAAGCAAGCACTTACATCTTACAACAAAGAAAGTTACTTTACATGTTCTGTTGAGACATTGTTAAGCTATTAAATTTACCTAATTCTATTTAACCAATCAGGTGTTTTTTTTTTTTTTTTTTTTTTAAAATACACTTAGGGTTATTTGAATTGGGGATTTTGTGTTACTATGTCACTGCTGTGTCCTTTTTTTGGGATATTTGTGTAGTGTGTGATTAGAAATGGTGAGCGTTACACTGTGATATATAAAACTTTAATGAAATAAAAAAAAAAAAAAAACGTGGTGGTTTTAACAACAAACCATTAAAAGTTCAGTGTTGTGTTCAGGGGATGGAAGTGGACTGTCCAGAAGAAACATCGACGTCTTTGTATAAAGATCACAGTGTTGAACTTGGTGGTGTTAAAGACATGAGGCTGGAGGCAGAGGCAATTGTAAGCGATGTGCGTTTCGCTGTGAGAGACATGTTCGTGTCTAAAACTCTTACAAATGGACTGGCTGTAGCTTATGTCAATGTGGAGATACGAGAAGGAAAGCGCTACTGTTTAGAACTTACCGAAGCTGGACTAAGAGTGAGTGCATATTCAGTTCTGCTTTACTTATTATCTGTGTAAATTTAATTTTTGGATAAAGCATGTTTACTAAATAACATATTGCTACATCTTTAAAACTAAGTAAATTATTTGCTTTATATTGTTCAAATAAAAGTAAATTTTCTGCTCCCAAATGAGTGCATGACATCAAATTGCTTCAACAGTAACGCATGTTATTATATCTGCGTTCATGTTTACAAGTTCTGTTTACAACCAGCTTGTTCAGAAAACACTGTTAAACTTATGTTTTAATTCAAACAGTTAAATGTAATGTGTAGTGATTGAAATTTATGATTTGAACACAGTTGTAATGATAATTTACCTCTAATACAAGAAATATGGTGGAATATTTCTATATTTTCTCTGAATGCTTGGAGGGTCATCTGGCCCACCGATTTCTTTTAAATTTGTATGAACATTTTTTTTTTGTCTTTAACTTTCAAACTTTAAAATTCACATCAGTGCTGTAATCAACTAACTTTTTTTAACTATATTTAATTCTGGTTGCAGGTGGTGGGTTTCAGCTTTGATCAGGTTGAAGAAGACTTGGGCACTCAGTATCATGAGACCGTTTACTCACTCCTGGATTCCCTGAGCCCTGGTTACAGAGAAGCATTTGGAAATGCCCTCCTGCAGCGACTTGAGGGGCTCAAACAAACTTCACAGTGAAGAATTCCACCCTAATTTAGGGTGTTCCATCTTTCACAGTATGTTTGATAGAATACGTCCATGTTTTAGTTCTGTACAACTTTAAGCAGTAGATGATTTCATTTCTGTTTATGCTCAGAAATTTCTTTTTGTAAATTTTAAGTTTCACTAAAGCTCATTTTAATAACACAATCCAGTAACCTAGTTAACTATACAAGTTAATGGACTGTATGTCATTGAGCTTTAGAAAGCAAGAAGATACAGTAAAGTGTACAAATTCAGTTTAAAAACCGTAGCTTAGAGTTGGTTTACATGAGTTTCCCCATTAAATTTATTTTGACAGAATATTTTTCCCCATGTGCTTTATTGTAGAAACTAAAGATGTTAGTTGTACAATTCTTTTGATTTTGCATTACCAGCAAAAACTTAAGGTAACAGCACAGTAATATTTGACAGTACATATCCTTTAATACCTGATTTGATGCCATGATCGTCAAAATGCTCTTGAGTATTTAAGGACTCCTTTTTGCAAGGAGCACTTTTCTCACAGCAGGAAGGTCCTGGTTAAAATTTGTCATATTCATGTTGATGTTCCGCCAAGAGCTACAATTCCCTTTCACTGTCCAAATACATTAAAGTTAAGTAAACTGGAGATTAAAGTGTTCATAAGTATTAATGTATGTGCACTGTGATGAAACGGCATTTGCTGCTCAATGCTGTGGCTCACCAGCCTTTCTGACCGTAATTAGGATAAGCAGTTTGAAAATTACTCCTTGTGAATAATGTGGTAAACATTTTTCTTCTTTCTTACACAGAGGAGTAACTGCTATTTTATCTTGGCTTTTGGAAGGGCTGCCATTTTGTTAATCGTTTGAATTGTAGATAGAGGGAACAGTACCTGTGATTGTTTGTATTTGCATCATTATGTTATTGTATTTTGTAAAATATATTCCATCTTACATACATGATGTGGGTTGTTATATTTTTGTTTGTCTGAGATGGATGACTATGACATGATTATTGCTGTGTGGAAACATGTGTAAGCGGACTGTCAGGGAATATTGCAGTTTGTGTGTAAAAGATGGATGGCCTTTGATACTGTAGAATTGCTGCTTGAATTCCATGCAATAAAAGCCCAAATAATCGTTTCTCTCCATATGCCTGTAGTCTGTTAGGATTGTACATTGTGTTGAATTAGTCATTGAATTTCTTTCTGTCAAAAAAGCACGCTGTTAATACTTAACACTAAGGGCTTAATTTATTGTTTAGTTGATTGTTAAACAGCTCAATTTAGGTGTACTAAAACAAACACTAGATCCTCTAATGTGAATGTTTTTTTTTTTTTTGTTTTTTGTAATCAAAGACCCATATTTGAATCGTGTGCTTTAGCGTCATAAAAGCCGTTCATTTATTCAGTAATCACTTGAGCCAGAAGAGGGCGTTCTTTCATTAGGAAAGTACTTTGAGACATTCACTGAGTCATATTTGCAATTCCGTCTTCATTTCGACCAAAACATTTTCGTTTTAAAATAAAGCGTTGGCGGGAGAAAAAAATACTTCATGTCATTTACATATGCAACTTAAATCGTAAGAAAATTATTAGATATAAAAACAAAATGGAAAACACTAATTTCTTAATATTGATTAGTATAATTAATATAATATCAATCCCAGGTCCACTGAAGTTACCAGTGTGGGTCCTTGAGCAAGGCCCTTAACCCTCATTGCTCCAGGGATGCTGTGATTAACTCTGTGCTCACCTTGTAAGTCGCTTTGGATAAAAGCGTCTGCTAAATGACCAAATGTATGTAATGTGAATGTATATAATCATAGAGCAGCATATACACATGAAAGTTTTATTTAAAAAAAAAAAAAAAAAAAAAAACTGAACCTCAAGGAACAATATATAGGCTACTAAGTCTTTTAATCATATTTTCACACAGAATAAAAATTTGAAAAAGAAAAAAATGCAAATACAATCTTATGTTTGGCCTGAGCGGCATGGTCGCTTAGTGGTTAGCACATTCGCCTCTCAGCACTAGGGATTCCCGGTTCGAATCCCCATCTGGGTGGAGTTTCCATGTTCTCCCCGTGTCTGCGTGGGTTTCCGATTCTCCGGTTTCCTCCCACAGTCCAAAAACATGGATCAAGTCAATTGAATTCTAAAAAATTGCCCCATATAGAGTGTGTCTGTGTGAGTGAGTGTCTATCTGCCCAGCGCCTAAGACGTTCTCCCCTGGATGGGCATGGGGAACCCCACCGTGACCCTAATAGAGGATAAAGCGGGAGATAATGAATGAATGAATGTTTGGCCTGAATGTTTACAGACCATTAAACCCTGTTATAACTTCCAAATGGCTCCAGTTAAATAAAAAAAAAAAAAAAAAATCGAATTGTATGAAAGCACCAGCTGCATTCATGGAAATGTAAACTGCAGTCATTTACAATACTTTCACTGTTTCAATTCATATACTGTAAAGCTAGAATAAATAGCTTTTAATTTGTTTGATTTTTTTTTTTTTCAATAAAAAAGTTCAACTACACTTAAAACTAGAAATACTATCAAATGATCAGAATATATTGATCATAATATAGTTGGTCATAAAATAGAAGACTTAAATACATTTTTCCCCAATCATACCTCAGTAACATGGGGACAGCTGAGTGTCTATTATGCACCTGTTCACCAAGCAACAAATGCTTAGTTTCAATCTATTACAATATTTAATTGGCATGCATTCACCAGAGCTAAAAACATTGCTAAGCAATGGCAATGTTTCACAACACTTAAAAAAAAAAAAAAAAAAAAAAAACCTTATCCAGCAGACTACAACTTTTGTCTTTACTTAATATGTATGCATCACATAATTTGAAATAAATTGTTAAAACAAACTTAGACTAGAATTGACGATGATATTTAAAACTTCTTTATTTTTATTTTTTTAGACACATTTACATTAGTGTACAGTCGTCTACATTTACAATTTTAATAGTATTAAAAAAAAAAAGAAAAAAAAAAAGCGGGAATTAGTGTAAAATGCATAATTACAAGTCACTCATTAATAACAGATCAGTTACATCATTTACATGTTTAACTGACATTCACACAATTGCTTAAGAAAGTTTAAAATGACAAAAGGTCATTAAGAATTAGAAAAATCATACGATTTATAAAATCTTATCCAAATGCATCAAGGAACGTTAGGTCACAGTAAAGCAAAGCTCTGTTACAGGTTTCCCCCTCATTGGCATCTGTTGTGTTGGCACTGGTCATATCCTTCAGCTCACAATCTGAACAGGAAATTTGATGCAAAACAAATCTTTTGAAGCATCGTCTCTCAGTTCCCATTCAACAACCAGTTTCATCTAAAAAGGCAAAAAATAAATAAAAAGAACAGACATCATTGCATCTGCAATATAAATATACAGCTTTTTAGGCCTTTTTTTCTCCATTAGAGCGTATAATTTCTGACCTTTGCATTTTGTCAGTTCAATAAATGCAACAGAATTATGAAGACTCATTATTTGCAGAAGTAAACATGTAAATAACCAATGCTAATATTTATACAAACACCAAAATAATTCAATATTTCAATGAGTGGCAAAAGTATGTAAACAGGTCCAAGCCAGATCTTGTTTGTAAAAGTACTGTATTACTACACAAAGGACTGCAGAAGATTTTAATTCTCCCAAAATTTCCAAATTCATGAAACCAGATAGCAATAGTTTGGTTCCCACCAATCCACATTGTGTAGAAATCACCCCCACACAAGGTGTGGTTAACAACCAGATCAACTTCTAAGCAATAAAATACGTTTTTATTATTATTCTTTTTGAATGTTAGCGTTTATGAGTCCACCATCTCCTTGTAGCACTTTCATGCACACTGAACATGGTATGTGCATGGCAGGGCTGCAAGAAGAAAACCTCTGATCTTGAAAAATAACATTGTGTCTGCAGTTGGCCAAAAAATATTAAATAGCCAAAAGGTTGTTTGATTATGCCAAAAAAAATTGAAAGCAAAAATGTGGGGACATTTGTCATTTGTTGCATCCCAAGATATATACACTAGGGGTGAGCTGCAATATTCGCTGATTCGACGATTCGATTCGGAGAACCGTAGTCGACTATGAACCTCATAGTCGAATGTACCATTTTGACCACACGGGGGTGTCCATGGCTGCTGCTAAGCATTAGTTTTTACATGAAATGTCTTTGTTTTCGTTATATATATATATATATATATATATATATATATATATATATATATATATATATATATATATATATATATATAGCCTTTTGTCAAATAAAATCATCCTGTCACAAATGTCCGTCTTTCCCCGGAGATGAGCGGCTCCGCGGGGAAATCGCGAACGCCGCTCGCGCATGAGCGTCTCCCGGGATCCACAGCGTAAGCCGGTCTAAACAGAGTGCGACCTGCGCGGAACGAATGCGCAGCAACACACCGTGGCAGAAATGCTGATGGAGAAAAACTGAAACACCGGGATAAAAACCAAAACTAGAATTTATTAAAAAAGTGGTGCCGAAGCCCCAACAGAACAAAGCAACATCGGGTAAGGTAACCACAAATTAAAGACGTGCACTAACCCAACCAATCACCCAAGTGAGATAATCAGAAACCAAACGAGGGACAGCTGCCGCAGGTGATTGTTACACATCCTAATTTCTGTTAATATATTTTTTTTAATGATGTGTGCGCTTTAACCCATTTACGGTGCTCTACAAAGTAAATATAAAGTAAAATATAAAAAAAATATATTTTTTTAAAACCACGCTTATAGCGCCATCTTGTGGTGGAATTTTAACTGATTCGACTATCAGTCGACTATAGGGAAAATCTGACGAATCAGATTCGACTATGAAAATCCTTAGATGAATACAGCCCTAATATACACACAAATCATTCAACCTAACAATAGTTAATGAATAAAGTTAATGTTTTGAAATGGCCGAGTCAGTAAACAAATGTTGTGAAGAGACCTGAAGCAAGTAGTTCTTGGGAGGAAATCAAATCATAGTGGAATCTGTTTAGTATGGAAGAATAAGTTTAAATTCCTTCATGCTGAGCTAATCCAACATCACCACAAATATTTATTTGCAGTCATTACAGCACAATAAGTTTACACAAGGTACTGAAAAGCCAAGGTTCACATACTTTTGTCATTCACTGAAATGTAACAAAGGGGCCCAATATAAACTATTCTGTTTTAGGTCAAACATTTGCAATAATATAAAAAAATAAAAACACTTAAAGCACTGTACATGCCACATACAGGATATGTCTGTGTACAATATTACAGTATAGAAATCTGGTTAATTAATTTAGATATTTAATATTTTAGAGACCTAGGGTTTTTTGCAATGACAGTATTGCGGTTCATCATTATTAAACATTCAATATATTAAATTTAATTTGAAAACCTATTGAGTAAAATAGCACAGACACAGTAATATGCACTGTAATAAAACTACAGGACACCATGAATATTCTGAATTCAAAGGCTTTGTCCAACACATCACAATTTTTTTTTAAATTAAATTTATATATTTTTTTCAAATGTAGTTTTCATATTAAGTGAAATCTTGACTACAGACTTAAACTTAAATGATGTATTTTGGAGGAAACCATTCACTATTTTGATTTTAAATATGCAAGACTAACGTATGAAGATATCTTTAAAGCAAGAGGGGCTGTGGTGTGTAGTACTTACACAGGGATACTCCGTCTTAACAGGAAGATTATTAACGTAACTGTAGACTTGTTGACTTTTTATAGGGCACTGAATCCCACTTTTGCACCCATCTTCAACAGGGATGGGAAAAGGGACAGGAACACCAGCAATGACACCATGCACAACTGCTTTGCTTGAATTACTAGCAACCACTACAATGAAGATACAAAAACATTTCACCACATCAATATCATTATGCATCATTAAATATAGTACATGGCACAGCTTGATTTATTATACCTTCACAGTATGAAAGTTCAGGGACTGATTCCCAGGCAGGCTGTATAATTTATCATTTTTGTGGAGTTTCCATTTTCTTCCCATAGTCCTCCACATTCCAGTAACATGTAAATGACTGAACTGCAGTTACCAAGTTGTCTTTAGATATGAAAGATTTTACTTGCATATAAAAAAAATTGCGTGTTTAGGCCTACTTTGTGAATGATCGCTGACCTGTGCAGGGTGTTTTTCCTCTTTTGCCCCACAAGATCTGGGTTATACTCCTATTCATTTTGCAGGTATTAATAACTTCATTTATATTAAAATATCTATTTTATATTTAACAAATAAAGTTAACTTATGAGATGCTATTTGTTTCATAAACCTAAACAATTTACAGGGCAAGAGAAAGTTTCACGCGACTAATTAAAAACATCTGAAACTGAACTTCTGTACATGTTCCCCTTTTTGTTTTTACATATCTAGAAAGTGCATAACAAACATGTGAAGATACTTACCACTTTTGAACGTGACATTCACAGCATAAGACTGTCCTTTGTGAAGTTGGCACGGCTGTGTAGGACAGGGCTGGATGTCCACCTGGATCACGTTTCCATCAACCGAACCTTATTAGAAAACAAAGAACACAATAATTAAGAAAGGCTAAAAACATTTGTCTGACTGGATTGTTCTCTCACTATTGACATGACAGACAAGATGAAAAGAGGAAATTCAAACAGCTAGTTCTATAGAGACAAACACCTTGGACATAAAACCCACAACACAAAAGTTTTGGAAAAATACTCACTTTCTGTTAAACATATCTACATCGTGCAATTAAACTGATTGCAGTAAGAAAAGCTATAATAGGAAAAGACAAATCTTATATTGCCTTAAACTGTATAGTCCAACTCACTTGCTCATGTGGTATGGGTAATATGTTTTTTCTTTAGAGTAACTTGATAGTTACTCTTATTGCTTTAAAGCTGGTGATGATTCTTCTGAAGTGTCTTCATAAGGAAGTCAGAAAGAGAGGAAGTCTTTTTGCCACAAAAAGGACTAGAGATGCTTCACTTCATAGAGAAGTGTGAACATTATATAGCTTCATTTCCTTCAGCTGTGACTTGAGCAGCTCAATAAACACCCTTGTTACCCAACAGCAAAATAGGGATTGTCATAAAAGGCAGCCTTGTGTTGCATGTTGTCCCTAAGTGTGCATGGATTTATCCAGGTGCAATGGCTTTTTTCCATCCATTATCTTCCTCTTTATCCTCTATTAGGGTCACGGGGGGTTCCCCATGCCCATTCAGGGGAGAACGTTTCAGGCGCTGGGCAGATACACCAGGACAGGGTACCAATCTATCGCTGGGCACACACTCACACAGACACACTCTATAAGGGGCAATTTGAAGAAGTCAATTGACCTCGATCCATGTTTCTGGATTGTGGGAGGAAACCGGAGAACCTGGAGGACACCCACGCAGACACAGGGAGAACATGGAAACTCCACCCAGAATGGGATTCGAACCGGAACCCCTAGTGCTGAGAGGAATGTGTTAACCACTAAACCACCATGCCGCCCATTGGCTTCTTCCCAAAATCCAAAAAAACTAGATCAGGTGACTGATTTTACTAAACCTATTCGCTGATGTGAATATTTCCCTTTTAGTTATACAAATTAAAGTTAAGCTCCAGATTGAACACAAGCGAGTGGTCTTTAGAGAAAATATAATAATTTATTTAATTCCGCTAAAGAAAGGATTGTATTCCACGCGTGGCGGTTTACTTACCGCAGTCCACAAACTTCACCTGCTCTGCGCCTGAGAGAGCGACGAGGAGCAGCGCGACCCACGCGGACAGGACGGCACGCACAGCCATGGTACAGAGGAGTCCTGCGAAAAGAAAGCCTTAATAAAACACCGCGCTGGATCAAAGCCTTCCATACAAACAAACCGACAAGTTTCTGAAGCGTCAGCGGATCTCACAGTGACTAACCGACTGACTCAAACCAATCACATCCTTAAGTTTCGGTTTAGTTTAATACAACACCGCACGACTTCCGTTTCTACTCTCTGTTTGTTGAGTTGTTATAACGTGTTTAGAGTATAAATCAGCGAGCTTATCGTCAGGACGAAGCTCACCAGTCTGTTTGATCTGCCGCCGCCTCTGCTTTCCTGATCACGAGACGCCGCTGACGCTCCTGTTCTAACGACTCCACGGTTTCGTGACGTTTTAAACTTATGACCAGAACCACACCACACTTAACCAATAGCAGCCGAGTTAATCATGGACTCTGACCAATGGAATCGTCAGTCCGTCAACAACCGCCACACGCCCTTCATTGTTGCCAGGAATCATATTAATCCTTGTTTTCTGTTGCCATACAAAAGGCCTACATGGATAAAAGGATTTAGGCACCTAAACATTGCAACTTAATGAATTTTAGTAATGTCCTGTTTTAAAGCCATTAGTTTTGATAGCTTCCACTTTTGATATGGGAAGATTGCCTATAGAATTTTTTTTTCTTGGCACATGCGGCTCACACCACTAGGAGGCCACCTGCACTGTTACCCATCATCCATCCATTATCTCCCGCTTTATTCTCTAATAATCTCATACAGATTATTCAGCACAGCAGCTCAATAAACACCCTTGTTACCCAACAGCAAAATAGGGATTGTCATAAAAGGTGGCCTTGTGTTGCATGTTGTCCCTAAGTGTGCATGGATTTATCCAGGTGCGATGGCTTTTTTCCATCCATTATCTTCCTCTTTATCCTCTATTAGGGTCACAGGGGGTTCCCCATGCCCATCCAGGGGGGAACATTTCGGGCGCTGGGCAGATACACCCAGGACAGGGTGCCAATCTATCGCTGGGCACACACTCACTCACTCACTCAATTTGGAGAAATCAATAGACTTGATCCATGTTTTTGGACTGTGGGAGGAAACCGGAGAACCCGAAGGAAACTCACGCGGACACGGGGAAAACATGGAAACTCTACCCAGATTGGGATTCAAATTGGGAATCCCTAGCACTGAGAGGTGAACGTGCTAACCACTAAACCACCATGCCGCCCTGCACTGTTACCGATCCACTTAATGCTGCTGTTTACAAACTCACTGTGTTTACTTCATTCCATTACTTGAATGTTTATTGTATTGTGTATCGTCCTGTATTTATTGTGATCCTTGTGTTTGCACACGTGCACTTTATGTTGATTAGTAGCTATTATGTGTAGCACCTTGTTCCTGAGGAACGCTGTCTCGTTCCACATATACTGTATTGTACTTTATATTGTGGAATGACAAATAAAATACTTTTAATATTTGAATACATAACCTCGGAGTGTGTGCCATTTTTGTCCATTGCTATCATATTTTGTTTCTGAAGAACCCTCATGGGTGCAGACTCTTGATATTGAATGAGAAAGAAAAGAAAAGGCCTTTTCTCAATTTTACAAAATGCACAACTAGTTGATTGATTTTATGCACCTTTGGCACTGGGACTGAATAATGCACTGCACACAATCCTAAAAATATAAACACGGCATAGAATAGCTTCACAAAATCACATTAATTCATATTAGTATAGTATGCACTTACCAGCTACTTTAGTATATTACCTTTAACAGGCTTATTGTTCTCTTAGAAATGAATAAACATAAACATAAATCAGTAGTTAAGAAGAAACCAGCTATACTGTAGTATTATTAAACCTGTTCATTATCCAATCTGATTTTACATTTTGCATTTTACATTTTGTCAATTAACAGACGCTTTTATCCAAAGCGACTTACAAGGTGAACACAGGGTTAATCACAACATCCCTGGAGCAATGAGGGTTAAGGGTCATCTTGCTCAAGGACCCACATTGGTATCTTCAGTGGACCTGGGATTTGAACCCCCAACCTTCAGATTGATAGCCCAACGCCATAACCACTGAGCTACTGCTCCCAATCTGGTTTTAGAAACATAAATTCATTCATTATCTAACATCTTTACCAGTTAAGATGTTATTTACTCAATTATAAAAAACTTTTAAACCGGGCATCATGTTGTCTGTAAATCACAGCAGTAAAGCTGCTTATTCTTGTTTTTACGAGGTAGAATACTAAATATTAAAAAATTGAAACAATGTTGTAGTATCTCCTTGTCAAACAAAAACAAAATCTAATTGAAAAGTCAAGCAACCTTGACCCAGATATTGATTTAATGATTTTGAGACTGCATCTCAGTGTACTATGGTAACTGCTCTGCATCGGACTGCACTGCTCCAGCAGGTGGTAAATAGGAATTGAGTCAAGACAAAGCGTCAAAGATGAGCCGCAGTCCCATGCTAACACGCAATCACAAGTGACCAGAAGGTCCTGACTCAATTCCTCAATTCCTCTAAAAGAGCCACAAAGAGACCAAAGAGCATGCAAGATGACGGAGAAGGGTCAAGAACTGTACGACACGCAAGTAAGAAGAATTGAACGTCGTTTCAGTGTGTGCTACAAAAAGTGGAAGGAAGTCATATGGACAGTCAACCAAACTCGACCAAAACCAAAAGTCAACCAAAGTACATAGTGTTTAGCCAACTTGTTGAATGAAAATGTTACTAAGGTGAATAATACCTCAAAAAGCTTGAATGCAGTTTATGACGAGCTAAGAGGAATTAGTGTTCCTGATCAAGATACACATAGTAGAATCGACATCTGTCAAACAGTGACACAGAAGATAGTTCATCAAGCAATGACTACTCAAAATAAAATGAATACTCAAGGGCATGGTCTTGAAGAGACATCTAAAAAGACATCTAAAAATATAACGACAAATTATATTTTTATAATTAGGGTCAGTGGCAGCTTTGAGCATATGCAGTTCAGTTGCAGTGTGGACGTGAAGTGATGGGGTGAAACTGAAGAACATGCTCCAAAAGTCTCCAATAAGACCAGAAAAAGTCACTAGTTTTGTCGCTAGACACTTTAAAAATGAAAAGTCACTATAAGTTCAGGATCAGATAACGATCAGGTTTGATAATTCTACAGTGTAGCTGCTTTTCTCCATACCTAAATGTAAATGTAATTAGCATATACATATTTGTTTAATCAATAAGCTGCAGTTATTCAGACTAATTTATATATAGATCATTTTTTTGGTGTTAGACCACCATCTGAGTGTACTACGGTAACTGCTCTGCATCAGACTGCACTGCTCCAGCAGGTGGTAAAAGTCCAGTGTCGCAAACGACAAAGCATCTAAGTAGATTAGTGACTTTTGCCATATTTCTGGAACGTAGCTTGCTATATTTCTCTGAGTGGTGGATTTTCTATAGTGAAGCTTCATTTATTAGGCACTATAACTAATAGTTTAGCTTACTACAATTTATAAGTAGCTTGCCCAACATTCATTCATTCATTATCTTCCGCTTTATCCTATCTTGGGGTCGCGGTGGGGTTCCCCATGCCCATCCAGGGGAGAGCGTTTCGGGCGCTGGGCAGATACACCCAGGACAGGGCGCCAATCTATCGCTGGGAACACACTCACTCACTCACGCATACACACTCTATATGGGGCAATTTTGGAGAACTCAAATGACTTGTTCCATGTTTTTGGACTGTGGGAGGAAACCGGAGAACCCGGACGAAACCCACGCAGACACGGGGAGAGCATGGAAACTCCACCCAGATGGGGATTTGAACCGGGAATCCCTAATGCTGAGAGGCGAACGTGCTAACCACTAAGCCACCGTGCCGCCCAGCTTGCCCAACAATATTTTGAATATTTAATATTTGAACCAATATTAAATGATTATTTAAACCAACATTATATCTCAGTAGAACGTCTAACATTATAGTTTTAAGTCACATTTTACCTGCTTACTTGTGGAATCTTAACTCATACCCTTTTCAACGTTATTCCAAAGTTGTTGAGAACGTTCTATTTTACTCCGTGGACAGTGGAGGATTTACAGCACCTAGAAAACTGATTTTATTTAGTTTTTTTTAATTTACTTTTTTCTCTCCGACAACATTATTCACTTATTCTACAGATTAAAATACACGCAAATTGAATAACCTTCATTTTCATAAAACGGATATATATTCGATACCTGGCAACCCGGAGATATCTTAGTAGCAATGTCAGTCTCCAGACGTCTGATAACGAGCGCAGTAAAAGCAAAACAGAACCAATATAACAAGTATGTATTAACCCGAACTGTGGCTTATACTTTCATATTATTATTTGTAATAATTACCCATGCATGATTCTTTTTGTGAATTTTAAATACATTAATCGAGCCAGCAGTTGTGTTTAAAGCTAACTGGCTAGCTAAGCTAACAGCTTTGCAGTGAAGGACTGTTTACAGAGTTCAACAGCGACAACTAAAGAGTTTACAACAAACATGAACTTACAAAGTTTTAGAAACAACAAAACGTTCAGAGCTTAACAAATCCATTGCTGTCACTTACTCGTGAAAGTATTTTGCTCTAATTGTTATTAATCTTACATGACTGAATAGATTAAACACCAACTGCTTGTCTTTTGATTTTAGGTTATGCAGATCCACAACATATTAACAACATTATCTTTACCTTACTATTTATTTATTTATTTTACAGTTTATATTTTATTATATGCATCTTGTTGAGTTTTGTCATTAAAATTGTGCTGTGCTCAAGGTCTGTTCATCCTTTTTTTGATGTAATATAATTTTTGATGCCTTGAATTACTATAAAGCTTTTATATAAAGCTTTTTTTATACTATAAAAAGTGGTGTATAAATAAATATTGTGAATAATTTGAGTTTATTGAGTTGTTTTTCTTTTACAGTGTGACGTCTCTGGCGGTGAGAAACATTCAGGGACATCACATGTTCCCTCTTGTTTCCTCTAGACTGCACTATAGTAGTATCCCCTCTACTACCAGTCCAGCAGATCAAAGAGTCCATCTTAGTGAAGCCTGTGTCAAGGTTTGTTGTTTGTAAGTCTTTTTTAAAGAGTCTGAAAGCTACATAAACTTACAGAATAAAAAGCAGTACAGAAAAGTAATAACTATTAGGACTTTGATTCAACATTTTGTTGTTCTTGCAATTGGAGGGTTCTGAAGTTTACTTGCAAATTTCAAAGGATCTTTCAAAATAGTAAAAAAAAAATAAGGAGGATGAGAATGGCTTCATCTATTAACAACAATCTGTTTTTTTTTAAAATAAGAAAGTCAGTATTTTATAAAAAAATTTAAGAATATGTACTGCAGAGATCACACACAGAGCACAACATGCAACCTGTCTTTGCAGAGCCATGTATGCAATCAGTATTAAAGGTTTTCACAGGTAAATAAACAGATATTACTTGAAGCTTCCTGACAGCTGTAACTTGAAACAAGTAAAAAAACAAAAAACCTATAACATAACAGAGTCTAAACCTTTGCCCCAATTGAGATGTTGGTAGTTTGATCTGAAAATTCCTTCACTAAATCATAGTCCAAAGTTCTTTCTTACTGTTGTCACAGACTGATTAGGAACTTTAGGAATTCTAATTGCAGATAAAAGTGATGTTTATAAAATGCATTGGATAACACTTTTTTAAAGCATGTACTGCGTCGTTGGCAATCATTGAATAAGTTAAAACAAAATCAATATTAATCGTAAAACATAAAACTTTCAATAGAAATGAAGTCTGTGCTGGTCAAACAACATATTTAATTTACACAACATGTTTGCAGCTTTTATTTCTGCAAATCTTGTTTACTTTAACAAATCTAACAATAAAAAACAAAATATGTACATGTGTTAAGCTATTTAGAGTAATTAGGTTTCAGGAATTTCATTTAACCTTTGGCACATTTTTGCAACACATTAAAAACATTAAAACCCATAAAATGTGAAAGATGGAAAATATAAACTCTTCCAGTTTAGAATTTTCCATCTAAATAATTAATTCAAAATAAATGTGAGCAGAGATGACCAATCATGTACACAACTCTATTTATACTTTATATAATGTTGCATTTTTTGCAGAGACTCAAAGAAATCATGAACAGAGGTGAATACCTGAGGATTCAAGTGGAGGGAGGCGGCTGCTCTGGGTTTCAGTACAAGTTTTCTGTGGACACGTTGAAAAATGATGATGACAGGTAATGTAATTGCACATTCTTTTTGTGATTAATAATTGTAATATTAATAATGTATTGTAATATTTTATTGTATAATATTTTATAATGTAATATTTAGTTCACATTGGTGTCACATCTCAAAGTGCTTAGGTTGACCGTGTGATTACATGAATCACTTTCCACCTGTCTCTGTCCCTGCACAGGGTTTTTGAAGAGAATGGTGTTGGGGTGATAGTAGACGAGGATAGTCTAGAGTTTGTGAAGGGGTCGACGCTTGACTTCAGTCAGGAGCTCATTCGCTCGTCATTTCAGGTGCAGAAGAACCCACAGGCAGAACAAGGCTGCTCATGTGGCAGCTCTTTTTCCGTCAAACTCTGACGCTCCCTTTAAGACTCAATGATGCATTTGCAGCAGTTTTTTCTTAGTTCCTCATTTTAAAAATAAACTACAAAACAGGAAATTAATTGAATCAGATGTTTTACAGAAAGCGGAAATTAAGAGTGTGTTGTAAGTCCTCTTATACCTTAACCATTAGTAAGGACAGGTTTAACGTTGAGCCACAGTTCAGTATCTTTCTGCTGCTCATCTGAAACTTCAATTTAAATAGAACTGCCGGCAGGTTTGGGTGATTTGTAAAATATTGCTGGACACAAAATTGTACATAAAAATTGTAAATAGAAGAGTGTTCTATGAATAAATACATTATGCAAGTAATCATTTGAGCTGGGATTTTGTGTTGAGTGTAAACATCTGGGAAATGGACACATACTGGTAAAAATAAACCAGTGTGTAAGACTTATTAGTGGCAGCCGGTGCAAATCGGTTTGATACAATCATGTCACAACATGTTTTACACCTTTTACTGTTAAGCTGATTATCATAGTAAATGGCAACATGTTCACTGATGATTTTATGTTAGGTGTTGGGTCATCAGGTGAAAGAGGTTTGCTATTTTGTCATTATTATTACTTTCTTTTTAAAAACAGAACTGCTCATATAGAATTTATGACAGAATGACATTGATCCTCATCACAGCTGCAGCTTTCTTCATTCTGATTAGATTAAAGATAAGTTAGTTCAATCAGCATCTACTGATTAGTTTAATTAGTGAGTTTGATTGGTAGGGCCGGATATCATTTCTACTTAAATTGCTTTTTTTTTCTAATCCATTTCTTAGAAAGGTCTGTGGAGACCACAGTAGTTTAAACATCGTACACATTTTAGCCACACATATAGACATATTTGTCAGAACGAAATTACATAGTGTAACATGTCATCAGATAGATATATTATAAAAGGCTCCACTGTAGCATTAGAGGAAAATACTATGATTTCACTTTGAGTTTTAAATGTTTAAAAACTTGTACATTACCAATGAAAATGAGTGTAGAAACAGATGAATTTATTGAAGTGTCAATGGAGGGTGTATTTTATGAGTTCTAGGTGTTCTTGCATTTTATGAGTTCTAGGTGTTCTTGCATTTTCTAATAACCCACTTACTAATGTTTATCTGGGTGAACAATGTGGCCAATTAAAATTAGCTTAATGACTGTTTTTTAATCCACTGTGGTTTAATTGATTAATGCCAAACATTTTTTTTCAGTATTTCTGAATAATCATATAGTGTAAACAGGATGATGTTCTGTCAGCAAGATTAAGCAGCTTAGAAAAGAATATTCAAATACAGTTCTTCAGTTATTACAGAGGTGAATACACAGAATGCACTGGTATAAAAATCATTGAGATTGCTGAAACATGGTTAAAATGTTATTTAACAATACAGTGTCATTATAAGGAATTTTATTCTACAGTAAATACATTGTTTAGAATAAGTTTATTTAAAGAAAATGCTGTTATTGTTTGATCAAGATACATTTAATCATTTAGCCGACAACTTTATTCAAAGTGATTTACAAATGAGAGAACGCTACAAGCTGGTGGTAAAAGATTATTTTTCAAGGCTTCCAGCATTACTCTAATGCTACGTTACGTATACGAGTTACCTCTTACATGCTGTAGGTAAATGTTTAAATTATAAATAATTAGGTAAATTATTAATTATTCTAATATAAAAACTGCTTCTAATAGACATAATTAATACATACATCTCAGTTGTTTGTGCTATCATTTCAGTCGGCTCTGACCCTTAGAGTCTCCAGTTTATAAACCAGTTTACTATGATTCTGAACCATAAGGTTTCAGAAGATTATGTGCTGGTATCAGGAGGGTAATTTGTTTGGTCCACCAGGAATCAAACCCTCAGACGTTGCTGTGATGTGTTTTTTATCGACATAAACTTTTAAATGAAACATAAATTGCAATAAGGTTCACATTCATGTTTGAGCTATTTTACTCAAATGACCTTCAGATGCATTTTGCAGTAATTATGGTCATGTATTTAAAGTTGATACAAAAAAAGAGTTCATAGAAGTTGATAAGAGGAACTGAAATGTGTTTTTAAAGTCATCTGATTCCAAATCCAAACTTGGTGCATCTGGATGTTTTGCTCTATTTGTGTCATCAGTTTATTCGGTGACTTTTGCCACTGATTTTTGTGTGATGTTAAGAGTTTAAACAAAGAAAAAACAGGAATCAAAGCTTCGTTTGTCCACACATTTTTTAATCAAATTTGATTTATGAAAACATCTCACAATTCTTTTTTTTACAAAAACAATGCATTTACAATTGATATTTACATATCAGAAATTAAAATATGAACTCACATTATTTCACACCATTAACATGACAATAAAAAAGACATTTTGCATTTTATATCCTCTTGTATTTTTTAATTATAATCTTTTTATTTTATGTACTTTAGGTTAAAACATTCTAGTTAAGTGAAAGTAAATATCAGTGGAAGAATTCAAAGCTTATTCACTATGAGATATGAATGTAAAAGGCTTTAGCAGCACAAAGAAGAGTGATTTTAAAGGATGCACCACCTGCATCATAACAAATGTCTCTGTTTGTTTGGTGAGACCAAATAACCAACCACTGTATTAGTTTTTTCTCAGACACTAAACACCTTACACTTACTTCATCACATATACCTACAGACTCACACACACAAGTCACGGGTACTAATTACACTAAATCTGCTACTTAAGATCACCACCTACACATGTTAATGTCAGGGGACAGAACTGTTTGCTGAAGTCTGGTGAATGAAGCTGTGTTCAGGACTGACATTAAAAGACCACTGGAGAACCACAGTGAACAGGTCAAGTATACAGTGCATAGTATGCTTTGGCATGCTGAAGTCCATGAATATAACATTTCCGTTACATTCAGAAAGAAGGCCACGAGAGTTCTATGATTTAAAGAACATTTCCCAAACCAGCGAAACACAACAAGCAAATAAAAAAAATCAATAATGTGTTGGTGTGGAAAGAAAACTTTAACCCAAAAGGTACAAAGTACCATATGAAACGGTGTTTTAAGGCCAAATTTGTTTAGCTTGCTACATATTTGTCCTCTGACTGGAAGCAACTCATTATTAAACAGATGATCTAAAATAGACATCCTCTAATCTTAAGGACAGAGGTCACCGATTAATTCACTGCTATTTAATTCTATGTGTTTTGATGCCACAAGCCAAGTTAAATGAACTAATCAACTGGGGGGGGGAGGGGGTGATCCGGTTACAGACAGTAACTAGTGATTGGTGTCATTGGAATAGAAAATGCAAAACAATATGCAAAAGCTGATAGAGAAATGTAAATAGTGCATCCATAGTCTTACACATATGATTGCATGGGGAGGTAGATACACGTACATCATTTAAACGGTAGACAGTGCAGTAGGATTCAATCATGTGGGACTGGAGATCATTCAGACACATGCACCTGGTGGTGGTAATGTGAGGATGTTAATTCCAGCAGTTTACTCTTCAGCTGAGGTACAGTGAGCTGGGGTGTAAGAGCCCAGGTGCTGTATGCTAATCAGGTCCTGCAGAAGACTTGCCGTGTGCATGAGAGGTTTGTATCAGTGAGGGACGTGCACGCATCTCCACACAAAGAGGCTGATCAGAGGAAGAAACATAACAGCAGACATTAAGAGGAAGCATAACTGAACGTAGTGCACAATTATAGAAAGAACCACAACTGTTTAGGTTTTCTGTTCTGTTCTGGCTTCAGTGAACAACCAAGAAGCATGTACATGTTACTTCCTCAGAGAGTGTCCCACAGACAGAAGTGAAACGTCTGTAATCAACAGGAATTTAGTCAAATCTCTAGAAGAACACAATGTTTTAAAGTACCTCTTATCGTCGCCTCCAGCACTGATGACGTAACGGTCGCCATTAGTGAATCGGACGTTGGTTACGTGGGCAGAGTGGCCCAGAAAACGCTTGTGTTTAGCCTGAGGAAATGCAAGAGCTGTTAAGTGAGATCTGTGTTAAATTCACTATAAATGTGACGGTGTGCAAAGAAATGTTCTGTAGCTTAATAATTATTACTCGGTGAATAAATCTTATGTTACTCAGAGGGACTTACAATAACTATATTTATTACATGAGATATAGAAAAAAAAACATCCACATGATTCAGAGCTGACCATAACACAAGCACTCCATCAGGCATATTAATATATAACTACATAAAAATATATTATTGATAGGTGTTGCAAAGATGAGTGGTAAAATAGTAGTATAATTGAGAAAAAAGTTTTTAATAAATAAACATTTTAGATGTATAGCTGAACAGATTAGGGTATATACAATATAAGTATTAGCACACTTACTCATTACACATATAGGACCTTTTATATTCTGTTTTTCAGCTATAATAAATCTACAATATTTTAGAGTGTGTTTGTAAGATTTCTTGTTAATTTATCAAGTAGATAATTTGTGAGGTTAAACACTGATGTAGGGGACAAGCAGGCCTGGCTCATTCTAATTGAAGATCGCTTGCCGATCTCCCAGCTTGCACAATCAGGACTCTATAGATGATTCAAAACTCTAAAAGGTGGAATGATATTTCCATCTCTGTTCGTAAGACTTTTAATCCCTCAACTCAAAACACCTCTCTTCCACAAGCACTTGTATAAGAATTCTTTTTTCTCCAAAAAATGAATGAACGGAGTGCTTGATTTTATACAGGTGAGGAAATAGAACCGAATCAAATGCCTCGATTCAATGATTAAGAGGTGTATCCCATCAATTTAGTGGATTTCCTACTCCTTAGATTTAATTGTATAAAAGTGAACTTACGAATTTCTCGGGACAAGGAAAGTCGAACAACTTCACCATCCCAAAATCATCCCCCGTAACAATGTTGATGCCAGAGTGAGAGACGCAGGCACATGTTACATCTGCTTTATCAGTGTTACGGGACCAAATTCCCACCACCTCGTCTCCCAGGACACTGCAAACACACATACATGCAGTCATCCATTTTCTTATCCTAAAAGGGCTGAAAGCGTGTTGAAGCTTATTCCAGTGCTCTCTGAAAGAAAGTCAGAACAACTGCAGAACCTGGAGCAAACCAGCACTCAGACATGAGCATGCAAACTTCACACAGTGTACCCAGGCCGCACATTCTGTAAATAATCTAAATTCTGGGAAAACAAGGAATAAATTGTATTTGGATTCTATACTAACACTTTTTATCATAAACTCTATAATCAATAATCTGTATTAAAATTCCAAGTTCATACTGAAGAATCCAAATTCTGTCAAAAATCAATTCTAAATTTTGTATTGGCACTATGATACAGAATAATCAGACTTCTGTATAAACTGTAAATGAAATTAATTCTTTATCCAGACTGAATAATCTGGCACTAATACGGACATTGTAACTGATTAAAATTATATAGTAAATAATACAAGGCGGCACGGTGGCTTAGTGGTTAGCACGTTGGCCTCTCAGCACTAGGGATTCCTGGTTCGAATCCCCATCTGGGTGGAGTTTCCATGTTCTCCCCGTGTCTGCGTGGGTTTCCTCCAGGTTCTCCGGTTTCCTCCCACAGTCCAAAAACATGGATCAAGTCAATTGAATTCTCCAAATTGCCCCATATAGAGTGTGTTTGTGTTTGTATGAATGAGTGTGTGCCCAGCGATGGATTGGTGCCCTGTCCTGGGTCTATCTGCCCAGCGCCCGAGACGTTCTCCCGTGGATGGGCATGGGGAACCCCACTGCGACCCTAATAGAGGATAAAGCGGGAGATAATAATGAATGAATAGTAAATAATACAGGAAGAAGGCATAACAGAGCTTGCATTATTGGGAATAAATACAGGAAAGAGGTTTTGTTAGGCATGATGTGTAGCGGAGTACAGGTACAACACTTTCCCGTGATTTATTCACAATAATGAACAAACCTCTAGTGCCTTATTACTTTTATAAAACAGTTACAAACACACTATAATAAAAAATAGAGTTTGATTAAACTGGTCTTCTCTGACATTGTTTAGTCTGGTTTTTACATTCATCTCTGATCGCTGACTAACAAGATTCCGGTTTCTCTAACAATCAAATACTGCCATCTAGTGGAAAAATAAATTGTCGCAAAAGACTTAGTGCTAATTGGGATGTATAATGTATTGTATATCACGCATTGATTGAGGTGTGCATTATTAATAATGTCACGTCTGGACACACGGCCAGCCAATCAGATTTAGGGACCCGAACGACCCATTTTATAATATGTATTTTGTACTGATGTAAATACTTAAATCAGCTCCATGATAAAAAATATTTATGTTTTATCAATTTATGAGTTTTACAGCTTTCTGCAAGTTACCTTGTCCAGGTAGCCCAAGTGATTCTGTCTATGATTGCCTGCTCTGTGACCTGCTTTCCAGAAGGCACTTCATACACCAGTCGTTTATAAGCACCAGTGGACAACTACAGGAAAAAAATACACAAAAAAACGTAATATGACGTATATTATTTATTAATATTTATTTATTTATTTAAATAATTTATTTATTATTATTTATAGAATATTATAATCGTTTTTTTTGCAATTTATTTAAAATGAATGAGTAAAAAACTGGTACAAACTGACCAGTAGTACAACAGATATTTCAGGAGCAATAAGTCAACACAGTAACTTGATTAGCTTGTACTAAAGAAAATACTGTGTTCATAATTTGACATTGATACCAAACTAAAATAATTCATATAGAAACACTTTAATCTGTTTTAACACTCAGAATTTGACCACATTATGGAGAATGAACAGTACTGTAAAAGAAGCTAAACTCATCTAAACAGCTGTTGATTTTTGCCTGCCTGAAACCTAAAAAGGTAAACATGCTAGCATTTATTGGTAAATACTTGTGAGTGAAGTAGACTAGTGACCTGCCCGTTTAAAACAAAGATTACATTCAACAGCAGTCATGAGTCCACTTTCAACAATATAAGCAAATAAGATACACATTCTGCTGATCCAGGCGGCTTAGTGGTTCGCACCTTTGCTTCTCAGCGCTGGGGATCCAGGTTCGAATCCCTATCTAAATTGCCCCATGTAGTATGTGTATGTGCACCCCCACCCCGAAACCCTAGTAAAGAATTAAGTGGAAGATAATAATTGATTAAATGAATTCCGATTATCTATTGTAGTCACACTGCCTCCCCTAGTGGAATTCAAAGGAATCGCAGGTAGTACATGAAAGAGTTACGATTTCACATTTTCATATTTTTAGTTTAGTGGTGTTTGTTTATTGTTCCTTATAATATATTATAACTTAAATAAAATAATAATATAATTATATAATAATATAAATATAATTAATTACTGCAGGTACAATTTTGAAATTGTGTTGAAGCTCCCAATCAACAGTGTTTTTTTGCACATGGTACAATTTTGTTTACAAGAGATTTATTTATTTTTTTATTTTTTTATTTTAGCATTTTACATGGCAATAAATACAATTAGGCACAGTAAATAGTGTTTTTATTACTTTCAAGTGTTTACAAATTGAAATTAACACCTAGCAAAAAAAAATGTTTCCTGTTTCATTGATTTAAGGTAATATCGTGCAGACCTACTCATAACTCTTAATTACATTTGAAATCTTTTCACCTACCTGTACAAAACAACTATCAGCAGAGAAGTCCATCTGAATAACGAAGCTGGGGATGTCTCTGCAGCAGTTAATGCGGTTCAACTGTGGACCAAGTGTGAGATCATAGAAATCTACAGCATCCTCACTTGAGCCAACAGCAAGGTAACGTGAATCTGGACTGAACCTAAGAAAAAAATGTCATTATAATTTTTTTGCTACACCATTTATTTATAACTGTTAAAAAGGTGCAAAGTCTAACCTGATATCCTGTATTGGGGAGCGACGATCTCTCTTCTTGCCCCAGATCTTGAGCGAGGCCACAAGGAGAATGATAAACTCTCCATTCTTCATGCCAATTGCCACCATGTCCCCCTGGGGATTGTAGCTGACTGTATGTGCTGGATGGCCTAGGTTCACTTTATTAATCATCTTCTGTTTTTGTGAAGGACAGTCAAGCAACACACATTGTTTACTCTAAGGTTTAATTTAATGTTTTTTTTATACATTTTAAATGTTGTGTTTGCCCCTAAGAAAGATACCTTTTCAGAAATGTCCCAGAGTCGTACTGTCCCATCTTCTGCAGCAGACAGAAAGACGTCACGTGTGGGGTGAGCACCAAGTCCCCAGATAGGACCATCCATGTGACCATTTACCAGGATATTACAAGCTGCATTTTTCTCACCAACTTCAATGATCTCAGCATTCCGAGTGCCAACCAGGATCTTACCCTTTAGAGAATAAAAAAGTTTTAAGAGACTGAAAGCTTAGTAAGGATTATTCTAAGGACGTATTATTTATAAATCTCCTTTAATTCCATTCCATATATTGAACCTGATTTCATGGTAAAATATTTTAATAGATAATGTAAATTATTTATGTAAATAATATAAGAATGTACATTAAATATTTAATTATTCTTTTAAACAATCTGAATACTTTTTGTAGTCAAGATGTAAAACCAACCTACAGTTATAGCAAATTGCATACTACTATAAATTTAAGTCTCACAACATAAAACATCTAGATATGGTAAGATCTTTAATTTTTGGGAAATGCAATCTCATCTAGGGCGGCATGGTGGCTTAGTGGTTAGTACGTTTGCCTCTTAGTGCTAGGGATTCCTGGTTCGAATCCCAATCTGGGTGGAGTTTTCATGTTCTCCCCATGTCCGCGTGGGTTTCCTCCAGGTTCTCCGGTTTCCTCCCACAGTCAAAAAACATGGATCAAGGTCAAATGAATTGAGGTTGGTAGGGTTAGAATTATTCTATATGTCCCAATATGTAAGAATGCATATTGAAAGAGTTCAATAATAATTTTCATAGTGAGTCAATTTTAGTGCAGTTTGAGTGATGCACCTTGCCCCTGCAAACAGAGCGAACGGAGTCGATGATCTGACCAGTCTCCAGTCTGAAAGCCCTGCAGCGCTTCAGCTCCTGATCCCAAAGTTTCAGTGCACCACCTTCCTTGGATCTACCAGATTCAGAAAGCACACACAGTAATTAAATTAAGTAGAATTAGGCCTTTTACTTTATTATATGTTAATAGCTCTAATCCCACACATCATCTACTAAACTGTTTTAGATCCAGTAACATTCCCTGAAGTTAACTATTACCATTGTTTAAATGTTGCTCAAATAATACAAACTACATAACATTTTAAAATGAATAAACTCTTTAGAGTGTAACTATAAATAACTAACTAGTAAAACATTATCTGGAACCATACTTACGGACGTTCCTTGCCACCCGTGACAATGAGGCCGTCTCTCAGAGTGGTGTACATGGTGAAAACAGGACCCGTATGTGCCTTGGCCACAATTCGTACTAGAATGTGTTCCTTCCATACACAAATATCTCCACTAATGGTACCTGTAAATGTCAAGTTATTCTGAAAAGAAAACAAACCTGCACTAATCTAGTGACCTCTAGAGACAACGGACAGTACAAATATGACACATACATTATTTACTGACTCCAATATGCAAAAGAGTGACCATTGCTGTTAAATGTTAAACACTTATTATTATTTTTATATACATAAAATAAATTTGCTTTTTTTTAAGTTGTAAGGTTTCTTCTCATACACTTGAATGTTGAATTTGTTATACTTCTTTGCTTTTTTTTTTACTTCTTTGAAGTATTGACTAGGGGTGTATTCAACTACAGATTTTCGTAGTCGAATCTGATTCGTCAGATTTTCCCTATAGTCGACTGATAGTCGAATCAGTTAAAATTTCACCACAAGATGGCGCTATAAGCATAGTTTTTTAAAAAGATTTTTTAAATATATTTTACTTGTTTTTCTAACAAAAGAAAAACTTTTTTTTGTTTTTCTTTTTTCTTTTTTTTCTTCTAGAAATTATGATGATTTTATTTGACAAAAGGCTATATATATAACGAAAACAAAGACATTTCATGTAAAAACTAATGCTTAGCAGCAGCCATGGGCACCACCATGTGCTCAAAATGGTACATTCGACTATGAGGTTCATAGTCGACTACGGTTCTCCGAATCGAATCGTCGAATCAGCGAATATTGCAGCTCACCCCTAGTATTGACAACTTCTACTGAGAACTTTAATAGATCTCTATTTAAATAAAAGAAGGAATCCACCCACACCTGTTAGTCATCCTATTAAATAATTCATTCATTATCTTCTGCTTTATCCTATATTAGGGTCGCAGGGGGGTTCCCCATGCCCATCCAGGGGAGAATGTTTCAGGAGCTGGACACCCAGGACAGGACGCCAATCCATCACTGGGCATACACTCACTCACTCAAACACACTCTATATGGGGCAATTTTCGAGAACTCAATTGACTTGATCCATGTTTTTGGACTGTGGGAGGAAAACCGGAGAACCCGGTGGAAACCCACGCGGACACGGGGAGAACATGGAAACTTCACCCAGATGGAGATTCTAACTGGGAATACCTACTGCTGAGAGGTGAACGTGCTACCCACTAAGCCACCGTTCCACCCTTATTAAATAATAACACCTTATTTTAATTTCACCATTCAAATTATCCAAAAGTTACACATACATTCAGATCAGATCTAATGAGCTCATTCTAGATATTTTTCAATAAATAGGATTTTCGAATTTAAAGCAAAAACTGATGCAAAAATATAGAAAATTCTTAAGGTTTCACAAACTGTAGCTAATTAATTGTGGATCATAATATATATATATATGGCGGCACGGTGGCTTCGCCTCTCAGCACTAGGGATTCCCGGTTCGAATCCCCATCTGGATGGAGTTTCCATGTTCTCCCTGTGTCTGCGTGTTTCCTCCGGGTTCTCCGGTTTCCTGCCACATTCCAAAAAAAACATGGATCAAGTCAATTGAATTCTCTAAATTGCCCCATATAGAGTGTGTCTGTGTGAGTGAGTGTGTGCCCAGCGATGGATTGGCACCCTGTCCTGGGTCTATCTGCCCAGCACCCGAGACGTTCTCCCCTGGATGGGTATGGGGAACCCCACCGCGACCCTAATAGAGGATAAAGCGGGAGATAATGAATGAATGAATATATATATATATATATATATATATATATATATATATATATATATATATATATATATATATATATATATATATATTTATATAAAGAAAGAAAGAACCAATGCTATTAAAGCTATATAATGTCTGATTGTATTAGTTTAGATAAATATACTTACAGCTCCAAATGCCACAGAGAGCATTGTCTGCATGCGTGCATCTTCGATGGAGCTGAGCACTCCTTTCTTGCTAAGAAGAGCCCTGCCTGCCAGCATCCAAAACCGCACATGTTTTACACCCACTGACACAAACTGAGTGTCTGAGTCTGGCCGAAACTCAGCCACAAAGATACGTTGAGTGTGACCAGAGTGACTGGCCACTTTGGCACCTTGGCAACACAATAGATGACGCTGTTAGAAAATCAGTCAGACAACATCTGGCACGATATTTTATGGAGACGAGATGAGGACAATGAGAGTTAAAAGGTGAACTACCTTCCTGCCACTTCCAGATGGTGATGGTGTGCTCTGGGTCCAAACCAACAGACAGAAGCAACTTGCCAGTTGCACTGAAGCTGACTGAACAGACACCTCTGGAGTGGTAGCACCGCAGAACCGACAGAGTCTGCTTGTTCATGGCATCCCACACATGGATGGTTGGAGATGTAGCTAAAAATAAGATAAACAATTATTAAATAATAAAAAATCGACTAAATGGGGAACAGTTATGAATTCATCTCAATTCACATGCTGCTAACACATTACTGAGCCACGTGGAGGTGCAGAAAAAGAGATTCTTGCCTGACAGGAAGAAGGGCCTAAGCCTGATCTCCAGGCTGGATAAATAAGGACTATATGGCTATATGAGTTCAAAAGTGCTGTGTTTATTCACCTCAGTAAAAAGACATTCTAGAAGGTTACCAGGTGATACTAAACTGCCCTACAGTAAAAACAAAGAAATGAATGTGTGCTATATCTAAATACTTTTTTAGTGTTTACCCATATTTTAACCTACACATCTAGAGGAATGGACTAATCACAAAACTGGAAATTAAGCTTTTTATATCGTTAACAACTAATTAGTCAGAACATTAATGAGAACAGAATTGAGCGACCATTTGCTTATTACTGTTAATGGTTTGCTTATTACTATTTGTCAGACCCAATGCTCATGTAACTGACCAACCATGTTTCTGTGATAGTTGATAAACTTTGGCTGATAATTAGTGCAACAGCACTGTTATCTGTAACAGTGTACTAACAAGTTTTTTGACAGAGTTTTTTTTTGACAAAATATACAGCTGAACAAAGTTCAGGAAAGGTGAGGCTGACAAGATGGAACTAGCCAATACACTTAAACTATAACTAAAAACAAATTAAACACTATTTTTAAAAATTGGAAAAAGAAACATCTTGAAAATTTAATTTGGACATAAGTTTATTATAAATTGATATGGAATCCGCTGAGTTTGTGTTGTATATGGAACAATAAAGTCAACAGAGGGCAGTGTATTAAAGGAAATGAGGTGAGAGTGTATCATTGTTGCTCAATAGGTACAGTATAAACTTTAAATTACTCCAACAGACTTTAAATGGGCTCAAATATTCTTTTTTTTTTACTGTTTACTGTTACTGTTTTACTGTTTGAATCAATCATTAAACTATCTTTCAATTTAATTATCTAAATACAAAAATGCAGTTTTTGTTACATTTTCCAAAAGGATTAAGAAAGTAAGTTGCAGTTAGGTACTGCTGTGCTATAGGCTGAATATTAACTGTTCATCAGCAACTGTTGCCATTCCTGTAAAAGCAGATGTTTTGGCAGTTTGCTGGTCTGGAGCAATAAAGTGTGTGTTAACATAATGCCAAATACAAAAGACTTTATGATTAATAATTGAAGACTTGTGATCTTAGAGAAGCAATTGTTGCTGCTAATAAATCTAAAAATGGTTACACATTCCCAAACATAAAGTGCACAATTTCAAGCACAAAAGTAAAACACTTATATCACAGTTAATAATCTGGCAGAAGTGGACTTTCCAAAAAAATCACTCCAAGGCAAGACCTTACAATTATAAGAGAATTGGCAAAAACATTCCTCAAAACCCTACAGGGCCTCAGTTAGCATGTCGAACGATCAAGTTCATGACAGTACAATTACAAAAAGTCTAAATAAGTTGGGAAAGTGTCATGTTTCTAAAAATAACATGGAAGCACAGCTTCAGTTTATAAAGTTGCCTCTTAACAAACCTCAAGAATTCAACAACAATGTCCTTTGGACAGACGAAACCAAAGTGGTGATGTTTGACCTTAATACCCTGCACTTAGTTCAGAGAAAACCAAACACAGTATACAGTATAAGCACAAAAATTTCAAACCAGATGTTAGCATGATGATCATGAATGAATGAAAGAGATAATTTGGGTTTGTTGGTTTCCATTTTGCCTTTATTTTTGTTAAATAAATAATAACAAAGTGTACTTTATCATGTGTTATTGCTCTTCTGAGGGTATATTAATCTAGATTTAAGGCCTTACAGCTCTCAAAAGACAAGGTTAATTATTTCTAAAATTTGATACTCCTAATACCTACAATTAAAATAAAGTAAATTCATGATATCTAAAATTTAACCAAATTCAGTACTTAAAAACACTAGCACCAACAAAAATAAAGATAAAAAACCACTGCAGTCAACAAACATTATAAAACTGCTACTTCAGTTATATGTGTAAGAGGAAAATCCTTACCTGACATATCACCAGCATCACCTGTGTGAAAGTCAAATAAATGTAAATGTACATAGCACGAACATAGCAATCAAACAACAGTTACATTTAAAATAAAATATATATAGCGCAAGTGTTCCTATTGCCCATGTACCCTTTAAGCCCACTTTTAACTTTGATTTCAATTTACAAAAAAAGGAAAATGTGTGGTCTTCAATATCTTATGCAATAAAATGGATTGTTAACATTTTTAATTGCATACAAATCACATTTTCCATTATTGAGTTAAAGTGTATACAGTCTTGGGACCCGTGACAAGAAGACATCTAAAAACTTCCATTTTTAGCCACATCTTTGTTTTCTCTCTATGGAACCATTTAGACCCAGTATGCTCAATTTAGGCCTACCTCATGTATTTCAGTAAAGAAATTATTCAAAAAATATTTATATATATATACTGTATATTTATTAACATACATTTAAAAATAAATAATTAAATGGAACATTTCTCAATTAAATTAATAAGTAAGTAGTGGTTAATTTGCAAATGGTAAATAAATGTATACAATTTTAGGAAAAAATATGTAAATTAATAACAGAACTGATTAAGTACACATTGATTGTGTGGATGTCAACTTATTGCATGTTTCTTGCTAAGCTTAAAAGGTTAAAAAAAAAATTCTGTTTCCAAAAGGTGGGACAGCATCTGAGACATTATTATGTGAAGTATAAGGTTGAACCCAAAGATAAATAAAGTGAAGCTTATGTTTCACAGACATACCTACTTGGCCTGTTGCCACTACATTGGGGAACTTGGGATGCTGATTAATGGTTAGGCACAAAATGTCATCATTGTGTTCCACATAGAAACTCTGGCATGCTGAGAAAACACAAAGAGAAAAATCAACTTTGATTCACCATTCCAATCAAAATCCAATCTCTAGTTTTTCCAAAATGAGGCTGCAGTAGTTACAAATACCTGTCGTTAGGTTAAGCACGATTCCAACAGAAGCTGTGTGGTAGATAATGTCTGCCCCCTCATTCAGGTAATGCACATTGTTTCGACAGTCATTCCCCCGGTAACCAAACACCAGCTCTAGCACCAGGTCCTGTAGACCCAAATAATGTTGGAGGTCATCGCCATGACAATGACAAAAGATTAATGCCCTCGGCTTTCAGGATGGAAAAGGACAGGCAGGGTATATTCATGCAGCAACCAAATTAACAAAGTTAACAAGATGAGTAAAACAAACTGGGCTGTATGCCTGGCTGTCCCATCTTGTACATAAAACAGGTCTTTAGGTAAAACAGGATTACATGAGGGTTGCTCTAAACCAGTATGAGCCCTGAACTTATAAATCTTCAAAATTTCATCGATTACAGAAATAAAAGAAATGATAAATATAGACTCATGATGGTGTACCAGTGAATTTGTATTTAATTTGCTATATACAAATACTTTACTTTGTTACTATTTTTCAATTAGCATGTAAAATACTCTTTGTATGATTGCATATGGTGCAGATTTTCATTTCACTCACCTCAATGGGCCTTTTCTTTTTTCCCACATTGTTGGTTTGCAGTTTCTCTGGGACTGGCAGAGCTCTGCTTACTGGGGGTCTGTGCCCACATTATGAAGAGTTAGATACACAAAATATTGTTAACCAAGCATCTTTAAATAAAAAAGTTCACTGAATGACAATAACTGGCAAGTTTAGATATAACAGGTTACCATTATCTTGCCGTTATCTAATGATAATGGTGCAATGATCCATTATAAATACTGAACAATGCAAAATGTACACATTCGAGTTTCTCATCCATTTCATTCAAGTGTGAAAAATATGTGGCCGAAGCAAGGAAGGTATAGCTTCAGTTAAAGATTCGAGACATACAGTGGTGCTTGAGACTTTAAACTTTGTAATGTTTCTGAATAAGAATCAAGTCAAACTAATAAAAGAAAAATATTAACATTGATCATATATTTATTGAGGAAAATTATTCAATATTATATATCTGTAAGTGGCAAAAGTATGTGAACCTTAAGGTTTAGCGGAAAATTTAAAACCTAATTCAAAGTCTGATCTTTACAAAAACATGTTTATGGAAGAGTCTAATGATATAAACAAAGGAATCTGGACTCCACTAAGATTGTATACAAATTTATACAATGTCCTGAGATTTTGCTCTAAAGTTTCCTGGAATACATCAACATTTATTGTTACATCACTGATGGAAAATTGTCCAGGCATAGATGCAGCAAATCAGGCACAAAAAGAATGCTTTCTCATTCTCCAAACACTTATCATTTAAACCAAACAAAATTTTTTTGGTTAACCTTTCACAAAACAACTGTCTGGCTCATTTGTGTGATCTTTTGCAAACACCAGTGATCTTGTTGCAACCCTGCCATGCACACCATTTTTCTGTAATTCTCAAGGTGGACTTATTATTATTAACAATACCTAACAAAAGAAAAATGTTTAGAGGCTTCAGATACCCTGTTGTTCATTGTGGATTCTTAGTGTATTTTTAAGACTTGCTCTTGTGTGGTGTATTGGTTTATCACTCTAAAGGATGGTTAAAAACCCTCTTTTGACTGTAGATTGGTGGAGCCTCAACTCATTAGAAATAGTTTTTTAACTTTCTTCGAGGCTAATGAGCATCAACAACTCTTCTCCAGAGCTTCTCAGAAATCTTTGTGCCATGATACACTTCCACAAACAAGTGTTGTGAAGACCAGACCATTGTTCTTTAAATACCTGATTATCATCCCATTGACAAAAACTTATGACTTTTTGTTGTATGACAAGTAACAACAAACAATTTACACCAAATGCATCTATAAATTACAATATTTAGTTACAGTTTTTATACAGAAAATGAATAGTAGGGTCACTTACCTTGAGCCCCTTCATAGAAGCAATAACAGAGAAATAAAAAAGATTACAAAAACACATTTAACTATCACCAAGGGCACCAGACTATAGGGACAGAACAGTGGGACACTAGGAACACCAAATACAAGCAGTGTAGGAGCATCACTGAGCAAAAGCCATGTTCTCAGTAACAGCAATGATTACGATAGTTAATAGCATGCCCCCCGCCAAAAAAACACTAGCACAGCTCATACATAATATGAATATGTACAGTTTTAATTAAGCAAAGTCTCTGTGTAAACTCAAAATAACAGAACAAATAAAGACAAACTAATTACATTTATATTAACACAAAAAATACTTTCATTTACACAATTTTCCTAACATTATATAAAACAGCCACATATATTCACAAAGCACAGGCGAGACAAGTTAATATCTATGATCAGCACTTATCCTTACCTCACTACCCCCTGTCTTCATGCGGTGACAAGGTAGAAAGCAAAGTAGAGACAGACATACAAGTGAGGTGAAGAAGAAGAGAAAAACACCAGCATGCTATATTACTTAAGCTAGGTCACCACAAAATGAAAACCTCTGGATTAACAGAATGGATTTCTGTAAAAAAAAAAAAAAAAAACTAATGCTGAGTTGCAGAAAAAAAGAAATGATCGATGTTTTCAGCTGGCAAAAAGAAAAAAAATCCTTTTCATTTATCACAAAAAAGACATTTTAAGTGTGGATCGAACAGTCAACCTTAGAATACTGAATTATTGAACTTAGTTTCTCTAGTGCTGGTGAAAAATGAAAGAATGAAAAGAGTAGCCCAAGACTCAGACACAGATAAAACCAGAGGAATGTATGAAGCTACTGTAAAGTATATATTTTATGTAACGCCCTACCATTCCATTATATATAAGATCTAATTTTACATAGGATATTGTGAAATACAGACTATTGGAAATACAATTTAAAACCAGGAAGGAAGGTGCACTTACATCAGATACTTCAAAAAAGGTGTAACTCGGAACATACCTTTCATCGACTGATATCTCTTTTTGCTGTAAGTGAGGCTTGACCCCCGTCATAGGCCGCATATTGTTAGATAAGGCCTTGATTACATAGTTGATCTCATTCTCTCGCATCACATCACTATCATACCCTACGAGGAGCAAAAGGTCAAAGAGAAAATTATGAAATTGCTCCTAAATCCGAAGGATGAAACATTTTGATTCAGAAAAACATAAAGAAATGATACCAGTAGTTAAAACTATTTAACTGCAAAAAATGTAATTATTGTAAGTCTTATTAAAGCAAATTTTGTTTAAATATCCAATTTTAAATATAAGTTTAAATATCCCATTTTTCCAACAACTTATCTTAATTAGGATGTGCTGGTGTCTTTTAATGTGGTTATGGGGTAAAAAGCAAGCAAAAACACGGGACAGGTCATCGGTCCATTGCAGGGTAGACTGTTTTAATATATTCACTACAATAAATAACATATGCAGCTTATAACCTCTTACCCCCATCATCCTCACTCTCAATGTCAGATTCTTCACTATCACACTGGCGCACCTCCCGGCAGCCCTCAGGATCATGGCTCCAGATCATCAGAGATGTGTCTGCTCCACCCACTGACACCAGCAGAGAGTCATCATGTGTCCAGCGTACATTGGTCACGTGGGTGCTGTGGGCCACGTATCGCTTGAATTTAGCATGTTTTCCCTAATTAAAACATAATATGATCATTAACATTTTTACAATTTGTTACAATTTATAACACTGAATTGTTACTTGAAAGCCTGATGATTTGTAAAAGGAAAAATGAAGAACAATATAGACCATAAATCATATTTGACATAGTCTGCTCACTGTTTCTTTATTCAAAGTGATAGTCTGGGTTGGTGGAAAACTAAAACATATTTTTAAAATCTATTTGTAGTTAATCATTTTCACTTATTTCACTTATTCACTTTTAATCAATTTCACATTTTTACAGATCTAAAGCCTAGATCTAGCTCTAAGTTGGAAAAAGTGTCCAATATAAGAATCAATAAAAGATTAAATAAAGATATTTTTTCTTCATTCATACCTTAACAGGATACCTGAAGAGCTTTACATATCCAAGATCATCACCAGTTGCTAGCACTCGTCTATCGTTACTCAGACACGCTGTTGTCACCTCTGTAACTTCACTGACCACTGGCCAGATGCCCTCACAGGAGTTTCCCAAAACACATGTCCAGGTGCTCCACTCAATCTTCTCCACCTAAACATGTGAATAGCAGAAAAACCACACCTAAGGAGATTCAGTTTAGCTCTAATACAATCATGTGCCTTACTGATAAGTCACTAGTGAACTTATGTATGTTCGTTGTCTCCAAAATTTAAACCCATGCTAATGAAAATAGGCCATATTTTTGACCTTTCCCCTGTCAGAGGTAGTATTAGGCCATGTTAAAGTAACCATGGCAATGTCATGACACTATCCTGAGCAGCACTCACCTCTGAGGCAGGAATGGTTTGCTTCTTCCCACGAGGGGCCTCGAAAAATAGCTGCTCCTTAGATGCAGTGTTAACCTGCAATAGCTTCCCTGATGGCAGACAGTAGTTTTAATGCATAATTGCAACACTAAGCATAAGGAAGATTAATACAAAGTTTTCATTAATAAATAAAGTATTTAAAATAAAATGAATGCTGAGTTTGTACATTTATACAGCACAGATACAGTTACAGTTACAGATACAGAAATCTATTACAATAATCATCTATCTATGACAAGCTATTATATTCTAATTCTAATTCAAACACCTTTTAAACCAACCCTCTTTACAACAACACTGAAGTCTTGGAACTGCTTGTTTTTAATAATATTCAACATTTCTTTGTATATTAAAGGCACATTAGTAATTATAATAAAACAACAACAATCTTTTCTTGTAAAAGAACAAAACATAACCTTCTTAAGGAATAGATTTTGATGAATAAAATTGAAAATAATATTCACACTAACCTGCCCAATACAAGCTTACTAGGACAGGTATAGTATGTCTTTGTCAGATTAAAAAGCAAACCATAAAGCCAGTTTGCCGAAAAATATATAAGTATATAAATTAGCTTCTGTGTTGATCATACAAAAGTTTTTATTTACCTCTTTTGTCCCAGTCAAGATGGGTGATGTAGTTCAGGGAACCTTTGCATACTCCCACTCTCTTGCTGCTCATCACGTTGTATATATCCACAAAGCTGTCGCCTGAGGCAACTGCCAAATATTTTCCTGAACCTGCAGCAAGTAATTATTTTAGCTCATTTTCCATTTTCCTATTTCCCTCACAATTCATTTTCATCCTATTATTACCTTCATATCCTTTCACATTATAACATTAGTACACAAAGTAAAAGCCACAAAGAAGATTTTAGTGGGATAATGTTCTTACCCTGACGAAGGATATTTTTAACTGACTCAGTTTTCTGATGCGTCTGACTTCAGTGTGCTGACTTACCAGGAGAGAAACGGATATCGGAGATGATGTCCTTGCGATGTTGAAATGACACCAAGTCCTCCAAAGTGTCCGAATTTACGATAATAAAGCTACCGTCATTCAAACCCACTGCCAGAGCCTTGCCATCAGGGGAGAAACAACAGCAACGACCCCCTGAAGGACAACAATCATACAAATATTGTTTACTGATATTCTAGAACTATTAAAAAAATTTACAAACCGATCATTCAAATCAAATTTAAGAAAACACTACCAAATACTTCCTTGTTTTTGCCATTAATCTGAAATCTGGGATTTCAAGAAAATTAGATCTTTACAACATCACACACTCATTCAAGTCCCCCCATGAAGGCTGATCATCAACGAGAGATAAATGCAATAAAGCACAGGATAATGCACAGGATAATGCAGAGTCAACACTGCCAAACCTCTTATTAGCAAGAATCAGAAGGCTGGATTAACCTTTGATGAGAAGCATGTTGGGTGGACAGAAAAGTACACTTTAGTGATAATCCATTCATCCATTATCATCCGCTTTATCCTATATAAGGGTCGCGGGGGGGGGGGGGGGGGGGGTTCCACATGCCCATCCAGTGGACAATGTTTTGGGCGCTGGTCAGATACACCCAGGACAGGTCTATCTATCTAAGTCTAATCTATCACTGGGCACACACTCACTCACACAGACACATACACACTCTATATGGGGCAATTTGGAGAACTCAATTGATTTCATCCATGTTTTTGGACTGTGGGAGGAAACCAGAGAACACACGCAGACACGGGGAGAACATGGAAACTAGTGCTGAGAGGCGAACGTGCTAACCACCAAACCACAGTACCACCCCTTAGTGATAATAGCAAGTTTAATTTATTTGGGTCTGATGAGAAACATTTTGTTCATTATTAGCCTAGGGAAAGACTGAACCAAAAGTGTGTAATGAAGGCAGTGAAAGGTGGAGAAGGAAATGTCTTGGTTTGGGGAATTGGTTTTCAACAGCAGAAACTGGGCCTCTTATACAGCTACATGGCAAAGTGAATGCAAGTCTATATCAGAACCTTTTGACAATGTCATTATTCTTCTGTATTAATTAGCCAATCAGCTACCAACACAGTTCATTAAAAATAAAAACATTAAAATAACAAGAGGGGTGCATTTAAGAGTGGTTGCGGCTTGGCCGTAGGAGACACAGGGCATATGCATATACAGTAAATGAGCAATACAGTAAATGAGGTTAAAAAGTGGGTGTGGCTGGGTATTAGAGTGTTCATAAGCCGCGGTCACATCAATGGTCAGAACAGTTTAGGTTTGGAACAATGTCGATATCTCAAACTACTCAAAACTTACTTCAAGTAAATGGAACTAAAATGGGCATGGCCAGCTGTGTGGAGGTGCATACATAAATATTTTGTACAAGCCAGGGCCACCTCAGAGTCACGTCAGAGTTGGAACGACTTTGATATCTTAATCTGTTAAAAAATGAATGGAAGTGAATGGGGCACAAAAACGGTCATGGCCAAGTGTCCAGGGCATATCCCATAACAGACACACAGGCCGCAGTGATGTCATTGGTGCTCTGTAACATCACACTCTTTTCTTCAAAGCATTTCTAATGGAGAGCTGAGCTGAAAAATCCATTTTTTAAGCTGTGGTGCACCTTCCAAACAAACGCCTATAAATTATATAAATTATATATAAATTTTTCATTCTACAGCAAAACCAAAAACAATGACTGTGAGATGAGACCTGGCCGCTGGCCATTTAAGCTAAGAATCTAAAGATTGAAAAAAAGATGCCAGAAATATGATGGTTTAAAAATTATATATTTTTTTGTCCTCAGTCAGAAAAAAATAATATGGGAGTGGATGGAGAGATTTACAGAGTACTGCAAAACAAATCGCCATAACTCAAAAACATAATGCTCAATCGATGTGAAACATTTTTAATTTCTTAAACTTTTTCTATATTTTCTCTGGTTCTCTCATTCATTCCTACATTTTACTTTAATTATAGATCATCTTCTGTGTGCTGGTTGTGTGATCTTTAGCTATTGTTACCAATCACCTGTCTAAAGGGATTAAAGTATTTAGATCCAAAGCTTATATAATTAATATAAAATAAATATAAACCAATTTTGACCCCAATATTTCATAGAAGCCATGTCGACAGTTGATTCAAGTTAATTTACCTACAAAATTTCATTAAGCAAATTTGATCATTACGACTTTTATGGCTAGTTCTACAGAGCAGGATTAGATGGGTTCAATCGACTACTCAGCAACATTTTTGCTTCAATTTGCTTAAGTGCCCCTGCCTGTAGGCAGTCAGTATGTACAAATAATTGACGTTCTGAAAGGTACTCACTCACATTACATTTTTAGTTAAAAGAGATGTAAGCATTAGTTGAGGTCAAGCATCATGCTTAGAGAAGCACATACTGTAAGTTAGACTTCCAAGTCTTAAATAAATGCACATCTATTTTATAAATAAATAGACTCCAATAAATAAATTGGAAGTCTAAAATATTTTGGATGAACTGTTTTACTTTTTTTTCACAGCAATAGACAAGAAAATTTTACTGGCAAAATTTCCACTAAACTAATTAGATTAAGTACACAATTACCAAATCCCTGAAAAAAGTCCGAGCTCATAATTAATTTGAGTAATAGTTATCGAGTTACACTTATTGTACTACTTCAGTAACATGGCATACTAAGCTTTTATCTTTCCACTTCATAACTATTATATACTTACCCTTCTTGAGTTTACGCACAGCAAGCATACAGTGGCTAGGGGACAGGTCCCATATTCGCAGTGTCTTGTCATCACTCAGAGTGGCACAAAGTGGAAGATGAGGGTGGGTGGCCAAACCCCATACCTCTCCCTCCATGTGACCCTGTTGATTTAAACGAGAAGATTTAGCTTAAACATGTTCTCTGGTATTCTGATCCATCAATTATCTTTTACGTAGTTCTATACTAGGGTTGCGCATGGGGGTGGGGAGGGGTGCTTGGGTTCTCCATCTCCATCCAGGGGAGAATGTTTCAGCTGGGCAGATACACCCATGACCGTGCGTCAAGCTATCGCTGGACACAACCACTCATACACAGACAATATAGGGACAATTTTAGAGCCTATTCAACTTGAATTCATGTTTTCTCCGGCGGAGGCCCACGCAGACACAGGGAGAAAATGGAGACTCCAACCTGATCGGAGGTGATCAGAGGCTGAGAGGTGAACATGCTTACCACTAAGCCACCGTGCCTCCTCACTTTAATATTTAATGTCAATTTTAAATTCCTGCAAAGTTTTTTTGGCTGAAAGTGTTGCAAATTATATAATGCAACACTACTAGTTATTCACGTAATATATTCATTCATTCATTATCTCCCGCTTTATCCTCTATTAGGGTCGCGGTGGGGTTCCCCATGCCCATCCAGGGGAGAACGTCTCGGGCGCTGGGCAGATAGACCCAGGACAGGGCGCCAATCCATCGCTGGGCACACACTCACTCACTCAAACACACTCTATATGGGGCAATTTGGAGAATTCAATTGACTTGATCCATGTTTTTGGACTGTGGGAGGAAACCAGAGAACCCGGAGGAAACCCACGCAGACACGGGGAGAACATGGAAACTCCACCCAGATGGGGATGGGGATTCGGGAATCCCTAGCACTGAGAGGCGAACGTGCTAACCACTAAGCCACCGTGCCGCCCTCACGTAATATAGTTAGACTAAAATTTGTAGAATCTCGTAAATAATTTGCTGAATAAAATGTTTGAAGGCTAGATGACAATCAATATACATTTTTTCGTTTTCTTTAAACATTAAAAACAGTGCACAAGCAAAAGCCAGCATAATCTGCCCTCTTACAAACATCATTCATGAGAAGTTATCCCAACACAGCTCAATATGTTCACTCCCTGTCACATCAGTTTCACCTGCTTCACCTCCTCTTGCTTCTCCTCCTCCTCTGGGTGTGCATGCCTGCCTAACACCTGCAGGTTCTTAACCTAATTAGTGCCACGCCCCCTTCCTCTCTATATATAGATCTTTCTTCCCTGTGGTTCGTGTGTTGTATAGTTCATGTCAGTAGGTTGTTACTATCATTAGTTGCTTTTGTAGTGGGCTTGTTTTTTTCCCCACTTTTTGGAACATTAGCATCCTTTTTGAGAAGCTTCCTGCCAAATACCTCCTTCATCCCAAAGCCTCTAGTGCTGCCTTCTTTGCTGGGATCGGCACTTTCACCGCAGTTGTTTTTTTGATATACTGCCTGATTTTGTGTTTTGTTTTTGTTTTGCCTGGTTCTCATTTTATCAAGACTTGTCTGTTCACAGTAACATCTAATAGACAACCGTACCTGTGTGTGACTCATAGTAACTTGTTGATACCCAAAATTGGACCTGATTTTGAAGAATACAAATCAAGATATTTTGAATTTGTCATTGTATAGGGTAAATCTGGATTTGGTTTACCAGCAAAGTCTAAACATTTAAGTAAATTGTGTAGGGTAACTAGATTTATAGGACCATAATGATATAACATATAAACAAGGTTCTGTCAGCACCATGCAGAACCTGTTTAATGGGTGTCAAATAAACAATATCCTTTGTTCTTCCACATATGTGGTGCAGTGTATAGTGCTTTTTCCTCAGTTCCTGGGTTTGGACAAAAATCTTTCAGGGAAAATTGCCTTCTAACACCAAATTGATGGTTAGCAGCAATTGCTTCTCAAACATCATTGCTGGTGTCTTTTCTTCTTGACATTGTGTGAACACGCACTTAAATGCCCGGGACAAAAAAACTGGCAGAATTCTACCTTTATAAGGTGATCACACTTGCTGATGATCAATTAATTAAGAGCATATGATTAGTAGTATCGGACTCTTATTCTTGTTTCATCAACCCAAGTCACATTTAAAAACAATTCATTTTATATTTCAGACATTGGTTGTCTGGAGAATTATTTAATCTAATTTTTTATCTACTTTTAAGATTTTTGTTTATGAGTTGTTTGTATATAAATTGTCTTTAGAACTATAAGCTTAAGGGTTATACACACACAAAACTTGAATCCTCACCTGAACAAGAAGTGTTATCGGCCCAGTTTTGTCCACCTCCAGTATCTCTCCATTCTTTGTTCCCACAAGGATGTGTCCATGACCCAGAGATATGGCACGGATAGAGGGGTTGTCTTCTAATAATAACCCTATAAAGACAGGAATATGCATGAAAAATGCATATTAAATGCTGCTTTAGTTTCATGCACTAAGCAGTTTCTGATTGCATTTCCTGGATTATGAAGATGAAAGATGAAATTGTGACTTGCCTTTGGACCCTGGAGCAAGCACAGATCTTTTGATGGCATATGTTTTGAGGCACCTCTCAAACGTGTCATCCCACAAAGCAACAATACCATCCTTTCCACCAGTAACAAACCCCTAAGGCACAAGAGCAGTATTAAGACCCACTACAATTCAATAATTATTAGAAACTGTGCTGTTCTCTCGTGTGTGTTTGCTTAAACATCCTTAATCTTTCCAAACTCTGTCTTTTTAGCACTTTGCTTTCTCTCACCTTCTCTAGTGCATGCATGCTGAAGACTGGGCCATCATGAGCTTTTACAGTCTTAATGAGGAACATGTCCCTCCAAATGCAGATGTCTCCGGCACATGTCCCAGAGAATACCATCTCCTCTGTCCAGCCGTATACGGCACACATCATGGTTTCAGTCTTTCCCATGTTCCCTTTCTTTGATATGAGTCCTCCACCTAAAATTAAAACATATGCGAGTTTCATACAGTTTTATGCCTAATCCTGATTTAAAATCTCTAAATATTAATCAGTCAATATTTATGTGATATCAATAGGAAATTTGTGGTTCTGCTTTATCACTGTACTATGTACTTTTTGATGTGGTGCAGCCTACAATTTTGCCTGGAACTTTTAATAAAAAGCTATTGATAATTCTGCTACATGGAAGTGTTCTTTTAATCAAATGATTATTATTACTGTGTTACCAGAAGCCTTTGTTTTCTTCGTGTTGACTGTGACTGTATTACCTGCTTTATGCCAGAATTTCATATGCTTTACTCCAGCAGTAAGGAGCTTGTCAGGCAAATATGGATTGATTTTAACCACAAATATCTTGTCCTTGCTCCCACTACAAAATATGTAAAAATGACAACTCAATTGCTTGTTCATAAAGCCATTATTTAACTTTATTAACATCTTATTTATACTGTGATCACAATTCTGAAAATCATAGAGCAAAGCTGGTTGATGCCAGGCCTCTAAAATGTCCATGATTGCCACAGCTGGACTGTAATTGAGCTGTTTATTATGGCAATTATATTGCTTGAATCTTTGCCACCAAGCAGCAGCAGGAAGCTGAAGTAGACAGTATAGTCTCACACTCCACATTAAGCTTTGCTGCAGAAGAGGCAGAGTGCTGAGCAGTGGCTTCACTGTCAGTGCTCATTTACATTTACCTGACTGACTCTCAACCAGACAAGAGTTGGTTCTGTTTACTCATACATTTGTCTACTGTGGAGCTCATCTTATACCAGTATATGTATGTATGTATGTATGTATGTATTCATCCATCTATAGCTAATCTGCTGCTTGACATCCATAATACCTGACAAAACACTGAATGTTTCTTATCTTAGAATAGCAACTATCCTTCAGTTTATGACAAAAACAATTGATGCTATCTTAGTGCTGTCCTGTAAGATTTCATTATGAACACAATTACAAATGTGCACTGATATATAGCATTGGGGGTTGAATAAATTTGATCACAACTGTATATATATATATATATATATATATATATATATATATATATATATATATATATATATATATTTATATATTTATTTATTTAGGCTGAGCTTTTTGTCCAGCTGTGTGACATGGCCAGCTGTGGCATGCAATGATGCACAACTCTGACCGCTTCACATTCGTATCAATGTATGCTATAGAATACATTATTTAAACCAATTACCATAAATGGAAATACAGATTAATATAAACAGCAAGCCGATTCCCAATGAGCACTAAGTCGGTAGAAAAACAGCTGAGTGTGTTATTCAAGAGGATTAGAGAGTTATTCCATACAATATAGGCTCAGAGTAAACACTGCTCATGCTTCTTTATTAATTATGTGTGACAAAAGAAAGGACATGGATCAAAACATTAACCAGCCTCCAGTCCTAATCACCATGTCTGAATAATACAGGCATGAATGCATAAGGTTTTGTCCTATGTATCTTACTGCAATTTGTCAGATGCATAGATCAGGACTTGAAGTCATTAGATAGATGTAACTTAGTTTTCAGTTATTGTAAATTAATTTAACTACCATCCCTACCATCAGTTTAATCAATTTATTTTTACCCTATGGCTACATATTTATGGTAGTTACACTATGTGGGTGTGTTATCTAAGCCCTTATTATTTCTGTCACAGTGTTTTCACTAAGGGATGATGTAACTGCTGCACATTATGACCTTAATTACAATTATTATTATTATTATTATTATTATTATTTTTATTTTAAGTTTATTTTTTTACATTTATTACTACACTAAGGCTATAATTTAATATCACATAACTGGGGCAAGACTGAAGGTTGTAACATTGAGACAATGTAAATTAACAGTAGGTAACTTACCGGAAGGCAGAGAGTTTTTCCCCTTTTCTCCAATCCCAGAGCACAATGGTGTGATTGTCATCCAGTCCTACAGAGGCGAGCCGTTTCCCATCCGCTAAATAAATGCATACAGTCTTACACAACAGTAAACCATTGTGATTTTTATAGTTCTGTCTGCGCCTTGTTGCTATGTGATTGCTAAAGAAAAATGCATTATGACTATAATTAATTCATATTATGCGCCTCTAGGAAGTACGGTTGCAGGGGGTTCCCCATGCCCATCCACAGAAGTGAGCTTTGGGTGCTGGGCAGATACACCCAGAACAGGGCGCCAATCTATTTTTAGGCACACACCCACCCACACAGACACATGTACACCATTTCACTATGAAGTCATGATTTTTGGACTGTGAGAGGAAACTCCACCAATATTGGGATTCAAACCTGGATCCCCAGTGCTGAGGTGAACTAAGCACTAACCCACCGTGTCACCACACGTACTATATAATTCAAAAATGATATAATTAGCAAACTTTAAATGCCACAATATATGAAATATATTAGATTATGAAACATTGTAATACTACTACTACTACTACTAATAATAATAATAATGATATGAATATAATACACTTTTTTGTCAAGACACAGCTCATGAGGCACAGTTTAAGCAGTCTAAGATAACTTTCACACTTTAGAACCACACTTTAGAACCAACAACACTGAACTCAATGTTAAGCATTATGAATACAGGTATTATATTGGCAAATCTCTTGAGAAGTACCTGAGAAGTCAAGTGCACACACTCCAAACTGGTGGAGTCCTTTAAGAACTGACAGAGGCTTTAAAAACTCAGTTTCCCAAATGTGTACAGAAGAGTCTCTTCCTATCTGTTTTTAAAAGAAAAAAGAAAAAAATTAAGTCCTGAACTTATAAAGAACCAATTACAAAATTAATGCCTTAACTAACATTTCCTCAGTAACGTAATAAGGTATAAATACTCAGGTTTTGCTGCTTTCTTGCTGCATGGTGTTAAAATTTTTTGGACTTACTTGGCCTGTAGCTACATAATCCTTCATAGGGTGTATGGCCAGACACAGGATGTCATCGTCATGGCCCAGGTAAAAGCGTTGTGTGTTCTGCTGCCTATTATACACCACGCCAACGGCAGCCACATGATAAACAATCTCCCCAGTTTGAGTGTAAAACAGGTTACTTCTGCAGTCATAACCTCGGTAACTAAAACACATCAAGCAACAACGTGTGACTCCATCAGCAAATTACAGATAAAGCTGGGCCAAGTGAGACAGAAATGTACATGATCATACCCATGGACAAAGTGTAACCTCAAGCCACTGGCTGGGGCACGCTCCCTTTTCTTCAGTGCTACCACTCGATGCTTCTCTTTGTACTGTTCTCTAAGGTGAGGTAGATCTTCCTTGTAAACCTGTGCAAACACATTTGTTCTACAAATATACCAATAATTGTATATATGGATATGAAAACTATGATAATCTTGCTTTCTATAACACAACAACTAGTGATTTCACAGACCTGTCGCCGATATGTATGCTGCGTTTCTTGCTCAATCTCCGAGTCCATCTCAGGCACATCTGATTGGTCAGAATCTGATTCATCACTGTTTGAGTCTACCAACATCTCTGTGTGATAATCATGAAAAAAACTCATTGTTTAAAAGTTATATAAAACAGTGTTATTCAAGCCTGCACTTTTGAAATGGATTAACACACTACATCAGTTTAACATTGCTGCATTACTAAGTTAAAGTGAGTGTGTTAAAACAAGAAAAAGAAAAAAAGTAAACGACAGGAGGTCACCAAGACCAGGATTAAGAAACATTGATTTACAACATCAAGAACTACCTACAGTACATTGAACACTGCTCTGTAAGTCATAGACAGAGATGCTGATGCTAGGAATGTACACTGGCCAAGACAAGCTGTAAGAAAGCCATTCAGAATATTAACTGCTATCGACTATGCTGTACCTGCAAAATGTGAAAAGAAACTGTCCTGTGCTGATGATTCTAAGTTGTAAATGATTTATATGTAGTTAAGATAGTAGCTCCTATTAACAAACCAACTTAACAAATATTAATTTAGTAATAATTCAAAAGGACTATTGTCATAGTTCTGTGAGTCTTTAATGCTTGACTTTTGAACTGTACCTTGTGGGGCTATATGGTGAGTATCTTTTGACTTCCTTTCAGGTATAAATTTCCACTGGAACACTGAATGGTCAGCTCCACCGATTGTTATCACCCACTGATAATCATGTGACCACCTAACATTGGTTATGTGTGCAGAGTGCCCTAAGTACTTTTTGAATTTTGCACCTAGGACAAAGTAACAAAACATGTATTCAGACACAAAGACACAGAACAACACTAACAAACAAGAACGCATGCATAAAGCTTAACAGACACAAACCTTTCTTTATGCATGGATATCGTAATAATTTCACTAATCCATAATCGTCTGCTGTTACTAATACTTGATTAGAGAAGTTGACATCTATTGAATTGATGTCATTAATGTCAGAGTATTTGGGCCAAATCCCGTTCACTTCTGCACCAAGGACACATGTCCACGATGACCACTGGACAAGCTTCAATTCCTCTCTGTTAGTCACCTCCTTTCCACCTGGTTTATGGAACAGGCAGTAGATAAGCTTTACATTAAAAATGCAGACAATGCTGATTATCTGATTTTATACTAGGACTATGAGGCTGAAACAAGTATGATAAAGTTAAGTTGATATTGTTTGTCACATTCAAATTCAACTTTATTGTTAAATCCGCAATATGTACACAACATATACAGGACTGAATTCATTCTCAGACCCATGGTGCAGCAATAAATAAATAAACCCTAATCTTAAAAATACAAATATGTTAATATAATAACTTGTAAAGATGTAACAGTTTTAAAACTTATGTTTATATGATTTCCTGACATTGACAGCAGAAGTAAAATGACAAGTGTATGTACAAAATGCATAAAATCGCTGATATTGATGTAAAAGTAAATTGAGAAATGCAGTGGGTTAAGATTAGTAAGTATGGCTAGTGCAAATATAAAAAGTAGTGTAAACTAAATATAACAGTAGTGCACAGTAAATATAACATTAGTGCAAATTGAACAAGCACATAGACATGTAAAGTGATGAGTACATAACCAGTTCTTAAAGAGTTAAGTATTGAGCATTTAATAATTAATATTGAGGGCAACAAGCCAACTAAATCATCTTTTCTTCTTAAATTAACACCCTGCAACATGCATGTCCATACATAATCATTACCTGTGATAAGTCTAAAATTAAAGAAGCATGTAAGAGTTCTATGTCTAATATGAGGGAGTAGCAGAACTCTGAGAAGAGAATTTTTATTTATTTAATTCTCTTTTTTCAGTCATATTTGCATTGCAAGTATCAGTACAAAAATATGTACACAATTACTCTAATTAGGCCCAAATACACTTCTGCACTTACTTGGCATTCTGTAAAAGAGCCTTCTGCCACCACCATCATTAGTCTGCAGATACTTGCTGTCAGTGGACCAGTCCATGTGTGAGATGAAGCTGGTGGAGCCCACACATTCACCCACTTTCTTATAACGCTGCACCACACCATAAATATCCACTGAGTTATCATTGGAGCCCACAGCAAGGTGAGCCCCATCTGGAGAGTACTTTAGCTCATGAATGGCCTCCTTACGATCCTTGATGTGTACCACCTCTGTCATGTCCCTAAGGAATTTGTTAAAATTTTCAGTTTTAGCCCACACAATGCACTTAGTACCTGCATTAATTTATCAATTATTTACGTGATGTTCATAAAACATGGTTCAAAGTATTAAAAAAACACTATGCTGTATGACTAACATCCATTCAGCAGATAATGTTCAGTCTGGGTTGATTTGACACAAATTAGATTTTTTGGTTCATAATATACCATTTCACAAATGGAATATTATGAAACATCTCCATGTGGCATGTGGAGGGATCCAAAAAAACAGACAGGGATGTGGGGGGGTGAAGGAGGATATTTGGAATGACGTTTCACAAAGCCAGAACATTTAGTCATTAATCAAAAAATGTTTTGTTTGAAATCTATGATTTTATTTTAAGCATTGTATTTTGTGTTAAACGACTATAATTCATTATAGAAATTGTAAACATATCTGTCTGTCTCACCTCTATATAAAACCCACCTGACTCTTAGAACAGTAAAGGATCCATCCTTCATTCCTAGTGCCAGGTGGATACCATCAGTGCTTACTGCTGCACAGCGAATAGGCTCCTCCATGTTACACCGAGCAATCAATGCATGATCTACAAGGCTCCAGATCCTATACATGATAAACGTATCAAATAAAAAACAACACACAATTAGATCAAATATGAAGCATATGTGTAGAAAAGAACACTAAGTGAAAACCTATGACACACACACACACACACACACACACACACACACACACACACACACACACACACACACACACACACACACACACACACACACACACACACACACAGTAGGGTGGCACGATGGGGTTGTGGTTAGAACGTCCACCTCACAGTGCACTGGGTGGAGTTTATATTTTCTTCCTGTGTCCACATGGGTTTTCTCCGGGTTCTGTGGGTTTCCTCCCACAGTCCAAAAACATAGATTCATCTAAATTGCCCTGATATAGTCTGTGTGTGTTTATGTGTGTGTGTGTGTGAGTGTGAGTGAGAAATGATTAAGCAGATGATAATGAGATAAGATGAGATATTCAGAGTAAAAAGACAATTTACCTGACCGATCGATCATCACTGCCCGTGATGGCAAGTGGTTTGGTGGGATGCACAGCCAGTGCCCAGAGCTCACCCTCACAGTGACCCTGCATAATAAGGAAGGGCTTTGTTCTGTCGTGCACTACCACCTCAAAGATCTCACTATCTTGGGTGCCCACCAGGATGTGATCCCCTCTCCAGCACACACTACGCACTGACAGTCCTAAAACAACCCCACAGCGCAAAAAAAAACAAAACAAACAAACATAAAATTCTAATTGAGTTTTGATTCTTTATCTGTTTGATCATTTTATTTTCAGAGGCAGTTAACAAAGACACATGAAAATGACTGAACAAAACTGGGGAAACACGTAGGGAAGGTACTGGGAGTTTGTTTATGAATGTAGACATCTAAACATCGGTGGGACGCCAAGGCTGAGAATAACACAGTTAAATTTAAAGTGGGATTAACATGGTGACCTGTTAAGGTAACCCACCTCTAGAATTTTCAGCTCTAGCTACTGACGAATCAAAGCAAATAACGTAAAAAGAACAAAAGAGGAAAGAGCATCTATTAGTAATAAAACACTGTACAATAAACCAACACACTGCAATAAGCATAAAATGTTGTGATTTATGTAAATAATGCTGTTAAAATCAATACCAAAATATCCTATAAACATTAAAATGCACTATATTTGGTGTCAACATAAATTATTAATAAAATGTGGAATTTGTTCCAAACTTTTGCAAAAGAACAAGGAGAAAGTATTTTACCTTTATATCCTTGGTCTGTTTCCCTGAGATCAATGACAGTGATGGGTTTGAAACTCAGGTCCCACAGTCTTATGCAACCATCCCTGCCACCAGTGGCAAAGCCCTCTTCACATGCATTCATGCTGAAAATCCCTGACTGCAAAACCCCATACAGACACACACACACCCACACCACTGTGAGCCACATATAAGCACCTAAACTACATTTCTCCAATGGCCTAAATGAAAATATCTATATATTTAAAAAGATCACCCAATACTTTCTGCAAAAAAATAACAAACAAAACAAATGCAAAATATAGTAATAATAGAAACTGTGCTTAGTAAACAAGTCTTTCTACAAGTACTCACTACAAATACATTAACAGCAGTACTACAAAGACTAAATTTAACAGAATAATACTGCAGAGAATAAATGCTGTCAAAACTACACAAAAGGATTTAGATATTTGAAAAGCATTGGTAGCATCTGCTATTATAAAACACCCCATCTCCGCTTTAATGATGCATGATTACACATGTGCATATAGTAGTTCATACACTGGATGTGAATCTTTATGAAAATCTTACAAAGCCCCAGCTCACAAAGCAATCAGAAAAAAAAACTTATGATACAAAGAAAACCAATAGCAGGAGTTAAAATGATGTCATTAGATATGACAGTTGGAGCAGGTCATTGATTTGGCCATATTTCTCTGACAATGTCCCCCTTTTCTTCTCAATTTTTGTACTCACATTGACTTGGAATATACAATAAACATCTGGACCTGACCGTGAACCATGAAAAATTATTATTGTAATCCATTTTCCATCTTTTATATGGAGTTCACATTATTTCTCTCTTTTGAGATAATCACTTAAACAATTGGAAAAGCCAATGCCTTTCATTTCACTTATATATAAACTACATACTGTCTAGTCAAGCAGGTATAATAATAATAATTGTTTAACACCAGTTAGAGGTGAGGTAAGGACTTGTACTACGTTGCTACTTACCCCATGTGCCCCCTGAATAGTTCGTATCAAGTTGATTCCCTTCCAAACATAGATGTCTCCATTCAAAGCACCAGAGTATGTAACCTCATCCTTAGCACAGGCCACACAAAGGATAGTCTGCAGTTCCCCTGTCCTCCCAAACACACCACGTTTAGGGGTTAAAGCATTCCCACATAAATTCCAGAACTATAAGGAGAAAGGTAAAAGACAGATGATTAAACAGCTATAATATTATATCCCACCACTATGTTTACAGGCAGCAAGGTAATAGAGGTAACAGTTGTTATTGCATAGTAACAAGTTATTTGCTTTGATTTGATGATCAATTTAATTAGGTAATCTGAGCCCTTTTTGTGGATTTTCTCTGAAAGCTCTGGTTTCATACCATAGTCTAAAGATACATGAATTAACAAAAAAAATAATTTTTAAGGGGGCAATTGGGTTTAGGTGCCTTACCCAATGATTCTGGTCCCACTAAGTACTATGGTTGAAGTGCCCTTGGGTAAGGCACCTAACTCCAAATGCTCCTCGGGTGCCATATACAAGGCTGCTCAACATTCTGGGCACACGTGCTCACTTCACTCATGCTATGTGTATATGTGTGTGTTTCACTGCTCGGATGGGTTAAATTTTGCGGACAAATTTCTCTGTGAGCAAGCACAAAAATATAAAAAAAGCAATTACAGATCACTTTATCTTTAAAAAGATAAGGGTAATTAAAGAGACTTTTTTTGCACAGATAAAAATATATAGTTAGACTTAAGTCCAGTAATTCTATTGTCATTTGTATAACGTAAAAAATAAGAGCAACTTTTTAACATTCTGTCTCATTATTCTGTCTTATCTATTTATAATAAGTTGAGAACCACATGAACACCACATGGAACTCTGACAGGAAATGGATAAGTGAGCAAAACTGGTAGAAAATTCGAATCACTCTCTTTTGTTCTTTTTATGAGCAGCACAAACAGAAATACACACAAGGTCACAGGCAACTATTACCTCATTATATTCAGGTATGTGTGTGCCTGTTGTTTCGGAATAGTACCTCACACAAACAAACAAACCTATGCGCGAGCACACATGCACGCACACACACACACACACACACACACACACACACACACACACACGTTGAAAACACAAACCACAAACCCTGCATTTTCCGGGTCAAACTCTTGTGTCTGACAGACGACTGGAAGACTGACAAGGTCATCTGTGGATGTGACCCCATCCTAGCTAGTACTGAATTAAACTGTGACAAAACTAAGTAATGACACATACACAGTGTACTGCAATAATCGGACATGAATATTTGCTTAAAATGTGTTAACTACAAGGTTTATAGAAAAAAGAAATTACCTTTTTCTGCAAATCATAAATTTTGCCTGAATGTCATTTATTTTAATGTAGTACATTTTAATGTAGTAAATAAATGAATAAATAAATAGTGCATAGTGCATAGGATGTGTGGACTATTCCTTTTGACAGAACTGGTGTAAATGAGTCAAGTTTGTAGGCTTAGGTTTGTAGGTTTGCACACATACAGTTCTGGTTATAAATACATTTTTATGGAGATTTGTGATAGCTACTCTATCTTGTCCTTAAACCTTTTAGCTGCTTTTAAAATATACTTAGGATCACTGTCTGTTTGGAAGACCCATTTGCACCGAAGCTTTAACTTCATGGCTGATGTCTTGAATTGTTGCTTTCATGGGTTTAGAGCCAAAGATCCATTTAAGGTAGAAACTGTAAGCTGGTATTTTATTGATGCGTTGGAGCAGTGACTTTTCGTCTTGCAGAACACCCTCTCAAGTCATGTGGATATGAACATGTTATACTTTTGATATAAATACAGCATCTTCACAAGGTCGTTTGTTGTTAGTCTCAAGTGAGATGTATTTTTTGCACCCAAGTACATTTATCACCAGAAGCTGAAGCATTTCCTAAACATTATGGTGGGTGCTGGTGCTGTGGATTTTATACATATTATTGTTTGAACAGATGAACATGATACCATTAGGATGTAGGAAATTGCTAATAAGGATGTAACATACTTGTCAAAGCCAATGATTCTTTATTTGATGTCTCGGCTTCTTATAATAATCATGACATTGTTTTCTAAAATTTACAAACTGTTTAAAGACACTTTGATTTCAACTTGTTGCATGTAAGCTTTCTGAAATTAATGTTTGTTGACATCATATTTTTGGAGGGGATAGCTATGAGTGCAAATGACAGTGACAGTGCCATCAGACACCAGCATAGGTGTAGGAGGTGGAGTCCAGGAGGAAAGGAGGTGACTGAATCACCTGCCATAGGTGTTATGATGCATGGCATAGTTACAGCATGATTTTTGGCATTACAGAAACCCAACTGCATGAGACATGAGAAAACCAAAAGAGACAAATACTAGTTAATGAAATTAGGACACATAATAAATGTGTCAGTTTTGGTGACCACAGTTCCACCAGCTAGTCTAATAATGAACTTTATTTGTAATAAAAAACATTTCTGGGTCTGATGAATGCTGTCATCGATTCGTATCATAAATTATAGTTATATTTGAAAATTCCATATACCGAAAAGATTTGAAACATATTAACTTAAACTACCTTCACCTAAATTAAAGAGTTTGCACTGAAATAATGTAGCTTGCATTTGACAACTCATTTAAAGGTATTTAATGCCACAGTTATGTAACAATTAGAATTTTGATTGGTTAGTTACAGGCTTCAGCTGTCATGAAGTTCACATTACAACTTAATACGATTTAAATCTTGAAGATAATGCAGCAACTGTATGAAATGTGTATTTCTTTTAGGACAGATGAGCTGTTTTATATATGGAATTTAAAGTATTGTTTTAAGTACTGTCTGGAAGATATTAAAATATTTTTAAATATTCAGTAAGAACTAAAAATAGATGGAGAATACATTCAGAGGAGGAAGCAAGCAAGCAGGAGCTTGGCTCAGCGCTGAACATGTCTGAGCCAGGCAAACAGCATTTCAGCCAAGCTGACTTAATTATGCTAGCACAGCAACAGGCCTCACTGAATCACAGAGCTGGGTTTGCAAGTCTGCTCTTTTAGAAAAAAGCTTTTAATGTAATTAAAATGACTCAGTGCCATTTATCTGCCAACTCTGTACACACTATACACAGAATCACCACAAGCAGACATTTAAAAATGAAGTATATATATATACTGTATAAGTCTTATATATTACATAATTTATTTCTTTAAATGTGCTCTCTCTCTATATAAAAATAACAGTGTTCATGCTCGTTTGTTATGCTAGAATGATATTTCTTGAACAAATACAGAAAATCTTTTTGCAACATACAACTTAAAAGTAAAAATATTTTCTTAATTAATAATAAAATACAGTATATTGTACTCATTACACATAAAAAAATATCTGATTAAGTATGAAGACTATTAGAGTGCTGTAAAGAGGCTTTGACAAATTGTTGATGTTGATTTGACACTAGGGTGTTATGGTGGCTTAGTGGTTAGCACGTTTGCCTCTCAGCACTAGGGATTCCCGGATGGGGGTATGGATGGATTTGACACTACGCTCTAATATATGTTTGCTTTTTTACGTTCTATATAGGCCAATATTTTGTTATATGTAGCATGATGGAGCTATTTAACAGCATCTATACACTAAGCTCTACATCAAGTACATGTGCCAAGTACCAAGCGTTCACAAGCACATTATGTTTTAGTAAGTACCTGCCTCAAAGGATGTCTAATCAAGGTAAGCAGGCTGCAGCTTCTCTATGGGAATTTATTCGTGTACCACTTAATTCAGGCCATATCACAGCATCTAAAATGAGTAAAGAGAGGCCTGAAATCTGATCTGACCATATTCATCTTCCCTCCATTATACCTACTATTTAACTAGAAAAATATATTGTGATTAACTTTTCACACTTTTACACCATATATCCCATTGATCAATATTTAAGGTACTACCTCTTCCACAGTCTCGTTATACTCATTATACTATTATAATATTTTCATTATTTTCTATGAAATGCAAAATATGTAATTATTATTCCTAAAAAAAGTCCTTTCTTCCTCACATACTTTCTACACATTCCTACATTTTAGGCTCCTTTATTATACATTTAGACAATTTATGGAATTCTACAAGAAAAATGCTAAAATGTTATTAACTTTGAAATCTATGATTTGTCATTTGGATGAGGAACCATTACATTTAACTGTATGGGTCCTATTGCAAATCATTTATGGATCCAATAATCCCTTAAAATGCTGGATCAGTATGGGAATAAAATAAACATTTTGTGTAATATAGGACAGTATTTAATTTCATTAAACAGTTAGATAACAGAGGAGGTATGATATTTATATTGGTATTAAAATGCTAAGAATGAACCTGCCAGGCAGAAAGAACAGAGGAAGGTCAAAGAGGAGGTTTAAGGATATTGTGAGTGAGGACATGCTGGTTGGTTGGGGTGACCGTGGATTATATTCAGGTCAGAGTGAAAAAGGAAAATGATCTGTGACGACCCCTAATGGGAACAGCCGAAAGAATGAGAAGACTATTATATACAGTAAAATGGAAAAAAAGACAAAACTGTACGTGAATGAAGGTAAAATTCAAAAGATTACTATTAAGTACTATTATACTATTACTATTAATACAATTAAGTATGTAACATTTCCTATAGTGAAAAAGCAGTGCGATGGACGTACGTTTATTTTGGTTATGACAGAATCATATTGGTGACAGGGTTCAGCTTATATTGTGAATTAATTAGTAATTTGAGTATATTATATGAGTATATGAGTTTAAAACAGTATTAAAAATGACATGTGTAATAGAAAAGCATAAATGTTTCAAATTATTTAAGAAAATATATTAAATTTAACAAATTGAATGTTTAAGAGTAATAAGTTTTTCAATTGAATGGTAAGTCAAAATACATATGGGAAACTTTAACAAAACATTCTCTAATGTTTTATTATCATTACTATAAACAATAATAAATGTTCATTTTAAATGCTTTGTTGTTATTAACATTAGACATCCTATATGAGAATTAGTTAATTTCTCTGGTAGTAGTTATAGATTGGTGGAGAAGCAAGCCTGTGGCTTCCTACCTCAAAACAATAAAGAGCAAAGGGATAAAGAAAGCCCACAGAGCGACGTGGTGATGGGGGATGGGGGATTTACTCCTGGCTAAATCTTCTGCATGCACCGAGTTCTGTTATCGCTGACTGAGCAATGGGCTTGGGAGCAGATGTCACATGGTCCAGGGGGAAAGTAGAAGTACTGTTCTGAACTGTCTGAACTGTCCTGCCAATACCATCGTGAGAGGAGGAATAAAGTGTCTATTCAAGAATATAAATACGTAGTAAATAGTAAACTATAAAATAGCATCAAATATTTCAGCTTTAAAGCTAGAGCTAATCAAGATGTCCCTTTTCCGGGACATTTATTGTATGTTGAACCTTTAAGCATTTTAATTGGCACACTGAAAAGTACTGTAGACATTATAAATATATGTATAAATTATTCATTATGAACATATTCTAAGACTCTAAAAGTAATATAGAGTATATTAATGGTAATAAAATATAAAGAATATGGGAAAGGTTTATAAAATACATCTGTGGTTGTTTTTGTGGTTGGTAAAATTATGGTTTTACATATACATTGAAAGTCAATGTACAATGGCAAATAAGTGAAAATCAGTCACATTATCTTGCTGATATATTAAAATATTAAAAGTACCCTACCTTAATGTGTTTCACTCCACAGCTCACCAATTTGTTCTGTTGATAAAGGTCCCATGATATATCAAATATCTATTAAAACGATAAAGAAGTCAATTACAACAAACAGTCAATTGGACAAATAATACTATACTTGTACAGTATACATCATGACTTTGGAGCATTTAAGTTAAAAATAAAAGATTAAAGCTTACAACTGTGTGTGTGTGTGTGTGTGTGTGTGTGTGTTTGTGTGTGTGTGTGTGTGTGTGTGTGTGGCCTTACTCTGTCTGTATGACCAGGAGCAGCAGCTAACACTTTCCCTTTCCTCCAGTCCCACACACAGATTGTATTTTTGGAGTCAAGACCCACTGACAACAAACACTGGCAAAAAACAATTTCACAAATGGTTTGAACTGATATTTATTAGCACTGAAGCCCTAGTCTGCTGAAATAACATGTCAGGTGAATTCCATAAAAGAAACTGCAAACAATTGCATGTAAACATTCTTTTCATTCTTATCCTATAGGTAAATCACAAAAACATCAATTTAAAAAAGGTCAAACACGGTTAAATTAATTAAAATTAATTAAATTAATTGTATATTTACTACATATTTTACATAATAGCTATTGTTGCACCCATGTTGTTACGATAATAAACTGTTTATATTCTATATATTTTTAATGTAACTTAAACTTTACTTCAAAACAATCTTCTATTTAAATGATTTTTCATCATTTCATCATTCCCCGCTGTTCCTGACAGACTGACATAGTTGTGTCAAACTTAGACAGAGGGTGAAATTACAAGGCCAAATACCAGACTGTTTTAAAAGAGTGTGTGCCAAAGTGAAAGGTTCCTTATTTTTATACATTTGATGCATTTATAACATAAATTAGAAGGATTTAGTTTTTCAGAGAGAATTTGTTTTGCCTTTTCTGTCAAAAACAGATACAAATTAATTTTCTCTGTGTATACACTACTTCTCTACTAGTAGAAACTATCCTGCTGAGGAAAATGAGAATATTTACTCCCACAGACATTCAGAAAGCTATAAATATTGATCATAAAAATGTAATTCTTCTCCTGTGAACAACTGCAACTGCAATAGAATACATAATGTTTTTTATGAATCCCTATGGTCACTTAAACAGTGTCTGAACAACTGACTAAAACTGCCTAATACTGTTTAATGTTTAAAATGCAGTATTACACTGGCAGAGTAATAGACTTTGACTGCTCCTATATTCTTAAATGACTCCTTGGCTGTAGTATAACTCAATTTGACACTGCAGATTGCTCTAAAACATGCTGTTTAATAAAATTATGCTTACATATATAGTGTTTATATAGTGCTTAGTGGTTAGCACGTTCACCTCTCAGCACTAGGGATTCCCGGTTCGAATCCCCATCTGGGTGGAGTTTCCATGTTCTCCCCGTGTCCGCGTGGGTTTCCTCCGGGTTCTCCGGTTTCCTCCCACAGTCCAAAAACATGGATCAAGTCAATTGAGTTCTCCAAATTGCCCCATATAGAGTGTGTATGAGTGTGTGAGTGTGTGCCCAGTGATGGATTGGCGCCCTGTCCTGGGTCTATGTGCCCAGCGCCCGAGACATTCTCCCCTGGATGGGCATGGGGAACCCCACCGCGACCCTAATAGAGGATAAAGCAGGAGATAATGAATGAATGAATATAGTGTTTAACATTCCTACTGTAAAATATTTTCTTAACAATCAAATCTAAACTTAGATTTCTGATCATCATAGTATTTTTTAGCTGTGTGTTGATGCCACTTAACATGACACAACTTTATTGTTGTAGATAACACAGCATTTTGCATATGTTTTGCTGAGCTGTGTTGGAGACTATTCTAGTTCTCACAATAAGCGAATGAGTGAAAACAGTTTGGTTATGGATATCCATCCATCCATTATCTTCCACTTTATCCTATATTAGGGTCACGGGGGGATTCCCCATGCCCATCCAGGGGAGAACGTTTTGGGCGCTGAGCAGATACACCAAGGACAGGGCGCCAATCCATCACTGGGCACACACTCACACACACAGACACACTCTATATGGGGCAATTTGGGGAACTCAATTGACTTGATCCATGTTTTCGGACTGTGGGAGGAAACCGGAGAACCCTGAGGAAACCCACGTGGACACGGAGAGAACATGGAAGCTCCACCCACATTGGGATTTGAACCGGGAATCCCTAGTGCTGAGAGGCGAACGTGCTAACCAATAAGCCACCGTGCCACCTGGTTATGGATAATTGTTTATTAATTTAACTTTTAGTTGTTTTTTTTAAGACCAAGAACAGTTTTATTAGTGTGGCAGGGGCAGTCTGATAAAAATTTTCACAGATTTCTGAAGGGCAGGAAGGTTGGAGAAACAAGAGCGGTAATTAGATTCACTTGTTCTTTATTATGTAAGGATTGGTGCATATATAAAGAAGAGAGAGGAACGAAACAGAGAGAAAGACAGACAGACAGACAGACAGAGAGAGAGAGAGAGAGAGAGAGAGAGAGAGGGAGGGAGAGAGAGCGAGAGAGAGAGAGAGAGCGAGAGAGAGAGAGCGAGAGAGAGTGACATGACTCACTTCTTTTTAACGAAGTCTGTGTATCTGGCGGCATCATTCAAAGCCGCGAAGCTAAAAATGTCAATCAAATGAATGTAATATATTCATTACATACATGTTCTGAATGTCTAAAGAACTATAACATTCTTTAAAACAAGAAAGTATTTAGGTTTTTGAATTTGTATTTTTAGGCGGCACGGTGGCTTAGTGGTTCGCACGTTCGACTCTCTGCACTAGGGATTCCCGGTTCAAATCCCAAACTGGGAGGAGTTTCCATGTTCTCCCCGTGTCCACGTGGGTTTCCTCTGGGTTCTCCGGTTTCCTCCCACAGTCCAAAAACATGGATCAAGGTCAATTAAGTTCTTCAAATTGCCCCATATAAAGTGTGTCTGTGTGAGTGAGTGTGTGCCCAGCGATAGATTGGCGCACTGTTCTAGGTATATCTGCCCAGTGCCCGAAACATTCTCCCCTGGATGGGGGTAAGGAACCCCCCCCACGACCCTAGACCCTAGTAGAGGATAAAGTGGAAGATAATAGATTGATGGAATTTGTATTTTTTACCTTATCTCTGTTTACTAGTAGGTTTAAAGTCCTTAAATGATCTCTGTAAACTTTTTATGATTTTCATGATTTCATGTTTTATGCACTATCATGAAATAATTGAATCATTGGTTTAAAAAATGTATATTGAATCGTGTCGAATCATTATAAAATTACTATAGGTTTGATTTACTGATTCAACAAATTTTTAAAATTTAATATCAGAGATTTTAGCACTTTGAAAAATATAACCAAATACAACTAATTTTACTGATTATCTGATTTTGGTTATTATTTTTTAATCCACTGCTTTTATTTTATCCACAAAGTCTTAATTTGCTGTGAAAATATATATATTTTATATACATAAAGTCTGTCACTCTGATGTTGACAGACAGTTATGCCAATGCTTCCAAGCAAGACTGTGAGGTTATCATTTTTGTATGGAGACCCTTATGCTAAGTGTGGCTCAGTTTAGAGTATGGCAATACACAGAAGTTAGAAGCATACAAGCTGATTTTAATCCTTAAAAAAGGCTGAAAAGCAAAGCTTCATAGGCTATAAATATGGGCTACATTCACTACCTGGGGGCCATATAACATACATACTTGTTTGTTCAAAATATATTGACAAAAGTAAACCCAGCCTCTTTCCTGGGCTCCCCTGAACCATACCAAACTGTACTGAGGGGTCCATAACGTGGTGTTCATCCCACTGTAAATGTTGTGTCCTATTACCCCTATAAGTTATCTAATGATATGGCAGGATGTGAAAATGCGGATCTACAAGCAGATCTACATTGGCACTGGCCCCAGTTAAAACAGCCTTGCCCCTGCAGTGTTCCTGTAAAGTCACTTGTTTATCCATCAAGATCCCATTGCAACCAGTAATAAAGGTGATTTGAGAGTGAGTAGTCTGAAAAACACTAGAGAATGCCTTTAGGTATAACTTTTAACAGAACAGTAATAGCCTCCAAGAAGAATTCTGGAGAATTTAAGTAGCTGTCTGTGTCAGTATCTTGGAAAAGCTTCAGACTGACTCATAAAACTCTGTCTTCCCTCACACACTCTGTCTATGTGAGCTTGGCGTGCTCTCACTGTCCGTCACCCTTTTGAAGACACATTAGTGGAGTGTTCACAGATGTGACACTGTGTGTGAATAGCCGATGTGACTGTAAATCCTAATTGTACCACTTAACTCATGGCACGATGACAATCTATTTTGAAGCAATTATTTTGAAAATAAATTGCTTTTATTTGCTTATTGTTTTTCAAGGATTTGGAATTGATGCAAGAAAATAACAAAGAGTACCTACTTGTCCATCCAGGTCAAAGGCAAGACATGCAATCCCATGTGTGTGAACATCCTTTAGGACAGACACGGTCTGGACAGTGTAGGAGTCCCACACACATATGTATGGCTCCTTTCCCACCTGGCCGGTAGCCACCAGTACATGCTCTGGGTGCAGGGCTAAACTGTGCAGATAGAAGACAGGGAAAAAACTTAGACTTTAAAAGCCAGCTTAGTAAATTTACAATTAGTTTACGTTTTGTATTTAAAGTCTGCATACACAGGATTATAAGTGTAAACACTGATTTAAACTGATTTAATGATACAAGAATAAAAGGCAAATTGGATTATGTATATATGTTAATTTTATATAAATTAATTTTCATCAATTTACACAGAATATGTCAATGATGGAATCATTTGTGAATTACCAAACTACAGCCTGATGAATCAACTCTTAAGGTCCTCAGAAGGGAGATTAGTCATAGTCTTTAAAGGTTTTAACAGACTACGGACATTGACAAAGATGTATTAAATTATTTTCCTTAAAAAATAAATGAACAAGTATCATATTTTGTCATTAGTTTGTTTCATCAATTCCCTTTGTCTACTTGTAGAAATCACAGATGATATTTTAGATTACATTTTCCAACATGTAATTTTTTATCTACATAATTTTTTTTTCATTTACTTTCATATGTACCATTTCTTTGGAAATTTTTCAATGTTTAATTAAATGTGAAAATAAGAAATTTCATAAAAACTTCAGCACAATTCAGAATTACTCTACCTGCTCAGCTGTTGACTTGTGCGTCATTTTTACGCTGCATATCACCTAGCAATCACAAGTCTTTATCTTATCCTCGGTAAAACACATAATCTGTATCTAAAAATAAAGCAATGCCATTATACCAGCTAGCAATGCCATCTAGGTCAAGTCCTCAGAAGTTAGTTTTCATATATATGTAAAGAAAAAATCATGGTTATGATATCTGCAAAGATGTAAAATAATTAAGCTTTTGTTAATTATCCATCATTTCAAATAACATTTAATGATATTCTGGCAATATTTAGATATTATTTTATTAACTACATATAGTCCCCAAGCTTATTGAATTAATGGCCCGATATCAATATATTCACTGAGGCTCCATTATCTTCTGCTTTATCCTCTAGAAGGGTCATGGTGGGGTTCCCCATGCCCATCCAGAGGAGAACGTTTAGGGCGCTGGGCAGATACACCCAGGACAGGGTGCCAATCTATCGCTGGGCACACACTCACTCACACAAACACACTCTATATGGGGCAATTTGGCAAATTCAGATGATCTTCCTTCATCCATGTTTTTGGACTGTGGGAAGAAACCGGAAAACCCAGAGGAAACCCACATGGACACGGGTAGAACATGGAAACTCCACCCAGATTGGGATTCGAACCGGGAATCCCTTGCACTGAGAGGCGAACGTGCTAACCACTAAGCCACCGTGCCGCCCCAAAAATAATCACTGCCTTACTTTTGGCAATTCACTGTTCACACTGCTGTGTGAAGGCATACAGAACAAGCCCATAAAGAATCCCAATTCCCTGAGTACATTCCCAGTGGGTAGTTTCACTTATATCATTTTCTAGAACTGTTAGAAATTGCTTTATGCGTGTGTGTGTTTGTGTGAGAGAGAGTGTGTGAAAGAAAGATTCATCCTGTTATCTGAATCTCAGTGCTGTGCATTTTGGCTTATTCTCCATGGTCAAACAGATGAAGCCCACGCATTATGTAGGCTCAGAAGATCAGCCATATTCTTGCCTGCTTTGGATCCGAAGACTGTCTTTGAGCTACAGTATATAAGCTATATGATATGATATATATGTACATTATATTTAAATTAAAGGGTAATAATTACTCCTCCTTGGATCACCACCTTACCGTGGTGGAGGAGTTTGCGTGCTTGAATGATCCTAGGAGCTATGTTGTCTGGGGCAAAAAGCCCCTGGCAGGGTCTCCCAAGGCAAATTGGTCCTAGGTGACAGGCCAGACAAAGAGTGGTCCAATAAAAACCCCTATGAAAAGAAACAACAGGAACACGTGTACCCTGCCCGATATAGGGTTATCGGGGCCCCACCCTGGAGCCAGGCCCGGGGATGGGGTTCGTCAGCGAGCGTCTGGTGGTCGGGCACTTTCCCATGGTGCCCGGCCGGGCCCAGCCCGAAGGAGTTACATGGGTTCCCCCTCAAATGGGCTCACCACCTGTGGGGGGGGTAGTAATAGAAGTTCGGTGCAGTGTGGATCGGGCGGTGGCCGGAGGCGTGGGCCTGGTCGTCGCGATCCTCGGTTGCTGAAATTGGCTTTCGGAACTTGGAACGTCACTTCACTGGCAGGGAAGGAGCCTGAGCTGGTGCGGGAGGTTGAGAGATACCGGTTAGATATAGTCGGGCTCACCTCAACGCACAGCTTGGGTTCTGGGTCCAATCTCCTTGAGAGGGGCTGGACTCTGTTCTTTTCTGGAGTTGCCCATGGTGAGAGGCGTCGGGCAGGTGTGGGCTTTCTCGTGGCCCCCCGGCTTGACGTGTGCATGTTGGGGTTTTCTCCGGTGGACGAGAGGGTAGCTTCCCTACGCCTTCGGGTTGGGGAACGGGTACTGACTGTTGTCTGCGCTTATGCGCCGAATGGCAGTTCAGAGTGCCCAGCCTTCTTGGAGTCTGTGGGGGGGGGTACTGGAAAGTGCTCCCCCTGGAGACTCTGTAATCTTACTGGAGGACTTCAACGCTCACGTGGGCAATGACAGTGAGACCTGGAGAGGTGTGATTGGGAGGAACGGCCTCTCTGATCTGAACCCGAGTGGTGTTCAGTTGTTGGACTTCTGTGCAAATCACGGTTTGTCCATCACGAACACCATGTTCGAGCACAAGGGTGTCCATAAGTGCACATGGCGCCAGGATGCCCTAGGCCGCAGTTCAATGATCGACTTTGTAGTGGTGTCATTGGACTTGCGGCCATGTGTCTTGGACACTCGGGTGAAGAGAGGAGCTGAGCTGTCAACTGATCACCACCTGGTGGTGAGTTGGATCAGATGGCGGGGGAAGATGCCGGTCAGACCAGGCAGACCTAAACGTATAGTGAGGGTTTGCTGGGAACGTCTGGCAGAAGAACCCGTCAGACAGATGTTCAACTCTCACCTCCGTCAGAGCTTCAACCACATTCCGGGGGAGGTGGGGGACATTGAGCCTGAATGGGCCATGTTCCGTTCCTCCGTTGTTGAGGCGGCGGACAGGAGCTGTGGTCGAAAGGTAGTCGGTGCCTGTCGTGGCGGTAACTCTCGAACACGGTGGTGGTCACCCCGTGTAAGGGATGCCGTCAAGCTGAAGAAGGAGTCCTATCAGGCATGGTTGGCATGTGGGACTCCAGAAGCAGCTGACCGGTACCGACAGGCCAAGCGATTTGCGGCTTCGTGCTTCGTGAAGGCAAAAACCCGGGTGTGGGAGGAGTTCGGTGAGACTTTGGAAAGTGACTTTCGGTCGGCTCCTAGAACATTCTGGCAAACTGTCAGGCGACTCAGGAGGGGAAAGCAGTGTGCCACCAACACAGTATATAGTGGAGGGGGTGCACTGTTGACTTCGACTGGGGACGTCATTAGGCGGTGGAAGGAATACTTCAAGGACCTTCTCAATCCCACCAATATGCCCTCCGGAGAGGAGGCAGAGTCAGAGGACCCGGGGGGAGGCTTGTCCATCACTGTGGCTGAAGTCGCTAAGGTAGTCAGAGGGCTCCTTGGTGGCAGGGCTTCTGGGGTGGATGAGATCCGCCCGGAGTTCCTCAAAGCTCTGGATGTTGTGGGGCAGTCTTGGCTTACGCGCCTTTTCAACATTGAATGGTCATCGGGGGCAGTGCCTCTGGACTGGCAGACGGGGGTGGTGGTGCCTCTTTTTAAAAAGGGGGACCGGAGGGTGTGTTCCAATTACAGGGGAATAACACTCCTCAGCCTCCCCGGCAAAGTCTATGCAGGGGTACTGGAGAAGAGAGTCCGACTGATAGTCGAACCTCGGATCCAGGAGGAGCAGTGTGGTTTTCGTCCTGGTCGTGGAACACTGGACCAGCTCTTCACTCTCTCCAGGATCCTCGAGGGTTCATGGGAGTTTGCCCAACCAGTCTACATGTGCTTTGTAGATCTGGAGAAGGCTTTCGATTGTGTCCCTCGGGGTATTCTGTGGGAGGTGCTTCGTGAGTATGGGGTACATGGCTCCTTACTACGGGCCATTCAGTCCCTGTATTTGCGAAGCAGGAGCTTGGTTCGCATGGCCGGCAGTAAGTCGGACTGGTTTCCAGTGAGGGTTGGACTCCGTCAGGGCTGTCCTTTGTCACCGGTTCTGTTCATAATTTACATGGACAGAATTTCTAGGCGCAGCCAGGGGATGGAGGGTGTCCGGTTTGGTGATCTGAGGATCACGTCGCTGCTGTTTGCACACGATGTGGTCCTGTTAGCATCATCAGGCTGCAAACTTCAGCTCTTACTGGATCGGTTTGCAGCCGAGTGTGAAGCGGCCGGGATGAGAATCAGCACCTCCAAATCTGAGGCCATGGTTCTCAGCCGGAAAAGGGTAGAGAGTCCTCTCTGGGTCAGGGATCAGATCTTGCCTCAAGTGGAGGAGTTTAAGTATCTCGGGGTCTTGTTCACGAGTGATGGTAAGATGGAGCGTGAGATTGACAGACGGATCAGCGCGGGGTCAGCAGTGATGCGGACCCTATACTGGTCTGTTGTGGTAAAGAAGGAGCTGAGCCACAAGGCAAGGCTCTCGATTTACCAGTCGATCTACGTTCTGACCCTCACCTATGGTCATGAGCTTTGGGTAATGACCGAAAGAACAAGATCGCGAATACAAGCGGCCGAAATGGGTTTTCTCCGCAGGGTGGCAGGGCTCTCCCTTAGAGATAGGGTGAGAAGCTCGGTCATCTGGGAGAGACTCGGAGTGGAGCCGCTACTCCTCCGCATCGAAAGGAGCCAGTTGAGGTGGTTCGGGCATCTGGTAAGGATGCCTCCTGGGCGCCTTCCTAGGGAGGTGTTCCAGGCAAGTCCGGCTGGAAGGAGGCCCCGGGGAAGACCCAGGACACGCTGGAGGGATTATATCTCTCAGCTGGTCTGGGGACGCCTCGGGGTTCCCCCAGTCGAGCTGGTGGAGGTGGCTTGGGCGAGGGAGGTCTAAGTCTCCCTACTTCGGTTGCTGCCCCCGCGACCCGAACCCCGGACAAGCGGAAGATAATGGATGGATGGATGGATGGGTAATAATTAAATTCAGTTCTCACAATTGCTGCAATGTATGGTTTTTTTTTTTTTTTAACGCAGCGTTAAATAATTTTATTAAAAGCCTCTTCATCTATTATTATAAGCTAATTGGTTGGAAAGATAAGTTGTATTGGATGGAGCTGTCTGACTGATGTTACTTGCTGCTAGGGTGTTGAAAAATTTGCTAACAGGAAAGAGGGAAGCCTGAGTGGGTGGTCAGTAGTGGTGCAGGGTTGCACACAATTTTTGAATCATTTTTCACCAAATAGTTGTAATATACATGACAGTCTTGTGATGCATGGCTTTATTCTGGTCACAGAATGATTTACTAAAATTCTGGAGTACAATTATGTTTGATGGATTGCATAATGCTATTTTTGATAGAGAAAAATTGTTAATCACAAAATTTTGGCACCATATTTATATCAATACAGTATCACAATTCACATCTCATTATCTTTCACTTAATCCTATACTAGGGACTAGGGTTATGAGGGGTTTTCCATGTCCATCCAGACGCGAACTTTTCAGGCGCTGAAGTGTCACACCAAGTAAAAGGTGTCAATCCATTGCAGAGCTCACACTCACTCACACAGACACACATACACTATATGGGGCAATTTAGAGCAGCCAATTTACCTTAAATCTATGTTTTTTCCTCCTTATATTAGCTTCCGTTTTGGCTTTCACCTTCGCGTTGGTTCATGTTACTGACCGTTCTGTTCTCCTACTAGGATTTACTGGTGCTTTCTATTCTCTGCAACATTGGCAATTGACTTCATCATGGACACGGCGTCTTCGTTTTTGGTTTTCTCTTGTGTCTATGATCTAATATTCAATAAACTTTTTCTGCATTGAACTTTGAACTCCGTCCAGTTCCTGTGTGTTCCTATTATCACAATACTGTACAAATATCGTGGACAATAAAATCCAACATTTTAAGGACTATACATGTTGATTATATATTTTTTGTTGACTATATACAAGCACGGGTGGCACGGTGGCTTTTAGTGGTGAACACGTTCGTCTCTCAGCGCTAGGGATTCCCGGTTTGAATCCCAATCTGGGTGGATTTTCCATGTTCTCCTCGTGTCCTCGTGGGTTTCCTCTGGGTTCTCCGGTTTTCTCCCACAGTCCGAAAAAAAAACATGGATCAAGTCAATTGAGTTCTCCAAATTGCCCCATATAGAGTGTGTTTGTGTGTGCCCAGTGACAGATTGGCGCCCTGTCCTGGGTGTATTTGCCCAGCGCCCAAAACGTTCTCCCCTGGATGGGCATGGTGAACCCCCCCCCCCCCCCGCAACCCTAATAGAGAATGAAGCAGAAGATAGTGGATGGATATATACAAGCACAGACATTAAAATTGATTGTGATATGAATACATCGTACATGTGCAATATTACTATTGCACATATTAATAATATGTGCTTCATGTATCTACATAGAACGACGAAAAAATGGTTAGTAAAGCACTACTAATAACAGAAACACGGTAAATGTGTTAAAATCAAAGCTGAACAAGCTTGAAAAATTCTGTAATGAGGAATGGTCTTCAATTTTCTTACCAGTTCTCTTAACCTTATAAATAGTTACACAAAAGACTGTTGCAGTTTTATTGGCAAAGGAAGGTTATATAATAATATTTATTTACACAGTGTTAAACGCAGGGGTCCCAGTTTTGTCACGTTATTTTGTTTAAAAAAAAAGGCTTTGTTGGGGTGAGCGTTCATATAGAATAAAGTGAATATTCAGGCCAAACAGTATTTAGTATTCTTTTAGTGTTATATGCTAATTTAAATCAAGCAAGTTAAATTTCCCACTATTATACCATACCCACTTTTTTTCACCATTTAAAAGGTTTGTCAGTAATTGTGAAAAGGACTGTATCATGCCCTGGGCAAAACAAACTGATATTATATTATCATCAGCGCTGTGGCAATTCCCAACACTAATTTCCGATTGAATACAAATTTCTCTTTTTTTATTTATTTTGCAAGTAATCACATACTGTATTTCATTTTCTTCATGCAATTTACACAAATGCCCCTAGCTGTCATTTAAATGTGATTACAATGCTTTAAAACATGCTTTAAAACTACTGTAGCTCGACTGAACCAACTCTGATGATGTAGATGTTTTACAGTAATTACATGGAATTTAATGCTTTAGCTTTGAGGGATTGCTTCTAATGCACACATCTGGGGCAGTCATAGGTTTGAGGTAAAAAAAAAAAAAAAAAACAGCCTTGCGACCTGAAGGTTCGATTCCCGGTCCCACCAAGTACTATGGCTGATGTTCCATTGGGGAAGGTACCTAACCCCAATTACTCCCCGGGCGCCGTATACAAGGCTGCCCACCCTGTTCACTTCGCTGAGTGTGTGTATATGTGTGTGTTTCACTGCATGGATGGGTTAAATGTGGAGAACAAATTACTTTGAGTAAGCACGGTCGGCAAAATAGATAACTTTACTTACTTTAATTTACATTACATTTTTTATTCAGTTTTTTTATTTCCTAGATAGTATGTTTTATTTTTTTTATTGGGTCCAGTGCTAACAATAATAATGGTTAACTATATTTACAATTCTGTATTGATGAATTGGACACACACACAATTTATTTTGAATTTATAGGCATAAATTCACAAGATTATATACATTAGTAGATTAGATATCTGGACTGATAATCAAAATAACAGATCCAGTGTGGAGAACTGGGTTGGTACAACCCTGCATGCTATCTGAGTCTTAGCGTCTCAGACAGGAATGCTCTTTAATCTACATGTCTAGCCTGGCACTGGCTTGTTCTGCAAAATCCCTTCTCACATGCAAGGGAGACACACTGTCTCAATGAGTGGTGGAGTGTTTGTATTCAAGCAGCGTTGATACAGCAAATGAATAATTATGGAATACACACTGGTGCCATAAACTAGAAAGAAGAGGGATTCCCCTCCTGCAGGGACAAACCAGGACAAAAATGGACAAAGGAGTAAAGCCTAGTTGATGACTGAGAAACCAGTAGGCGCAAAAGAGCTGTCTCTTAGTGTTAACATCATAGTAATGGGCTCGCATATGCATGACTGCACCCTGACAACACACACACACACACACACACACACATTTCACTCTGGGCAATAGGAGCTCATGCACACACCTACACACACACTCTTACCCTCATTAGCGTTACATAATTCTAATGTTAATATTAAGAAGTCTGAAGTAATCACATAATCTTCAGAGTACTCTTTATGTACTACTACTATACTATACTACACTACTATAAAAAAGTATAAGCACAAGGAGTAAGCACATCTCTACCTTCATCAGTTTTCATTACAGCACTTTAATTTTCAGTTTTTACTTATAAGTGAGATTAAAAAAAGCCTCTAGCCACAATTTGTTCGGTGCTGTACATGGAACAGACACAAGATGGTTTGGATGTACCAGTGATTGCACCTGCAGATGCATCTGAAGCCAATAATAAGTCCCAGCATCTCGCTGTTAAAAGGCTACTTCAAGTGGAGTGCGGACCCTTGGGCACGGCATATGTTTCGTTGTTGCACATTTATACCATGCATGACTACCGTATTTGGTTCTAAGCTGTCTGAGTATTAGGGCACCCACACTATTTATCTGACCGTGCCAAGGGCCGTCGGAGCTTGCTCCCTACTGCTGTAAGTCATGCATCTGAGCTCTGATGGAGGAGTGGTGTCAGCATGGTTAGCGCAGCACCTTAGGACAGGATCGGTAAGCACCCTTTTGTTTTTGTTTCTTTGATTTATTTTGTGTGGTGTGAGAAAAACATCGCTCTACTGATTTTATAGTAAGAACAGCATGCCCCCTGTTGTATGATTCTGTTTGTTGGGGTCATGTATACATTTGAGTTATCATCTGGTGTTGTATACAATATGAACACACTCTGAGAGAATTTATAAACCTTTTATTGTGATTGTTTGGTGTTATAAATTATATAGAAATAAATATACAGTGGTGTGAAAAAGTGTTTGCCCCCTTCCTCATTTCCTGTTTTTTTGCATGTTTGTCACACTTAAGTGTTTCAGAACATCAAACCAATTTAAACAATAGTCAAGGACAACACAAGTAAACACAAAATGCAATTTGTAAATGAAGGTGTTTATTATTAAAGGAGAAAAAAATCCAAACCATCATGGCCCTGTGTGAAAAAGTGACTGCCCCCCTAAACCTAATAACTGGTTGGGCCACCCTTAGCAGCAACAACTGTAAACAAGCATTTGCGATAATTTGCAATGAGTCTTTTACAGCGTTCTGGAGGAATTTTGGCCCACTCATCTTTGCAGAATTGTTCTAATTCAGTTACATTAGAGGGTTTTTGAGCATGAACGGCCTTTTTAAGGTCATACCACAATATCTAAAATAGGATTCAGGTCAGGACTTTGGCTAGGCCACTCCAAAGTCTTCATTTTGTTTTTCTTAAGCCATTTAGAGGTGGACTTGCTGGTGTGTTTAGGATCATTGTCCTGCTGCAGAACCCAAGTTCGTTTCAGCTTGAGTTCATGAACAGATGGTCGGACATTCTCCTTCAGGATCTTTTGGTAGACAGCAGAATTCATAGTTCCATTTATCACAGCAAGTCTTCCAGGTCCTGTTGCAGCAAAACAGCCCCAGACCATCACACTACCACCACCATATTTTACTGTTGGTATAATGTTCTTTTTCTGAAAAGCAGTGTTCCTTTTACGCCAGATGTAATGGGACACACACCTTCCAAAGAGTTCCACTTTTGTCTCATCGGTCCACAGAATGTTTTCCCAAAAGTGTTGGGGATCATCAAGATTTGTTTTGGAAAAATTGAGACGAGCTTTAATGTTCTTTTTGCTCAGCAGTGGTTTTCTTCTTGGAACTCTGCCATGCAGGCCATTTTTGCCCAGTCTTTTTCTGAGGTGGAGGCATGAACGCTGACCTTAACTGAGGCAAGTGAGGCCTGCAGTTCTATGGAACGTTGTTGTGGGGTCTTTTGTGAGCTCTTGGATGAGTCGTCGCTGCGCTCTTGGGGTAATTTTGGGCGGCCGGCCACTTGATTGAGAACAGGTGTGGCAATAATCAGGCCTGGGTGTGGCTAGAGAAATTGAACTCAGGTATTAAAAACCACAGTTATAGTATGTTTTAACGAGGGGGCCATGATGGTTTGGATTTTTTTCTCCTTTAATAATAAACACCTTCATTTACAAATTGCATTTTGTGTTTACTTGTGTTGTCATTGACTATTGTTTAAATTGGTTTGATGTTCTGAAACACTTAAGTGTGACAAACATGCAAAAAAACAGGAAATGAGGAAGGGGCAAACACTTTTTCACACCACTGTATAAAACCTTTAAACAAGCACATTTATTTGCCCACATATTTTTTTCCAACATTCCTTGCCCTGTAACACTAAGACGCTGTATTCACATTAATGTGCTTGTCTAACTATCTTTAAATTATAATCTTTTTCAAATTTTGTGTAAGAGCAAAAAGCAATGAAACTAGCCAGTGAATAAGTAAGACTTAAGCTTTGCCAAACAGAATTCTGTTTGGCCATTAAACAATTGCAAATTCAATGGAATATATTTTTCAGGCTTCATGACCAGAGATATTGCAGCTGCACTGGGGTTTAATACACTCTTACTACTGAGGTTTTATATGAGACTCTGACTATAACATTAAAATGTATGAGAGGAACTGAATTTTTGAGGGAACACAGAGGCTGGAGTTTAGTACAAAGAGTGTAAGAAAGGATGAATAGTTATAATGGGCTGACTTCACAGAAGTTAAGTACACCACAGGTTAAGAAAAAACACAGACTACTTATGTATTAAGCTTGTTACTCACCACCTTCAAAGAAAAAAGTTCAATCAAAGTTAGTTAGAGGGTGACATGGTGGTGCAGTACTTAGCACCCCTCATTTTTTGATCAACAATGTTTTGTAACAGTTACAATATTCAATATCTTTGTTGAAATTATTGTTTACCAATTTTTAAACCTTTTTTCTTTTCAATTGTAACTAAGATGACACTGCAAGCTGTATGCAAATCCAGTACTCTACGCTATATTTTAGTAACAGTATTTGCTCATAATTCATTCATTCATTATCTCCCGCTTTATCCTCTATTAGGGTCACGGTGGGGTTCCCCATGCCCATCCAGGGGAGAACATCTAGGGCGCTGGGCAGATAGACCCAGGACAGGGCGCCAATCCATCGCTGGGCACACACTCACTCACACAGACACACTCTATATGGGGCAATTTTGAGAATTCAATTGACTTGATCCATGTTTTTGGACTGTGGGAGGAAACCAAAGAACCCGGAGGAAACCCACGCAGACACAGGGAGGGATTCGAACCGGGAATCCCTAGCGCTGAGAGGCGAACGTGCTACCCACTAAGCCACCGTATTTGCTCATAATGTTTAACATAATGTTCTGTTGCAGCTATAACAACTTCAACTCTTTTGAGAGGGTTTTCTACAATGACCTTTCTTTCAGACGCACATTTGTGAGGTCAGACAATGTAAATTAAAGCTGTCTCAAAACAAAGATGATGACGACTGAACAAGTTTGCAGAAGGACCAGAACAGGAAAGGATTTAATCAACCACATTCAATCCAGCAAGTTATGTTACTTTGGTCATATGACGAGGCTCTCACATAAGAACATTAAAGTAAATGTTATGACAGGCCTCATGGAAGGAGAGGAAAAATGTAGGAGACCAAAACAACCTGAATGGAAACATCATGACCAAAACTGGATTTACAGGTGCTAGCCTTCTACAAGAAACACAATTGTATGCATTGTATATTAAACCTAGAATACAAAACTATATAGAAATACATTTGGAACTATTAAGTAAACAAAACAAAAAAAAAAGTGTTATGTTTTATATTTTAGATACTTCAAAGTAGGCACCTCTTGCTTGGATACCAGCTTTGCACATCTTCTTTGACCATTTTCTCAGTCGGCTTTATGAGGCAATTACCTGGAATGACTTAACAGTTGTGATTTGTCAAGAGTAAATTTAGTGCATTTCTTGCTCTTTTAATGTGTTTGATTCTATCAGTTGTGTTGTGAACTAAGTACAGAAAAACAACAGTCCACCATTACTTTAAGAAACTAAGGCAGTCAATACAAAAAATTGCCCAGACTTCCTCAGGTGCAGTCACTAAGACCATCAAATGTTATAATGAAACTGGATCTAATCAGGCCCACCCCAGGAAAGGAAGACGAGAAGTTGTCTCTGTTGCACATAATAAGTTCATTGTTAACAGCACCCCAGATAAAAGCCCATCTAAATGCTTCATAGGGTTTTTTCAGAGAAGCCTGTGTGAATCTGAACTTTATGGTCAAATTGATGCAATAAGGCCACTAAAAAGGAAGAACAACAAAGGAAGAGATGGAAGATGGCTTCTAATTGGCATTAGACCGGTTTTATGGAGTCTTCTTTGGACTTGTGATGCTGAGATTTGTGTGCTCTGTAAAGCATTCAGATCAGCTCTAATCTGGTGTAATGTTAGCTTGTGTTTTTTTGAGGCAAATCATTTGCTTTTTTATCAAAATAATTGTAATAAAAGAACAGGTGATGCAAATTCTAAAAAATGTACAATTACTCTCAACTGCTCACACACACCATGCTGTAACAACAGAAGTGACAACAAAACATTGGTCAAATAAGAAATGCTAAACTTTTCCCCTCCATTTTTAAAATAGCAATTATCTATTTATTTTTGGGAGACAAGCCAAAAGATTTTTTTTTTAATCAAGTTTTACACATGTGGCTTAGTGGTTAGCACGTCCGCCTCTCAGCCCTAGGGATTCCTGGTTCGAATTCCAATCTGAGTTTCCATGTTCTCCCCGTGTCCGCGTGGGTTTCCTCCGGGTTCTCCGGATTAAAGTCAATTGAATTCTCGAAATTGCCCCATATAAAGTGTGTTTGTGTGAGTGAGTGTGTGCCCAGCGATAGATTGGCGCCCTGTCCTGGGTTTATCTGCCCAGCGCCCAAAGCGTTCTCCCCTGGATGGGCATAGGGAACCCCCCGCGACCCTAATAGAGGATAAAGTGGATATAATGGATGGATGGATGTTTTACATATGTGAATGAGAAACACAGTTTACACATTTACTATAACAATTTCTATAACAACAGATAGTTTCAGTTTTCTAGATCACGGTCTGGGTTACATGGAGGTTACATGTCTTCTTTGTGACACCCACATTCTACAATCATGCAAGTAAGGTGAACCTGCTTTAAGGTGCACTGATACATTGTAAAAGATCTAGATAAATAATTGTTCTTTTAATTTCGAACACTGAATTTACTTCATCAGCTTTATTAAAATTTTAAAGTGTTCTTAAAAGCTCATATTATATCAATGTTGGATTAGAAATTAGTAAAATGCAGCATGCCATCCCGAACATTCTCTGCATCTGCACGTACTAGGGTTCTATAATAACTTCAAGTTTTACAGTTGCACATTTAAATAACTTTTAACAAGATTATCTAATCTATTAAAATGAAATATAATGACAGTTATCATAATCTGTTCTGAGACTGGCAAACACTTTCAGTGTAGCTTAGCTTTTATAAAATGTTTTAAACAGCAACGCCACTGCATCATCACTTCTGGCACTACAAGTAGTCTGGAAAGAATTAATCTATAAATAACTATAGAGCACAGATGGGGATATAAACTATGGATTGCTTATTTTTTCGCCTATGTTGTTCTTGAGTCACAGTAAAATGAATGTTTGACGTGTTGGGTTCACCAATGGATCCACCACCAACTGCACATTTCACTCTAGGGCAAATACCATTTGAACAAACATAGTCACAAAAGCACAGTGGACCCCACTCCCACCCACACAGCCTACACACTGGTCCATTTTTCTGCACATCTTGGTCAGCTTAAAACTACATTCACTCATAATAAAAATATGAATCCCACATATTTTGATCTAACATCTAACATTAATCTAACGTACTGAAATCAATCGATAGAAACAAATTATTTAAATATGAATTTTTAAAATGCTAAATATTTAACACAACTTACAGCTACTCTATTGATTTGGTCATTCTGAGCATATCAAGCTTTAGCTGAATTTGTACCAGTTGTAAAAGTTCATTACTATATTTTAACAATTAAAATAAATATGTATACACACCGCATATATATATATATATATATATATATATATATATATATATATATATATATATATATATATATATATATATATAAAAAATTCACACTGTGTATTATATTTTATATAATTTTAAAGTACCGCAGCATTTGAGAGTATAAATCTGCTAGAATGTGCAAACATTTGCATGGTGCTTAGTATCTTAAAATTAATCTATAACAGAACAAAATGAATCTCGCTTAAAATGTGACAAAATGCTTAATGCTTTACACTGAATTTAGTGCATGTGGTTATTTCTTACTTATGTTTCCAAAAATATTGAAAAGGAGTGCCTAATACTCTTAGGATTTTGATTAATCACAATGCCTTGAATGATTTTTTCACAATGTCCGTCTTTCATGTGTGACCACAATCACATACTGCATAATTAATATTATGCACCTGGTGTTCATCTTCATGATACACACTGTCATATTTCTGGCACCATACAGCTTCTTTACACACTTTGTAACTAACAAGACATTGACATTTCACATGATTTACCACAATTACTTTTCCTTTGCGCAAGTCAGTTTACAGGTGCATTATACATTCATGTTTGTGAAATAGATAATATATGATAATAGTCAAAAGTTTACCCTTAATTTAAAATAGAGTCCATATTATACTTTTTAAATTGTTCAGGTACAACTCACAGGCTTCATCCACATTTTACACTTTACATGTTGAAATATATTGCATGAGACTAACTTAACAATATGACACTGGTGCCATATGGAGGCATTTAATATGCATGAACAGTTAATGACAGTCATCTCAGTGGGTCAACCACTGTGACAAATTCTACTATTGAAGTAACTAGAGAAGGATAAGCTCCTTTAGGGACATCTGAACTGTCTCTCTCTCTCTCTCTCTCTGCTCTCTCTCTCTCTCTCTCTCTCTCTCTCTTGCTCTCTCTCTCACGCACACACACACACACACACACACACACACACACACACACACACACACACAAACAATTGTATTGTTGTGCATTTACTTTCATTCATTTCATGGTAACTTAAACAAATATTGCCCCCTGCAGCTACAACAGCTTTCTCGTATCTTCTGGGATTTTTACAAGATCCAAAAAAGCATTTGTGAGGTCAGAAGCTGATATTGTACAAGAAGGCTTTCCTAACAATATGTATTGTAGTTTATTCCAAAGCAAAACTATAAGTGGATTTTATGCACAGGTTGCAGGGTAACCCATATTACATTACAGTCATCTTAAATGCCTTCATCTTGTGTTTGTGTGTGTGTCTGTGTGAGTGAGTGTGTGCCAAGCGATATATTGGCACCCTGTCCTGGGTGTATCTGCCCAGCGCCCGAAATGTTCTCCCCTGGATGAGCATGGGGAACCCCCCGCGACCCTAGTAAAGGATAAAGCGGAAGATAATGGATGGATGGATGGAAATTTGTTGTGTATACTCTCTGTTTAAAAAGTCTGAACTACATTACATTAAAAGATAAGGGACAGTTGATAAAGATACTTATTGCACTGGAGTCCAATTTTGAGCTTGTTTTGGAGAAAAATGGATGTCAGATTTTTTTTATGCTTTTTATGCTTTTATGCAGACTGTTAACAAAAAAATTTCTAAATCAGTTTCTGTGAAGATACAGAGGTACATCACTGCCCACAGAATGGGTGATCAGCATATACATGATCCTGCATAAGCTTTACTTTTGTTCATTTCAACTGTTGTGAACTGCACTATGAAATAGGCTAGAAATTACAACACTAAATAATTCAAATTTACTTCACATCATGGGACCTCACTTACACAAGCGTAATACAAACACATGCAAATTCATAGAGCTAGACAACTTTTGTATCATACATTCAGTTGAAAAGGTCAGTTTCTGTCTAACCTTATTAATAATGGAAGGTTAAGACAGCTGAATAGCGTTGAGGTAACAACTAACCACTCTCTAAATAAGATGACAGACTGGGTGATTTTACAATATGGTATTTTTATAGTAATATCGGTTACTTCATGTATTGTGTGTTTACTGTGTCAGAGGCCACAATCAAATTTTTACGATTGAGATAAAAATGCCTCTGTGATCTATATGTGAATCCTCTTAGTGACATCTGTTTAGCTCCAGGTAAAATGAAAACCACTGCCATCCTGAGTCAGTAACGCCATAGCTGAAAAGGCCAGAAAGTAGGTTTTGGTGGTTGACTGTGTCAAATGCAGATAAAAGATCAACAGGAATCAGAACAGATGAAAGCTTGAGGCTTTGTCGGAACCGATTGTGTCAGAAAAAAAGAAATTTCAGTGGTGTGAGACACTTTAAAACCAGTAATTTCTGATTGTATAGGTTGTTTGAAATGAGAAATATTGATAGTCGATTACATACAGCAAGGCTGAGAATGTAGAGAAAAGAATTAGAACATATAAATACTGGTCAAAATCACTAGATCAGAATGGGGAGGGGGAGGTAATAATCCCATATGACCTAAATAATCCTACGGTATTTTACAACTGAGTGATGTTGAGGGCTTTGGGTATATTCCTTTATTAAATTAGAATATATTTTACAGTCTGAGCAAATTTTTAGTGAGCGAAGTTATCGAAAGTAAATCCAGATATGTGTATTTATAATCCTTTAGTAGTTTAAGAGAAGAAACGAGACAGTTGGATTGCTTTGGTATCGACATTTGTTGATACTTAAGGTTGAGATAGCTGTTTCTATTGCTCATACAAAAGTGAAATCAAACCAACCGTAGCTCCTTAAATCCTGTGAGTTTTTAAAAAATCATCAGCTTGTGGAAATAAAAGAGAAGCTGAATAATGTGTAGGAAGGGTTTTGCAACAGTAATGGAAGTCATCGTTTCAATAAAAAGTGGAAAATTCTGTTGCTTTACTCCTTAAAGATGGTGGCAAATCTTTCACCTAAAAGAACTGGTAATTAAAGAGATAGGAAAAATAAGAATTACAGATAAAGATTGGTTGGTTATGGATGCCCAAAGCATTTTTTGTAGAATGATTTTTAGCAGTCTCATCAGAGGAGGTCATAAGAAAATAGTATTAGTCAAAATCACCTTCAAGCTTAGATTTGCCCTTAATTCACTACAACAGCCACATATTGCCACAAAACATGGACCAGCAAATACTGCAAATACTAGGGTAAGCAATGGGTATTTTTTCCAATAAGTCTAAATTTAAAGTAATCCTCAAAATCAACATCGCATCTCTTCTCATTAATCCTATCCAAACAAGAATATTTTGGGCGCTGAGCAGGTACACCCAATCTATCTCTGGGCACACATTTACTCACATAGACACACACATACTACATAGGAGCAGCGATTTAGAGAAGCCAATTCAACTGGAAACTGGAGAACCCGGAGAAAACCCACAAAGACAAGGAACATAAAAATTCTTAGAAAGACATGCAATTTAAACAACCATGTTGAAAGTGATATAGCACATAGCACGTTCGCTTCTCAGCGCTAGGGATTCCCAGTTCGAATCCCATCTCTGCGTGGGTTTCCTCCCACAGCCCAAAAACATGGATCAAAGTCAAGTGAATTTTCCAAATTGCCCCATATAGAATGTGTTTATGTGTGTGTCTGTGTGAGTGAGTGTGTGCCCAGCGATAGATTGGCACCCTGTCCTGGGTGTATCTGCCCAGCACCTGAAAGGTTCTGCCCTGGATGGCCATGGGGAACCCCCTCTCCCTCCCGCGACCCTAGTAGAGGATAAAACGAAAGATAATGGATGGATGAAAATTGGAGCGATGCAAAAAGTTTGGGAACTTAAAAAAAAAAAAAAAAAGGAATACATAAATCTCCCCAAGCAGAATGCAAAAGTAACCTTGCGGGTCAGTGACAAGTCCTTGTGCCCTTAAAAGGAAGAAAGATGCACTTTATTCGGAGTGTGAGTGACTCCTGAAGGCTCGTGACTGAATGGACGTCCGAGCGCTTCTGCAGCGTGTTGAGGGGCGTGCCATTATTACGCCCTTGAGCTCACAATTCGGTCTAAACCTCGTGTGTCACGATCCCGTGATTTGCACCCAGTGCGATCAAGATCGAATATAGAATTAAAAACCTGAAGTAATCAGTCGAATTTTCCCGCGGTTTCCGGAGCCTCGCTGAGCCGCTGTCCAGCACCGAAACTCCTGAAGGTTACGGAGGCTACAGCGAGGGGCTGATCCGACCACAGCTCCCGTCTGCGGAGTGCAGCCCTGCCACGGGCACGATGTTCAGTCTCGTGTTATATCACACCTTACGTAAATCTTCAGCTGCTCGACAACCCGCATACTACGTACTAAGCCGGAGAACATACCAACACGGCTGATGCTGTATTCATCTCAACATGTTCTACGCTGTAGAGAGCTAACACGCGGTTTGGGACGCAGCCGCAGGCTGCTCGTGTAATCAAGAGACAAACTGAACGGGATCGCTGGCGATTGTTTTCCAGCCATGTCGGGGAAATTGGATCGGCTTACCTGATAATGTCGTCGTTGTGCCCCAGGTAGAATTTTTGCTTGTGCTCCCGTGTGTTGTACACAACTCCGACACCTGCCACGAAGTACACGATCTCCTTGGCGGCGGTGTAGTACAGGTTGTTGCGGCACTGGTGGCCCCGGTATCCGTAAACCCACTCCAGACGTAAATGGCAGTTTGGAGCTGTTCTGTCAGCCATGTTCGCACTTGTTTCTTCCCCGATCGAGTTGTTTGCTCACCGACGACGCCAGTCTCCCTGCAGCAGCAGCTCGTCCTCATGCGATCAGTCCGCTGTCAGCGGCGCAGCTCGTCCGGCTGAACACCCGACTCCCGACATTTTCCTCTCTGCTTTAACTCCGTCCCTCGGCTCAACTTTCCACCCGTTGCATCCTGCTCTGGCGCACGGACCGTTGGCTTGTTGGGGATCGAATGTTCTGAAGACACTTCCTCCACAGGTGAAACTCCGTCCCTGTCGCCCCTGACCGCACGGGCGGCTTTGATCCTCTTGTGCCTTATGAAAATCCTGAATGTCGCTGGCAAAACGGCAACTGGCCAATCACGACCTAGTGCCGTGATGGATGGTAAAATTAGCCAATCCCATTCCCGGGCATTAATAACACAACCGTGAGTGAACGTGATCTGACCAATGGCGGCCACAAGAGGCAAAAATGTCCCTGGTAGTTTTAAATTGATTTGGAAGATTTAAGTTACCCTGCGGGCGTTACTTAAATCTTGGTGGCTTAGTGGTTAGCACGTTCGCCTCTCAGCGCTAGGGATTCCCGGTTTGAATCCCCATCTGGGTGGAGTTTCCATGTTCCCCCCGTGTCCGCGTGGGTTTCCTCCGGGTTCTCCGGTTTCCTCCCACAGTCCAAAAACATGGATCAAGTCAATTGAGTTCTCTAAATTGCCCCATATAGAGTGTGTCTGTGTGAGTGAGTGTGTGCCCAGTGATGGACTGGCGCCCTGTCCTGGGTGTATCTGCCCAGCGCCCGAGACGTTCTCCCCTGGATGGGCATGGGGAACCCCACCGCGACCCTAATAGAGGATAAAGCAGGAGATAATGAATGAGTGAATGAATGAAGTTACCCTGCTTTTTAATTGACTGCATTTTGTTTTATTTTAGAGAATTTATTAAATACGTCATACACATGGGTGGCTTAGTGGTTTACAAGTTCGCCTCTCAGCGCTAGGGATTCCCGGTTCGAATCCCCATCTGGGTGGAGTTTCCATGTTCTCCCCGTGTCCGCGTAGGTTTCCTCCAGGTTCTCCGGTTTCCTCCAGGTTCTCCGGTTTCCTCCCACAGTCCAAAAACATGGATCAAGTTAATTGAGTTCTCTAAATTGCCCCATATAGAGTGTGTCTGTGTGAGTGAGTGTGTGCCCAGCGATGGATTGGCGTCCTATCCTGGGTGTATCTGCCCAGCGCCCGAGACGTTCTCCCCTGGATGGACATGGGGAACCCCACCGCGACCCTAATAGAGGATAAAGCGGGAGATAATGAATGAATGAATGAATGAATGAAGTTACCCTGCTTTTTAATTGACTGCATTTTGTTTTATTTTAGAGAATTTATTAAATACGTCATACACATGGGTGGCTTAGTGGTTTACAAGTTCGCCTCTCAGCGATAGGGATTCCCGGTTCGAATCTCAATCTGGATGGAGTTTCCACTTTCTCCCCGTGTCCGCGTGGGTTTCCTCCGGGTTCTCCGGTTTCCTCCCACAGTCCAAAAACATGGGTGAAGTCAATTGAATTCTCCAAATTGCCCCACATAGTGTGTTTATGTGAGTGAGTGTGTGCCCAATGATAGATTGGCGCCCTGTCCTGGGTGTATCTGCCCAGCGCCCGAAACGTTCTCCCCTGGATGGGCATGGGGAACCCCACCGCGACCCTAATAGAGGATAAAGCGGAAGGTAATGGTTGGATGGACGTCATACACATTAATGGCATCCGTTATTAAGTCAGTGATTTGCTGGTCAATCAAAGAACAGAAATCACCGTGTTTCACTATGTTTTAGCTATTCATATAATATAGACTAATTACAATATATATTACATTTACATAATTAAATACATACAAACATTTAAAAAGCAGATATTATTGGGGTAGTACATACCCCAAGTATTTTACATACTTTTGTATTATTACATTTTTTGTGGTGATGAGATTTTAGGGGGGCTCAAGACTTGGCTGGAGGATTAGACTAGCCTCTTAAACTAATATTCATGGTATTATAAAACTCAACAACTTTGCATTTGTGCTCACAGATTTAAAAACTAATCTACCAACCAGCCAACAGTTTTAAGTCAAAATTACAGAATTTTAATTCCATTTGAGTGGGATGCATCGAGTGGGAGGAACAGAAGTATTGTTTACATGTAACAAACAATACTAGTATATAGCTTATTTACAGATGGTCATTTCTGATCTTAAGTTCTTTATAATCAATAAAAGTTAAATTTAAGTTCATTCAGTAAAGTCTTGTGAAAATCCAGCTAATACACATAATGAGATAATCAAGGTCATCACTGTGTTGGCTGCTGCAAATGATCCCCAAAAAATCAAAGCAAATTCAGATTAAATAGTTTGAGATTGTACTTTTGTCTTTACATTTACTACATTTAAGTACAATGCTTTCAGGATGAGGGTGGAATCAGGTAACATATTTGATCTTACCTGTGGCTTATTTCTGTTAATTCCATATGCATGGAGATAAAATCATGCAGGCTCGACAGCGAGATAGAGAGCCTCAGCTGTCACACTGAAAGTCAACAGAATAAAAAAATCATATGTTTATAATGATCTGTGCCTGAAGTTCCACCAGTCAGCCAAATACGAACTTTAATAAAATCTAAATTTGTCTTGCAAATCCTGTCTAAAGTCTTTACAGAATAAGGGAATGATGAGTGGACTTATTGATCTGTCCACTGCCTTGCCTTGGCTCTGGACAGTCACTTACCACTACTAAACACTACATGACAGAAGGCATTACTTTAGAAATGTATGGTATTCACCCCTTGTGGGAGGGTACTTCTCTTATATCAATAGTGAATTAGTTATCTATAATACATTTTGCCAACTTAGAAACAGTTCAGCAACCACAATCTGCTGTTTTACCTCCATGTCTGATCAATACTGTATATTTATCATTATATTAGTCCAACCCTTATGATGTAAATCTATACTTAGTCTCAAAAAGTACATAGTGCACATAATTCGGAAGCTACAACCACTTTATTGGCTGCACAGAACAGCACAAATTACTACAAAAAAATTGAGTATTTAGGAATAATTATGCTCAATGTTTAAAAAATAGCTGTGTTGCAGCTTGTTGGTATGATTGAGCTGACACAGGAGATATCCAAATAATATGGTTTAGAAATAAATGTGTTAACCCAGAAAATCTCTTCATTATACAGTCTAATAACTTCTTTCTACTAGCAAAACAAAATCAGTGACTTATTTTTCCTGGGGCTTAAACTCACCACAATCCAACAACCACCATCTTCTAACAACCACATTTACACCATCATGTTTCACCGCATTTTTGATGGTATGCAAGGTTTGGTTTTATCCAATACTGCGCTTTAGGCTTGGCTCAAAAGCTTCATTGTAATAATTCAAACAATACGTACTCAACAAATGGAGTACCAGACATCAGTTCCTGCCTGACTTGTGCCTTTCCAAAAATTTAAGATAAAATTCTTTTAAAAGCACATTTACTAGCATTTTTATTCAATGTATTGGAACCTTTATAGAAAAGTTTTATATGAAATGAAGTTTTTCATATGAAATGAACTACTACAATTAACTATTATAAATTATTTAGTGTTTAAAATATAAATTATAGAATACTTGGTTACACTAAGGAACTAATAGCTGTACCCAAATCAAATTGTTTTTAGATCACAATTATTAATTTATTAACATTTAACAACTTTCAGCTCACCTTTAACACTCTATGACTTCTTGGATATACATTTCTAAATGGACAGTTCATATTTAAACTTAACCAGCTATTGCTACTAAGCTACTTTATAGGTAAACCCTTGTAAATTACCTAAATGTTTCATTAAAATCACTTTTTTCCACAAAACGAAATGCATTATGAAGTGAGGATTGTTGAAGGTACTAATAACAATTAAAGCATTTAAATAATGTGGCTATATGCAAATTCTGATCCAAACATTATTTCTCCTGAAAAAGACAACAAATAAAAACATACAAATACATAGTTTTTATAAAGGTTTTTATCTAAAAAGGAATCACAAAGTGTTGGTTGGCTTTTTTGTTTTTACAAATCATTTGTACATGTATATGTGTGCAGGAACATCAGGGGTTTGCACTGTTTACACAAGAAGCCTACTACATGTTACATTTCCAAATTAACATTGAAAGTGGATTTAAGAAAATGAAGTAGGTTACTGGGTTACTGAGTAAGACTTTTCCATTTTAAAGCACAATAAAGGTAAGAGCACAAAACAGCGACATGAAAAAGACCAATATACAAAGCCGTCATAATCTCTACCTCACAGAGCTAAGAAATGGGCCATGTAGCTCAAAACCACTTTAATCCCACTGCTTACCAGCCATTTAGGACCATTTTTCAATCACCTTGTATGACACCACAAATGGCAAATTCCATTAAATAGGCAGCAAGTTAGTTATATTCCACCCACATAAAACTAATTTTGCTTAATTATTTAGCCTTATTTTTTAAATGACTTGTGCAAAGGTACGATCTGGTTTACAAAAATGTTTACATGTTTCTTTGATAGTGGACCATTAGAGGATATGATCTATATCAAAGTGCTCTGCTAAAGTTTTAAATCAACTTCTCAAAAACTTAAGTGGTGAAATTCTATTTCTGAGATCCAAACAGGTGGCTTAATGTGATTGGACCCAAAATGTCACATACTAACAACAAGATCTTTCCTGTTGAGTAACTGCATATTTAGGAATTCTTAATCAGGAAAACGTTGTTGCTTTGCTCTTAAATTCTAGCATACAAAATGTAAATAAAAGAGAAGATAGAAAATATACCTTCTTAAAACAAATTTAAATCAATTATAATACTTAAATTTTACATCTTGTTCTCTTATTATAGAAATCTGTTCAGTGATACTATTTTGGTAAAACCAATATTGCATTCATTTAAGACATTACAAATTTACATTATATGGTCAAAAGGTTGCAAACATTTAACACAACACTTCTTTACTGTTGCATCTATGGGGGGACTGCCAGAAATTTAGGGGTGTAATGGTTTACTTTAATTCTGCCCCTAAAGCAATAATGACCAAGCCTGGCTAAAGGTGTCAAAGTTAAGACTGGGTGAAGATCATGAGTCATGAACCAATTGTTTCGTAATAAACTTGGCCCAAGTCATACAAAAGGCAAAATGTATTGCAACTTTTAAACTGCCCAGACTCAAACAAAAAGAGCCTTTACATCATAGCACAAATCCCTCCTTCACTACACTTATTACACTTATAGTTTGTACTATAACAGCCAAATGTAGCATCCGACAACTGTCAACCAAAAATGCTAAATTAACAAGGCAGAGAGGCTCTACATATTTTTGGTCATGTAGTGTAACTACCAAAAACACAACAACCAAAAAGGTCAGATCATGTGAATATACAAGAGTTCAAGAACAGACACATGTCAGAAAACAACACATTTCATCTTAACCAAGCCTTTTATAAAACCAGTGCTTAAGAAATCAATGCCCTCTATTCAAATAAACTATTTGCACTGTTTTTGGTTGTAATCTTTCCAAACCGGAACTGAAAGGCTTACAATCAGGCAGCTTTATCATAATGCAGTTAGTGCTGTTAGCGCAATAAGTTGCTTTTTGGAATGCATGCTCTCTAAATTTCTAATATATAATTTATAATTTTTAAAAAATTAATAAATTTCACATTTTATATATGCTGATTATGTAAAATGTGCTAAAAGTGAGCATTTTCTAAAAGACGAATACTGACCAAATGCAGGAATGAGTTCATTTAAAACTGTCATTGAATGAAAGTTCTTGTAAACATACTTATGTCTTACGAAAATAGTCAAGTCATTTTAAAACCAATAATCATTCATATTAGCCATATATCTGCCATAACATGAGTTCCTGGTCATAAATAATTTCCATTTAAAAACAGTCTTACCAGATCACACCCATAACAATGGAATGAAAGAATGTTCGGTGAAAACGCATTCATCCATATCCAACCACACACATACGCACACAGATGCATTTTGAAGTTGTTTTAAAAATGAACACAAAGGAAACATTAGTGACACACTACGTTCTACTACTGGGCATGACATGTACAAGAGGAAAGTGCAGTAAAGAAGAGTCACAAATGTAAATGTTTAACAAATCCATTATGGATGTCACAAGAACAGGTAGTGCTGCATTTCAACTCTAGTACAGGAGGGGAAAAGGTGCTGTGGCCTTTTCATCCCTTCACATACAGTATATGGACAATCGTATTGGGAGATCTACACACTACACCTACATGAGTTTTAATGAAATACTATTTTAAGTTGGTCCCTCTTTGCAGATAACACCTATCAATCTTTTGGAAAGTCATTTTACAAAAGTTTGAAGTGTGAGAATATTTGCCTATTCTTCCAGAAACACATTTGTGAGGTTAGATATTGATATTGGATGAGTCCCTGTTCTAGATCCCAAAGGTCTTCAGTGAGGTTGAGGTCAAGGTTTGGAACAGGCCTGTCAAGGTTTTCACAACAAACTAACCCAGTCATGCATTGGAACAGAAATGGAGCTCTCACAAACTGTCCAATGAACATTAACTTCAGTAAACAACACTTTGTTGGGCTTTATACACCTGTTGCAATGGGATTAATTAAAACATCAGAATACAATGATTAGGCGATGTGTCACAATGCTTTTGTCCATATAGTATGGCTAGATTTAAAGAAGTTCTGTTTGAAGGCAATCGGGAGATTTGGATAATATTAAATTGGAAAAGGTTATAACAACAACTGCTTTGTTATATGGGAGCATATAGCTATTAATTATATTATTTGACTTGCAGTCACACGTCTAATAAAAAACAAAAGTGTTTGCAAATCCCTCTAATTAAAAGTCTTGCCATAGAGAGGAAGCTGTCAAATGCAATTCCTTTCTCACACTTCAAATGTCAAGTGTGCTATAATCATCTCATTCACTCTCAACAGTGCTTTAAAACAAGACAAAAGAAAAAAAAATACTACAAATCTGTTGATCAATGTTGAGGTCAATGACAGTACTGTTAGCCTGAAAAAAAAATACACAAAGGTGAAAATAATCTACCACCCCAAGATCAACACTGATCAATACAGTAAATGCTTAATTTTGATTACAGATATATGTCATTAATATTAATTATTTTGTTATTTATAATTAGACTTATTCGTAATTTCTCTGGTCTTTTGTTTAAGGAAAAGAAAGCAGGCCGTCACTGTGACGAGGCCTTGGTGGCAATGGTGGCCACGCAGTGCTGCTGGAAGTTGGGTGACATGGCTGAGTTGCAGCCCAGTCTCTGGCATGGGCCCTTCAGTACTTCATCTCCTTTCATGATCCATGCACTGCTACTGGACCCCTCTCCCATCTGGCTGCAGCACTCCTGGGACAGTGCTTCACTTTGCTTCTCTGCAGCTGGTGTCATTACCAGTGCTGAGGGAACGGACAGGTTGGGACAATCGCTGGACAACTGGCCCTGCAGCACACTGGTGATGTGGTTTAGAAGGTCATTAAAAAACTCAGGAACACCTTCATATCCTGCAAACAGTAAGAAAACAGGAAACATGGAAAAAAAGCATTTTAAAGAAAGTATTTGTTTTAAAACAGAACAAGACAGTAAAATATGGAATTCTATAATAGTTATCACAAAGCTATCAAAAGCAAGTGTAATCCATCAAGTATCTGAACTAGGGATAAGACAATTAATCATAAGTAAAAACATTACAATTAATTAATCGTAAGAGCGCCTCCAAATGACAACATTCATAAGATAAATACCTATTATGCCTGTAGCTAGATCATGTGCCACAACTTGCATGGAACAAAAATAATGTAATAACAAAATAATAATATAACAAAAATGTCCTTACAGGAAAAACCAATTTTTGTTTAAAATTGATATAAATATGCATTTTAAAAAATACTTTAGTTTGATTTTTATACAGAAGAATTTGTACTTTGTGTTTATACTCTGCGTTGTCTTCTTTCAATAACAAAATGTTATTTTGTGTTTACATTAAATAAATAACACAAATAAAAAAAACATGCATTGTTCCTGTGATGAACACATTTTTAAATATGTACACACCAGGGAATGCATTAATATCAATAACTGCATGTTGTCCTGTCTGGTTGTTGATTATTACGTCGATACCAAAGAGTGACACCCCCAAAGCCTGGCGCAGAGATTTGGACAGCTCCCGGATAACATCATCGTTGGGTGGTTGGGAAACCCCCTCGACATTATCTCGCTACAACAGAGCAAATGGCTTTAGAACATCATTAAAATGCTCAAATGTTATAAAGCAAATTTATGAACTGTCATTTAACAAAAATAAAACTTTTTTAAAAGTCCTTAAAAAGTCTATAAAACTTACAGAGGTGAGATCAGATGATGACTCTGGTTTGGACACATTATGGCTATTGAAAAAAATAGCTTTCCTTTCTGAAAAACACACAAACGTCTATGTGAACCTTTTAGAAATAATGCTTTCTTGTGAGTGCAGGAAGGCCATTGAGCCACTAGGTAGCAGTAGAGATTGTACAAGAACCAGGCTCAGAAGAATGCTAGGCAAAAAAATAAATAAAGTAGTGGACCTGTCAAGAGATTCCATCCGCTACATTTTTGCATACTGTTAACAAGTCTCTCTAAACAAATCAGCACCTGCTTTGCATGTACATTTGTACTGTGATGTATGCAAATTTGAGGGTTGAAGGCCTGACTTATCAGGGTTTCTGTAGTCTGAGGTAAAATAAAGGACAGGTCATTATGCTTCTGTCACCCTCTCAAAGAACCAAGAAGTATTGAGCTACAGTTTTATCCAAATTTAGTACTGAACAATAGTATATTTAAATGCACACTGACCTCCAATTTACTTTTAAGACCAGTCATAATAAATTATGAAAATAATTACATCTACAGTATACAAATTGTTAAAGGTCACATTAAAAACAGTACAAGATGAGACATGCATTAAATGTGATTTGTAAGACATAATCACATTAAAGGCTTACCAGCTGGACCTGAAGGAAAATTCTTGAGGGAAGGTCTTTCCACTACAGTGTAGGACTCACCAACCACAAACACCTTATAGAGCACTGCATTATGGTTAATGAAGCTTTGAATTACACATGGTGGCTTCACATCTTTTAGGTCCTCAGCACTAAATATGATGGCCATCTGCAAAAACACAAAGAAAACTCATTTTAAAGATGAAATGCTTTTATTGTCTTAATACATACACAGCTATACAGAACATTAAAATCCTCCCATTCACATACATCAGCAAGTTAAAGATTATTGGGTCTGCTATAATGCATTAATCCTAACCTCTGAGGCAAAAACAAAAGCCCACAGTGGCAACGTGGTGGATTAATAAAGTCTTTGAATCCTAAAAGAAATATGTAGTTTTATTATTTTGATAATTGCTTAAATTTCAAGTGTGTTCAAAGTAATACAAATCAGTACATTTTTTTAACATTTGGGGTTAGATTCTTTATTTTTATATTTTTAAAAATTTATATTTTTTATTTTATTTTTCTACATTGTAAGCTTATAGAAAATATCTTATCAGGTATGTTTTTATTTCATTAAAAACAGTGGTATAAGGCATCAAAGTGGAATGAGAAGAATCTCCAGAAAAGAATGAGAAGAATGGAATGAGAAGAAATTCCAGTAATAGTAACATTACTAATTACAAAATAAACAAATCAATAAAAAAATATGATGGCAATAGTCTAATGGTGTTAAGTTTTCATGGACAAGAAGTATATTAAAAAAGTATATTGTTCAATATAAATGTGTCTGCACAATTTTATGCACAATTACTGTTTACAAATTTAATTTTACAAATGTAATATAACATTAAATATATTTGAAACAAAGAAATGAAGAAAAATATTGTATTTACAACAAATTTGTTGTTTTTTATTAACGTTTAACCAAATAGGTCATTGAAGTACAGAAGATCAAGATTATCAGAAGCAATTATAAATTGCTATGAATTATTAAGGAAGATGGAGTAAAGGTTTAAGGTCTTACTTCATGGGAGCTGGTTCCATGTGCAACCCGTGTTTTGCAAACTAAAAGAAGAAAGACATGCATGTGATGTGGGACATAGATGGACAATATATACGATGCAATGTGATCTGTTATAAATGAGAAACACAGTGGCTTGGTGAATTTGGACAGTGAGGGATGGGACTTACTAAAGGGGAATGTAAGACCATGTTGCTCGATCTGTTCCAAAGTGTCTGGTCCACACTCACTGTTTAACACCATGAATGGAGGAGAACAAATCCTCTTATCTAGAAAAAAAAAAGTTTTGAAAAATAGTTAGTATTTTGAGTGTTTTAAAATTTTTACTTTGATCTAATGAAAAACAAACATGTATAACTAACTTCTCACTAAATTTGTGCCACTTTAGTGTAAGTGTTCCATTAAAATAGTGCAGGGTAATAATACTGAGCCTTAACTTACTTTATGCAACTAGTAAGAGAGAACAATGGACATGACTCTCTGCATCATTCACGAGCCAGTCAATAAGTACCAGTGCAATTCAAAACCATAAATGTCCAGAAGCTTGTTCTTATAAGTAAACATTGTGCAGCAAGATCAACATCTATGAATGAGTAGATTTCTCAACTTAACAGTTTTTATTTAAAGAACCCATATGCCTGTCTAAAGATAAACTGTATATTAGAATTGTCACAAATAATGTATTATGTTATCACAGCCTATATGGCTTTGTTGTCAGTTTTTGGGCTAATGGAACAACAGATCTGTCATTATGTCAATAAAAAACAAAAACAGCCCATGCTACAGAGCATCAGCACTTTGAAGCATTTACCTAGTTGTGGAAACCTTATACAGTATGCATCTGTGTCACATTTTTCCATTGTGACGGAAAACAATAGGGAATTCCATTCATACAGACAAAGGTGATTATCTTATAGAAAAGCACCAATCCACAGACAAATTGTGTACAAATGAAGACCATTTAAAGGCAAAAACCATTAATGCAATAAAAGACACTTGGCTGCCCATCTGTTGTTTGTTTAGACTTTTTTTTTGATGTTTTGTAGACTGATCATATTTCTTTTTTGGGTGAAAATGAGAAGTGTCATGTTTAAAAAAAGGAAAATGCTGCATCAAAAATCTAATCTAATCTGTAAAACACAGTGAGGGTAGCATTATTCCCTTTCCAGAAATGCAAAAAATAAAGCAACAAAAAGTTAAAAAAAATAATAATAATAAAGCAACATGCAAGACAACAGTCAAACAGAAAGGATTATTCGACAAAAAAGTAAAGTAAACTGATTTAATATTCAGACCTCTAAAGGAAGATAAATGAACATCATTAAAAATCATGAATCCAAAATAGTTTCTCAGAATGTAAAAAAGCATGAATGATACGACATGCTAAATACAAGGATGTTGTTCACCATTACCCCATTACACATTCAGCTATAAATATAGGACTTGGATGAAATAATGAGCAAGTTAAAAAAAACTGTTCTAAATGGTCTGGGCTGTATCTGGCTTGGAATTATAACTGTGAGCATTCAGGATCAATCTTCAGGTCTGTCTAAACACTCCCTGAGACCTGCAGACCTGTAGGAGCCAGCTGGACATTTATATGTGACATTTGCAGAATGTTTACAGGACATTTGTGAAGGTAAGTTGATGCCTGGAACTTTGCCCTGATTAAGCTGAAACATAAAGATTGAAGGCCAATGCACTGAAATACACTGCAGATAGAACAATATACACCTGCAACAATATACAGTAACTTTTTCAAATGATGAACACATTTCAAGTAACATACAGTAACTTTATCTAGTCATAATATGATATTGCTGGTGAGTTTGAGCTCATTGTCCTACTGCATGACCCCATTTTTGCTTGCAAACTGGCATTAAACTTGCATCAACTGGCAGTCTTTTTTGGTTTTATTAACGTAAAGTTGCCCCTGATCCCGTAGCTGTGAATAATCTTTAAATCATCACTCATCACACCAAATAATAATCCTAATGGGGGAAGAAGTCTGTGGTGATTTTACAAACTCTGTTTGACACTGTACATTTTAATCAAACATCTCTGGCATGAGATCACCTCATGTTTACCATTATGTATTCCAAAATACATTATTTCATATCTGTTTAGATGCAATTTGGTAAATCAATTTTCAGAAAAATAACATTTCCTGAAGATGATTCCACAGAAGCCATTTTTGATCAGCCTGAAGTTACCTACACAACCATAACTTAATTTATTAAAAATCAGTTTTAAAGATGAAGAGTGCACCAAATGACATAACATCTAACAATGACTGACTCATCACTTTCATTTGCATTACAGCCAAATGTGTCCATTAAAGGGGAAGGGGAAATACGAAGCAACAGGTACTTTGTCAAAAAAACTCCCTAAAAAAAGGTCTCTAAATGTCGATTGCGAACAGCTCAGCTTCAGTAATGCTGAAGGTTATCTGGGGCCAAAGTTCCAAAATTTTATTTAATTCTTTTATTGACAATATATATTAATCCTGGATTAAAATAAGCACTGTGAAGTGTACAGTAACATGTGCATGCCTCTGCATAAACATCAATATGAAATTAGGAGAATTATATAAACAAGATAAGTGGAATAATTCTTTAGGTTGTTGATTTAAGAGCAGCAGGACAAAAGACAGAAGTCAGCCACGTTAAGGCAGAAGCTAAGAATAAGCCATAAAGTCAAACCTGTACATTCTGCTTTTCAACACATTCACAAAGCATCACTAGTAATCAGATCATAAAATCTTATTATATTAATTAATTTTTCACAGCTGACATGTGACCATTCTTGTGTTTAAAAGCCAAAAAAGTCTCAACTTATCTTGTTACTGAGTTTAGAACTGGAAAATTAAAAAAAGAGAAGTAGCAAATGGTCCTTCCTTTCATGCACACCTAGAGAATGCAAATGGCCAAGCTGCTTTATATAGTTTAACGTGTAATAACAATATTATTACCCCTTCCTTTTTGCGGCATAAATGTAGCTATGGAACTGCATATCATTTCACATTTTAAGGAAGTCTATTTCTACCATAAAGCTCTGTGTATTTGGTAATCCAAATAATTTTAATAACTAAAGCACAGTGTAATGTATGCAATCCAACAGCATGTAGGAGAAGGGAGAACAAAAACAGATCGGGGGCTTACAGATGATTGGGTTACATAACCATCTGCCATGTGTGACTACACAGGAATGGCCTTGTACAACACAGTCGCACTCACACGCGCACACACACACACAAAATGGATCCATAACTTTGCATATGCCTCCATAAATAAACCAAAGTTTGAGCACACCACACCAAAAATAGCTAAAATACAACCGCAATTTTATTTTAAGCAATTTGTTATATTTAAAACTGCTAAACTACACCAAATTGGTATGCAGCATAGTCACACAACATTCATGTAATTTATATTCAGGACCAAAGACAACAGATGATTATGCAGAGCCAGGATTTCACAGAGAACAGTTCAACAACAGCAGCTGTCACTTATAGTAATTTTACCAATTAAATTTATGCAGTAGTTAAATTTGTGAAACCACAAAAAATCCACCATGAAAAAAAAGGTGCTTTGAAAAGTACAACACTGTGGAACAATATGTTCAGAACAATATCAAGAAACTATGATAAAGCCAGAATGACTTTGCTCTAGAAAACTACAAAGAGGTCAATGAAAACTTGTGCATATGATAACGGTGTTACAAGTTCTATACACAGCTGGCCTGTTTGGTGACAGCCATGCTGATTTTCATTTTGCCTCCACAGTAAAATATAGTTAAGTTTAGAAATGGTTTAATGATTAGACCAAATGTAAACCGGTATAATTGGTGACGTCCAAGCTTTAGGGTGGTTAGTAATAAAGCATTACCACAACACATTATGTTATGGGAATGTTTTTCTTCATTAATCACCCTGCTAATAAATACAAGTGAAGCTGAATTACTGAGAACAACATTAGGTTCATTGCAAGCCCACAGAGAATGGACAGGTGCTTCACACATCATGTCAATTTCCCTAAACACTTTAGGTTTATGCTGTGAACAAACAACAATTACTTGTAGTTACAAGATTTCTGATGATTTCATGGATAATTCATAAATATTCCTGAAAAAAACCATTATGGTATTAACGAATAGAGGAATATCGTTCATCAAAAAGCTTCCTGTGGAATGCTGAAATGTATTTCTACTGTATGTATCTAGTTTTTTTATACTTTTTCCAGTAAATAACAATGCAGTAAAACAAGCAGATCACAAAATTAATTTCACACTGTAGCAATGTAATGCAACACTGTCATACACAGTGTCCCATATACACAAAACAAAATGCCCTAAAATACCTTGCATGCAGTCCTCTATTCTGTGGACCAGCTGGTAAGACTTGCATCGATCAAGTAGGGTTCTGATGGCTGGAAGTGGATCCAGCACTATGGTCTCTGGGTGTGCATCTATGTAGTCCTGCAAAGTCATTCATTAAAGAAAACACGGTCAAGTTTGGCTGCAAAAATAGTTTAACCCACTTATCTATATTTTAAAACTGTTTACATTAAAAACAATACATTATACTTGTTTTTATTTACATTTGTCAAAGTACAAATTTGTAACAGAGTTAATAAGAGGTACTGATAAACTATATTATTTAATCCTCCTTGTGTACACACATATGTGCACCCTTAGACTAACGCTCAAAGAAAATGCTGGGGAGAAAATGTGTGGGAGGTTCAGTTTTGTACATAACACCACCCTCTTTTTCCCACTTAAAGGTCAAAGCCAGATATCACAGCCACAAAAAAATGTAATCTGAAATGTTTAAAAATGTTTCTATTTTTCTGTCTATTGACTGAATTATTTAACACTTTATGTCTATTCAGCAGGTCACATTCACCCTGTGTGAAGAACCTTAATCTCATACTGTAAGCAGAATCTGATCACCTCCCAAAGCCTTCACACATGCACACACGTAGAGAGTATGCCTGTCTGTTGTGTCAGCAGGAGCATCAGTGTGTGGTGAGGACTGCATATTTTGCCAGCACAAATCCAACAGATGAATGTGTTACATAAGAGAGCTGTTCTCCGGAATGCGAGAATAACAACGATGAGATAAAAACATTTTCTAAACAAATTTCTTGGTAATTAGGGCTGAGTACCTTTACAATTCTTTTTATTAACACTGCAAGTGGAACTTGAATAATTTTAGCGTAGTTAATGAAACATTTATTCCAGTAGTTTATCATTTCTTAAGACAAGTAGCCAGAACACAAATTTACATTTACATTTAGCAGACGCTTTTATCCAAAGTGACTTACAAATGAGAACAACGCAAGTCAGTAGTTATGAACAAAACAAAGCAAAAGACAAATGAAGCTGAGTGTCATCAGCATAGCAGTGGTAAGAGAAACCATGCATCTGAATGTCTGTGCTCAGTGATGTCAAGTATAGGAAAAAGAGGAGAGGACCAAGTGCAGAACCCTGAGGAACACCAGTGAGTATTTGGGGAAAGTTAGAGATCTCCCCATTCCATGACACCATGAAGGTCCTTCCTGTTAGATAGAATCAATACCATTCAAGTGTCGTACCAGAAAAGCCTAATTCAAATAGAGTGGGCAGTAGAATCTGATGATTTACTGTATCAAAAGCTGCCGAAAGGTCTAGCAGAATGAGGACAGAGGATTGAGATTTAGCTTTGGCAGATTTCAATGAGTCAATCACAGAAAGCAATGCTGTCTCAGTGGAGTGACCACACCTAAAACCAGACTGATTGAGAAAGATTTTGGTGCGTAGTACATTTGGTGCCTTTCATGACAAATACTAATCAGCCTTCACGAGAGACTCTAAAAATTATTTTAATTGTACTTATGCGATATATTAGATTTATACTATTTATACAAGCTTTATATTTTCATTATCGTTTAGGTTATTTAAAACATTTGTAAATTAATTTATATTTGGACAGGGTAATACGATAAAAAAAATGTATTACTGTATTTTTAATATTTAAATCTGACAACATTTGGGAGAAAGACAATGATTTTAAGCACCATCACTCTTTCAATGGAACCATTCGGTTCTTCTAATCCAATTAGCACGACAGGTAATAGCAGCTGCCTTGTCCTAGTTAACACTTTCTCCTGAGCTAATGAGATAATCACCGAAATAGTGTTAGCAGGTCATTTTGTGGCAGGGCTGAAATGCAGTGGAAATTGTTTTTGTTTTTTGAACATTTAATGGCCAAAAATGACAATGCAATTAATTGCATTTATCTGATCTTGCTTCATAACAATCTTGAGTTAATGCAAAGTGCTACTAAAAAAATGAAGCAATGCATAAATGCAAAAAGAGCCTGTAATTGGAAAAAAAAACTATGTTTGCCCATATGAGCATTTTTTTCTGAATATATATACAGGACTGTTTTAATTGTCTCTCTGTGGGTAAAGCTACATCTTAATATAGTACATAATAAATACTCATATGACCTTGTGACAACTGACAAATTAAATCTAAATCACAATATGACAAAAATATATAGTTGTTCTTACAAAACGCATCCACAAATGTTGAAGACTTTGACCACAAGCAGAACACTTCTTCACTAGTGCCTTGAATTATTAGAAAATTCTGCTCTGTCTTTCCCTTTTTACACCCATCTTGGAACAGGAAATGTATCTTTTAAAGTGGATGTCAGTGACTTCTCTCAATGTCCACAAGTATCCTGGCTTGTCTTCATCAACACTTTTAATTTGTGTCATTCAAGATGAATGGAGCTCTAAGCATTAGAAATGATGTTTAACTTAAAAGGACATTTAAATGAATAGTCACTGGTCAGACTAAACCAACATGTTTCCTGGCACATCTTAATGTGGTGCTATTTGGGCTCCATATTAAGACATTGTATGTCCACCATGTTATAACTTGCCCCCTTTATTATACAAACAAAACATTTACCTTAAACGTGCCTTCAAAAAGCACATCAAGTATATGTTTGTATGTGTTATTGATTTAAGAAAATTCTGAAGAACAAGAAGAAATAAAATAATAAAATGAAAAGATCCGCAATTCTCACCTGTACATGCTGTACCAGTAACAAAGACTGAGTATCATTCTGGTCTGCTTCGAGTATCAGATCTGTCAGCTTGTGGATGATGACATCCAATGGACCCTGCTCTTCCAGAGGCTGACTCAGGTCAAGCTAAATGTTAAAAAGAAACACTGAAGCTTAAAACAATACATCTGGAATACAAATCCTTAGAAAATGAACATTTTAAAAAGCATTTAGGAAAGTTGCAAACGGAACTAAAAAATTGATCTGTCACAACACTAAAACCACTAAACTTTCATTTCAGTGTCACGAAGGTAAAATTTGCATTGCACTTAACATATAGCCAATTCTTCATTTCACCTTTATATTGAAACATGCCTTCATTTGTGTCATTTATTACAACCTGTTAAATTAAGATTTTTAATATTTACTTTACAACATTCTATTCAGTTTAAAGATCACTTCATTATTGATCTATATTGCTTTTAGATTAAAATGTTCATTTTTGATCAATATGACCTCAGAAAAAGTTTTCTGAATAATAATGATTAATATATATAGTTAATATTAATGTTAATGATAATAATAAACAAAAAACAGAAAATATTTAAAGTAGTTAAAAATGCGGGGGGAAAAATCAGATAATTTCATTACATTGATTAATCCAAATAATTATCTTTAAATTCATTAGATTACTTAATCAGTTAATAGACCAACTGTGCCAGCTGGATTGAGTTTACAAGTCTATGTCCATGTAAAATAGTGTAAAATGAAAAGTTATATCCAAGTTAAAACACCAAATATGAACATGTACATAATTAAAATACATATGAAAATATGACCCGTGTTTAATGTCTGCTTATCTGCATTTGATTTAAGAGTTTGTTATTGCGACATTTGCAATAATTGTAGGTGACTTAAAAAGTTTGCAGTTCAACTGTAAAATGATAAGTTCAAGGGTAAAAAATAGATAACTGTTTAGTCTGAACTGCAAAAAAATAAAACATGACATTTTTTATGACCTACACTGAAGGTGTAATTCTTAAGACTGTAATTCTTAACATATTTTAATAGTTCCTCTTACTTTGTTCTCTAGTGTTCAGGACCACCACAGAACAGAATACTATCTGGGTGGTGGATGATTCAATGCAGTTACACTGTACTGTAGTAGTGGTTTGTTAGTATGTTTTGCTGGTAGAAGTTGATCAGAAACAGAAGCAAAGTTTTAGAAACACTTTAGTGTCACTGTTTGACTGATAATAATCCACCAACCAACACAATCCAGCCACCAACGTTAGACACCAACCACCAATGTAGACAGGGTCTTGTATGTGTCGACGAAGAATTAGAGAATGACTAACAAGAATTAAGCAGGAACAAATTATCTACTGTCCCTGATTTTACATCAATAAAAATAAGTAATAAGGTAAATGTAGAAGGTGTGTAAGAGTGCACGGTGGGTGGACATGGTGTTTGATCCACTCAAACCAGCATTAAAAACACTACCATTATTAAAAAGCATTGTAAGGAGGACTAATACTAATACACAGAGTACACAGAGAAACAAATGAACTAGCAGTCTGTAGTTAACCACAAAGTGCATTTATAAACTGAAACCAGATATAATGGACACAGTGTGGGAACAAGGAATCCAGCAAGGGTCTATATTAATGTAAATTATTTTAGAGACAACTCTCCAACAAATACTCAGTGAACAAGAACTTTCAAAAATATACACCGAAAATAAACAGAATAAAAACTTACACCTGCAAAAAATTGTTCAAATTAAAAGCAGTTCTGTTTTGATTAATGACAAATCACAAGCAACATCATTTGATTAAATCACTAAGAGGTCAAAAACAAGGTTTCCCTGTCTCTCGCACGCACACACACACACACACACACACACACACACACACACACAGCTTTGCTCGGCTCAGCTCAACTATGACAGTCATTTCCTTGGAAGGAAATTATTGTACATAACACCTTTGCCCAGAACTCATAATCTAAACAGCATTCCTTCAGCTTCCAAGTGAGGTATTAATTGAATAACTATATATCAAGTGTAGGTAAACTAAATTACAGTCCAAGATTTGTCACCGCAGCTTTTTCAACTTGTAATAACAACCAAGGCAGTAATTCATGCTGCTTGTTTGCAGACACGCATACCACTACCACATGGCTGTGCTTACTGATGATTCATTAAGGATAAATCAGATTAGACTGTGTGCAGCAGTTGCCAGACCAGATGCAACTGACTTAGTGATCAGCTTTTGTTTCTCCATCTATCAAAGCTGTTTTATATAACTTTTTCAAAACATACAAGATTACTACCAAACTTTTATACTTTTGAACTTAATACATCAATAAAAAAAATCTAAAAAAAAGTTTAGATTATAAGTGTCATTATTCATTTCTGCTTCTCTGCTCAAACAGGATTAGCCTATCTAGACATTTAATGTTTATATAATTCAAGGACTTATATTTGTCCCTTCTGTAAACATGTCTATCCTCCGAAACAACATACATTCTCATATTGATATTTTTCAAAGAGATCATTTCATCACTCACAATAAAATCATATTCTTGTCCTAAATGGCCAAATCTTTGCACTATTAGCTCATGTAAACAGCACATTTTACCTTGGAGGACAGAAAGCAAATTGTCAACATGATTAGGTGATGCAAGAGAAATAAGCCAGATTACAGCTTTGCTTTACCAATCTTGTGGTGCTAGTTTGTAAAAAATGGTATGAGAATTCTTGTAAAGTGGAAAGTGGATATTAAATGAATTAAGCCCTTGTCCAAAAAAACAGATACACATCACAGTCACAATAATGTATAAAAGTCATGTAACCTTAAACCCTGAATAGTTTGTACTCCAAACAAGTGTAAATCTTCCTAGGAGTGGTGGCTCCAAGTTTGCAAGAACATTGTTGCAGTTTGTAACTTTTCACATGGACAAGCCAAAGAGTTGTTTTCTGGACCCATGGGATAAAAATACATCTTTTTGTTATAAATCATAAGAATTATGGAGGAATTCTGCGTTTTACATAAAAATCCCTATTTGTGCACCACTGTAAAGGAAGTATTAAGCTTTGAGCCAGTTTTGCTACATCTGGGCTTTTCATTTTCAATAGAACAATGAACTCTGATATATATCAGCACATTTAAATTAAAACATCTGGAAAACCAAATAACTGAACAGGATATAGATCAGAAATGATTTTTTAAAAATCTTATTTAAATTAATTCCTAGCCACAGACTTTAATAAGTTTACCAACAGAACATAAATAATAATACTAAAACACAAGAAAATGTTAAAATACATACTGGGTTTTATGTCACAGTACATGTAATGTTTTACCTCTAATCTGAATACATAAAGAAAATGATTTAGTGATTTACTTTTTAACAATAATATGCTAAATTGTGGTTGCTAATTTTGATAAACTGGCATTCATGATAGTTTATTTGAAATTTCTTCTTTAGCTGAACAGTGGTTCTTTCACATGCCATTTAAATAGTTTTAAACACTTCTCCAAAGCCAAACAAATTTCAGTAAAAAAATGTTCAGTAGATCAGTGCAGATGATAGTATAATGTACACAAGAAAGGATATGTACACTGTCTTACAACGAGGTTTTGAAAGATCCTACATAACACAATAGGCTTCACACATTTACAACAGATTTAACTTTTTTTTCCTCTTAAAAGATTACAATATAGCACATGCTTACCTGAACCACTTCTATCCCCCTCTTCCTAAAAACAGAAAAGAAACATAAAACATGAGGACGTATAACTGTGTTAAGACACTTAATTGACAGATTCTAAACTTTTTTTTAATGAACTTTTTTTTAATGATGAAATTACATCAGTACAGGCAATTAATGTTTTTGAATTCTCTTTAGATTTAGTCTTAAGTTTGTTTCATGTACACATACAATTTTAATGAACTTTTAATTGTCCAAACAATAAATGTGTACTCTTTTCTGGTTGTTCAGAACATTTTGCTGTCAAACACATAAACAAACCCAGGATATACACATATGAATACAGCACTGATCTTCACCCTTCTGATGCCTTAGTCCTAGTTTTGCAAGCAGTTAGAACATATGAGGGTGTGGTGTGATGAGTTGTGACACAACTATGGGCAGGCAAATAAAAACACTTCAACAGAGCAACATGCGGTCTTGTTGACAGAAGCACTGTTCCCACAAACCACCCAAGCTTCCTCAATACACCATCACGTCGAATACAAGAAGACAAACCTTTATCTCCTTCATCTACTAAACACCTAAGGGTTCAGCAAAGATCTTGTCAAAGTAACACTTGTTGGTCCTTTTATAAGAACACCTTCTGTGTGCTGTAGATGATAGAAAATTAATCAGATTTAAGACAGAAGAAATATTTAAGTAGAACTTGGTGAGCAACACATTTTAACGTTGTTAAATTTGGCTTTGTAAGTTCTGAGCAGGCGGCACGGTGGCTTAGTGGTTAGCACGTTCATCTCTCAGCGCTAGGTATCTCCGGTTCGAATCCCCATCTGGGTGGAGTTTCCATGTTCTCCCCGTTTCTGCGTGGGTTTCCTCCGGGTTCTCCGGTTTCCTCCCACAGTCCAAAAACATGGATCAAGTCAATTGAGTTCTCCAAATTGCCCCATATAGTGTGTGTATGTGTGCGTGTCTGTGTGAGTATGTGCCCAGCGATAGGTTGGCTCCCTGTCTTGGGTGTCTTCTCCCTTGGATGGGCATGGGGAACCCCACCGCGACGCTAATATATAGGACAAAGTGGAAGATAATGAATGAATGAAAAGTTCTGAGCATCAAAGCTGGTTAAAGGAAATTTGGAAATGAACCACTAGTGTAGTGGGTGTATGACAACAAGACTCATTTTACTAAACTACGTCTCAGTCGTGAGGTTTTAAACGACTGAGAAACTTACAATTTAAAAATATTACATTATTTTATTTTAGAAAAAGATATAAAAGAAACAGACTGGGGTAGCAGCAAAACTAAAGCGGTTTCATTTTCTTGTGAATGAAATGCTGAAAAAAAGAGTGTATTAAATGTATAGGGGTGTAGAGCTTGTTTTCTGCACTCTAGTGTCTGACGCGTGGTTAGTCAATCGCACTGCAGTGCCAATTCTCACTCCATCTCCTTCACCACTGCTAAATGGGGAAATAATTCTCCTAACTCTGTCGACAATGTTGACATTTAGCATTTTCAACTGAAGACCCATTTCTTCTGCAGGGACTTGCAGTAATTTAATTACTTATTGTAAATGGTGAAGAACAATCTAGGCATTGAAACATCAAATGATCATGATTGATAAACCAGCAGTTTAGTTGGTTCCTCCTTTAGCTTACTGATGTGTGCTGTTCTCACAATTGTCACAAAAGTCATTTTGGATAAAAGCTTCCACTTAATGACTATATTTTAACATAATTTCTTTTGATAGCCCTCCCTGCCTCCAGTAAATTACAGTGGTTTGGAGGTTACAAGAAAATTATTGTTATAATCCATAAAACTGTTTTAATTTGAACCAGAAAAGAAACAGTGCCAAAAATTTCAAAAAACTATTTGAGAATGTCAGCAATAATGAACCAAGTCTCATTCAATAAACAAGTCTCATTCAATACACACATTAACACAAAGACACACACTTTAAACAAAGGTTACAATACAAATGTGGTACACATCAGCCCTAATAATAAATTCCTCATGTGGAATTTCTGTGAGAATAAACAATTTAATAGAAACAATATATAATAATAGTGATAATTAATTTAGTAATGGGTAATTTCCCCATTGTGGGACTAATAAAAGCATATATAAAATTCATTCATTCATTCATTCATTATCTCCCGCTTCATCCTCTATTAGGGTCGCGGTGGGGTTCCCCACTCTCGTGGGAGAACGTCTCGGGCGCTGGGCAGATAGACCCAGGACAGGGCGCCAATCCATCGCTGGGCGCACACTCACTCACACAGACACACTCTATATGGGGCAATTTTGAGAATTCAATTAACTTGATCCATGTTTTTGGACTGTGGGAGGAAACCAGAGAACCCGGAGGAAACCCACGCAGATACGGGGAGAACATGGAAACTCCACCCAGATGGGGATTCGAACCGGGAATCCCTAGCGCTGAGAGGCGAACGTGCTAACCACTAAGCCACCGTGCCCATATATAATATTAATAATATAAAGTGCTTAAATTAATAAGTTCTAATTGTCTAAGAAAAGTTTTCTTAAGTGCAGCAACAAATGACCCAGATAAACTGGTCTGAACAAACCGTTAAATTCATTCCTATTAATGAACTACATTATGAATTAAAAACATTCTTCATCATTTTAGCCTCATTAATGACACTGTGACATGATATAGAAGACTACACTATCTGCATGAGAAAATAACTTTACAGAAATGTCACAACATAAAGGTATAATAAGATGATTTAATTTTGAAAAGATTCCTCTTAAGTAAAAAAAAAAAATTATCTTAATCAATACACATTAGTGGCGATACAGCTCTGAACAAGTAGATGGTCTCATATTTAAAGCTGCCTGTGAAATAATGAGATAATATCAATCCTCTGTTAACATCTTTTATCTTTAAAAATTGACCAAAGTACACCATCACCACTCTGCTCTAAAACCACAAAGTTTAACTCACAAGAAATGAGAAGTGACAACACCACAGCTACAGCACTTCTGTTTGTCAACTTACCTGCATCGATGATGAAGTGCTTCTTTGACAACTTATTTTAAGAGACAAAAGTACTTTTAAGATTACACTTACAATAACACTCACTTTAGCTATGAAATGAATCAACAGATGAACACTGCCAACTTTAGAAGTCAAAATTGATTGTTTGTTTCATTTGAATAAATAAGTTAAAATAAATAAATTATAAATGAAAGTTGATAGTATGGAAAGATGTTCATGTTGTATGTATTATGTTATGATATGTTTTTTATAATTATACAGGTATGTTGCATTCAGCACAATATTTCTGATATCCAAACAGAGATCAGAGTGCAGAGGCGCAGCCAACATATGATTGGCTCTGAAATGTGAAAACGAAAAGCAAGTGTGATAGCAAAGTTCGCTGCTTTACTGTTTTCCAAAATGCAAATGTTCTTTAAATAAATGAAATTCCATAAATTATAATGGTATTACTGGTGCTTCAACTTAAACTTGTTGTTTATGCACAACTGTAAAGATAAACCATAATGTTGATAATTTACATTCGCTTTTGTGTTTTAAGAAGTGCAGTTAATTTATACAATGTTTTTTTTTTTTATATATAATACTGCATTGTCTCAAAGCAATAATTTTCTATGGTAATTTTCTATGTTTTAATCAAAAAGCAAGCTGAAGTGAAAGCAGCAAAGAAAAACTGGTTAGCATTTAGCTCTTCCACCTCACAGCAATTAGGTCCCTGCTCTTGTTTCCTGGTTGGGGCCAACAAAGGTCTATTCTGTGTGAAGTCCTCCCTATACCTCAGTGGATTTTCTTTTTCTACTCCGGTTTCCTCCCACATTGCAAAGACTACATTGTAAAGTTTATCTATATAATAATTGGAGAAAATAAACAATGGAACAAGAATAATATACATGTTTTATATATGATTTCTGTCATCATATCTCTAAAACTGTTGTTGTTTCTATTCATATTAAGGACTTTAACAGAAAAATAGCACAACATATTACCTATATTTTTAACATATTTCCTACTTGGGCTAAGACACTGATCACTGCTACACTGCAATCAAGAACAGCTACAATCCCTTCCCTTCCCCTGCTGTTGGTAAAGCTGATCACAGTATTCTGCTTGTGCTTGCTTACAAACAAAAGCTAAAGCAGGAGAAACCAGTTCTCAGGGCAATCTAGAAACTGTAGTGTGGAAGCCATCCTTACATTTAAATGCCTAATGGCAACAGGCCATTAGGGCCAAACTCAGCCCTCAGACATCAGCCTACCATAGAAATCCATGAGCATACAGTAGAGCCAGATATTAGTTCTGCCAGGAGATCTTAGAGATACAAGGTGGTGTCAAACTACAAAAGATCTGTCCACAGCTGCATCTGAAGTGGTCTACATTCTCAGAGAAACTGTAATTCGAGACATGATGAACTGAGCATAGTGGATGTTTAGTTTGAGCTAACACTTTTCATTTCCTCGTGAAAGTTGAAGAAAATTTAATACAAGTAGACTTGTGGTGTTCTCATTTGTAAGTCGCTTTGGATAAAAGTGTCTGCTAAATGACTAAATGTAAATCTAAATGTAAACTGCCATTTAAAAAAAGCATTCACACACACACACACACACACAAAAAAAAACAACAACCCTGATTTCCACTCCACATTTTAATAAAGTTATTCTATATATACTTACACTATACTGTATATATATATATATATATATATATATATATATATATATATATATATATATATATATATATATATATATATATATATATATATTAGAAATATTGTAAAAAAAAAAAAAAAAAAGAAAAGAAAAGAAAAAAAAAGGTTTATTCAAATGCAACTGCACATACTGTATATTTATTTTATTCCTTAGTTTTTTGTATAATTTATATATTAAATATAATTTATATGGACAAATAAATTTCATATTGTTGTTGTCCATGTTGTTAAAATATTTTCTCTGTATAGGATTTTCTACATGTAATCTATTGGCAAATTAAAAAAGCAACAATGGAAGCAGGAGTGTACAGTGGTTAGCCTTAACATTAAAACCACTGAGAGAGAGAGAACTAGAGAGGGTCAGTCAGCAAGTCTCAGTTACACGGTTACACACAAATTCCAAATCTGGTTTACGCTGGCTGCATTATTCCTTTTCTGAAACCCACATTCACCTACCAGCATGCAACCATAACCTTTGACTAGAGAGCAGATCTCTTTGATCGCAATTCAACCTTTACAGACACACAGTACCAGGTCAGCTCCTCACCTGACTCGGACATGTTCACATTGCTTTGTACTACAAATTATGGTTTCTTTCAACTGAAAAAATCCAGAAACCCTAACAGACATTTACACATTGGTTCATTAAGGCTGGTACAGGATCTAATTTGAACACTTTGCTTTATGCACACAAGCACCAAACTTGAATGAGAAAACCACACCCACTAAAACACTGATATGTTATGACCACAAATTCAAACATGATCAAAGATGAAATCTGTAATCTACAGTCTTCTTCATACATGGTGACACTGGTAAACATGAACAAAACAGCCTGTTTAATTTTGTTACTTATACTTTTATTCTATTATTGACATTATAACTTCATTAAAACAAACAATTCATGCTGACATAATTTCTGCCTATAATATTTATGTGTTTTAACCACACTTTTGTGCAGTGTTTTTAAGAGGATAACAGCTCCACAGCCATTTCCTATTTTGCTAAAGCCTTCAGTACATGAAAGCAGATTATAACCTGAACCTGATTGCTTGCTGAACATGAAAACTCATTTGAAGACTAAAAAACATGTTCATCCTACACAACTTTAACCTGTGGCAGAAATGAACCAAATATGTCCCTAAATCTAGGGGATGTGAAATAAATAAAAAAACGGCTAAAGCTGTTGTATGTGGGGAAACGCTGTCGACCTGGCCTGTACAGACTGCAAACAGTTTAAGGTGAGTAGAATGTGATGTGTTGGTAATAAACATACATATAACATCCTATTAAAATTGAGTCCATATTAAATAATGTAGAGGTATTGGAGGTGTGAATGCAGCTGCAACATCATTCATTGAAAATAACCTTTTAAACACAAACCTGTTTTTCTTTATTTACTACCTCTTATGTACTTTTATTACATTTGCATGCTCAGTTGTCCTTGGCCATCATCTGGAAATGTTAAGTGTATGGTCTTTTAGAACTTATCGTCCTCAGAATCTGTATAAAGATTATTTGACATGCATCTATGGGTCGGAAATTCAATACAACATCTCTGACCCTCACACTCCTCCATTTAATTTTCCTCCAACTGTTGTCTAAATGTCCTAAATGTCTACAGATTAGACTCAGCCAGCAGCAGGCCTCCACACCTTATCTCCAGTTTAATAACTGTGAGGTTTTGGTTATAGTACTGGGGTGACCTTAGCTGTGATAATTTAGGTAACTAATCAATTATCAGTGTTCTGATTCAACGCAGCTGTAAGTCAGCATGGAGGAAAACGTCTAAACATCACCAGATGTTTTAAAGCTAATTAACACTTTTTTTGGTTATCTAATTTCTTGTAGTCATTTATTGATCTGAGCATCTTGATAACATTTTGTCACACATCATTGCTCTTTTCTTTTTCTGAATATTTATATATTAGTAAATCAGGAATACATAAGCATGTCATTGTTCAGGTAAACTTTACAAATAAACATCTGTTCAATTTCACACATTACATTTTAATGGTGGTGACAATACTTTATTTTATGAGCTTCATATAGCAAGTGTGTCAACTGTTGTAAAAATCTAATATAAATCTATTAAAACCGCCTAACTTCTAAAGACAGAGAGCAACTCAGATTTACAGACTTATCTTTACAGTGCTACATGGTAACAAACAAATAATGTTATTATTTCAGGGAACTGGTTTTACTTTAATTTATCCATCGTAAACAGTTTCAAGGTGATGACTTCAGTCTTCAAGCTTTTCAATTACATATTGACTCACTTACCAACAAAAATGCTTGCTGGTTTAGTCAGTATTGTAGATTTAGTATCGAGTGGGATTTTTACAAAAACAACATTTGTGATCGCAAAGAAACTGCAAGAGATGATCTTACAGTCACATCCTGCACGGTGTAAAATGTGTGTCTCTTGCTTTATTACAATGTCTTAACTTTTTCTGTTTTCTTTCAAGAGGGTACTCATCCTCTACCCTGCCAGGATACTACACCGTGTTCCAAATTATTATGCAAATAATATTTTGTCAGATTCTACAAAATTACCTATATGAATTGCAGTCATTGCAATGACTGCAATTCATATAGGTAATTTTAGAAAATCTGACAAAATATTATTTGCATAATAATTTGGAACACAGTGCACATGTGCTAAATAGTCCCTCAGACAACTTCTGTCATTTTAAATGAATTGCTTTATTATTGTTTTATAAATCAGGTAGTTCCAGTCCTTAAATTTGATTGACTGAGATGTTTGTCCAACTGTGACATTATTGTCAATAATGCACACTTCCCACCGCTTCACAATTGTATCAAGGCATGAAATACAATACGATATAAAAAGCATTCTGTAATTTGCTGATCAGCGTTTATTTCAAAAACTGGACTAGCTTATGTCTTGGAAGATAGATTTATTAATGACAATGCTTTCAATAAACGCATTTATGAATAAAAACTTGTTTTTTTATTACAGTGTATTTGTAACTGTTTATAAAAGTTATGAAGCACTTGAGGTTGTGCATTATTATGAATTAATCAAGGTAAAGAGGTGTAACTGTACTCCGCTGAGTACCGTGTCTAACAACACCTCTTTCCTGTCACAATAACGCACACCCTCTCGTACCTTGTTGCTTTATTCAACTGCCTGGCTGCTCAGGAAGTCTGGATGAGCTGACTGACTGGAGATGAATGAAGCACAATGGTTTTCCCTTTAAATACAAAATAAATAGCAGTATTCCTTTTCTTTTTCATTATATTTCTTTTCAGCAGTTACATCCACTTTTCAGGCTTCACAATTATAAAGCTGCTTTGAGATGATGAACTATTACAGAAAGTGCTATCCAAGTAAACAAACAAAGGTTTGTGTTGGTAATTGATAAATAAATAACTAAAATAAATTGCCAATATTTTTGCATCCTCCTTACTGTGAGTGTTTGAGTTGTTTTTTTTTTTTTCAGTTCCAGTCGGAAGGAAATGTTTAACTACTTTAGGTTTAGTTTTGACTTTAATCATTTTTAGACCTGTAGCTTCACTTTTAGCCATTCACTCGTCGAAATGTTGCTTTAATTAAAATGGTGTTCTTGTGTCATTCTCATGTCATGGGGTTACTGCTTGAAAGCTTTTAAGACATCAGTTTAAAAATAGAATGTGGTTGTCTTAAAATAATTTAAATACTGTTCTTATAAATAACTTAATTTAATAATTTAGAAATTTTGTTTTAAAAAATAAGAGTGAATTTTAACAGTAACTTATGTAAGACTAATTTACTTTTTTACAACTGATGCATTTCTTATAAACCTTTTTTCTTTCTTTCCTACTTTTTAACATCTTCACTAGAGCTGTACATAATTAAAGTGGGGACTGAAAAAGTGTTCTAACTTTTCCTTTAACAAAAAGCAGACTCTTTTGTTTCAGAAAGCAGCCATGGCATTTAAACACTTCTGCACTTCACGATAATAAACACAGATGGTCACAACATCTGATGGTGGAGAGTTTATTGGCCTAATAGTACTTTATCTGACGTGCCTTAATGATACATACATCACACAATCTGACCTCTAATATCTCTCTACAATAAACTTAAAAATTTAACTATGTATTTTACTGGGACTGATAATGTGTTGAGTCATTTCTTTTTAGATTATTTATGTAATGACATACATACTTTTCACCAGGTGCAATAAAGTTATTAAGCCATGTAGGACTTACTTGCTTATATACATATGAATTTTTAATAATTTCATGTCTGTGTAAATCTGAAAACAGCTGGAACAGTGTACACTAACCATTTTATCAAGTAAACTTTAAACATAATAACCGAAATAAATGTTTATCAGGAAAAATCCAGCTAATTACATGTAGGCTTATTTACAAAGCATCCAAACATTAAATATGGGATCTTAGACCTGCACACCCTTTACATCCTACAGCATACATTTAATAAGCCTTTAAATCAAAACTGTTTAGAAAAAATAACTCAATAAATCTCACAGTGTTATTGTTATGCACAAAGTCTTCTTTAGAAGTTGAAATTTAATTTACCATCGAAGCTGTCACTTCAAATTGGGCACTTGTACATCAAATTACCAGAGCCACTACTGCAAACGCTCTCAAAATATACAAGGTTTAGAAATTAGTCATTACAAGCGGAGTGAAATTTTCCTCTAGAAAATCACCTAATTCTTGAAATCATAAAAGTTATGTACTTGAATTTTCATGGGAAAATAGAATTAAATGCATGATTAGAGGAAATCTTGTGATTACTGACGCTATGGACAAGTAAAGACTTAACTCAATCCCTGAGATGAACTACGATCCACAGATATGACAGGTGGTTAAAGTGCAATTCAATAAGCTCATGTTGATTTTTAAGAGACTAATATGATGGAATTTAGGGAGATTGTTAACCAACCTACAAAAAACGTTGACTAATCTGAGTTTAATGGACATCTTAACACACAACCGTGGATGTTTATTAGATGTGTTCGGTCCCATGCACTTATGTTTGCTGGTGTAATAACAATATTACTTCCTAGAAAGGTAATAACTGTAACTCTACAGGACTGTAGAGACTTATATAACGCTGTTGGGTCAACACTTGCCTGCACATGTCAGCGAAGGCCAAAAAATTGAGTTTCTTCATCTTCTTCTCACTGAGCCAGTAGCCCACACGTTTGCCTCTCAGAAAGGTCTGCATGTTTGTCCTCGGAGTCTCAGCGCAGATGAGGCAACAGGAAACGATTCATTTGCAGTTCTCAGACCTGAGAATACAGAGGAGCACTGAGCTGAGGGGATCAACCGATCAGCATATTAACACGTTATTAACAGGGCAGGGAGCTATCGGCTGCTGGTGGCCGCGTCCCAAACGGCATCCCACTTACTAAACAGCGTCCAAACAATCGGGACACATTCACTCGGTGAAGATTCCTCAGCTTCGGTTCAAGTTGAGTGATTATATTCATCTATTTAAGTGCTAGCAGTGATCATGTGTGATCAGACGCGATCTGCGTCACGTAGGAAACCCATTAAAAACTGTCCCACGTCTCAGATGTCCCCTCCACAGGCCAGCTAACGTGTTCAGATGGGAAATCCAAACACCGCGCGGCTAGTTAGCAGAGGCGTGCCGCCTCCGCGCCTCGAACAGCCGCAACGCTGCAAACCAATCACCCGACAGCCGCGTTTCTCTGGGTATTAATAACCAACGCACACGCCCCGCGTTCCATCTGCCCTCAATCGCAAAAAATAACAACTTGTTCAGGGACATACCAGCTAGCCCGCTAACACATCTCTCATCCCGTCCGAGTCGAGCTAGCTACACGGATGGTGTTGGTGTTTTCCATGATCGTGTCCGCGTCGCGTGAAGACTGGAGCTCAGATTAAGAAAAACCATGTAACGTAGAGTCCACTCGCGCTGAAAGCCCCTGAGCTCGAACCCCCGGGCTGATCACACCCTCGTGACGTAAGGCCGGCTTCATTCAGGTCGGATGGAAGAGCAGCGCGAGCTCAGTCGAACGGATTCCTGCTACACCACTGCCACCTGCCGTTCAATGAGCGCATCACTGACGTGCCCTGCGACGAGCAACCGCTAGAGGACGCCAGTAAACATACATCCATCCATTCATGGGGGGGGGGGGGGGTTCCCCATGCCCATCCAGGGGTGAACGTTTCGGGCGATTGGCAGATACACCAATCCATCGCTGGGCACACACTTATTCACAAACACACAGACACACTCTATATGGGGCAATTTGGAAAATTCAATTGACTTGATCCATGTTTTTGGACTGTAGAAGGAAACCGGAGAACCCAGAGGAAACCAACGCGGACACGGGGAGAACATGGAAACTCCACCCAGATTGGGATTCGAACCGGGAATCCCTAGCGCTGAGAGGCGAATGCTAACCACTAAGCCAACGTTCTACCCATCCATTATCTTCCGCTTTATCCTCTACTAGGGTCATGGTGGGGTTCCCCATGCCCATCCAGGGGAGAACATTTCAAGCACTGTTCGGATACACTCAGGACAGGGCACCAATCTATCGCTGGTCACACACTCACTCTATATGGGGCAATTTGGAGAATTCAATTAACCTTGATCCATGTTTTTGGATTGTGGGAGGAAACCGGAGAACCCGGAAGAAACCCATGGAAACTCCACCCAGATTGGGATTCGAACCGGGAATTCCTAGCGCTGAGAGGCGAACATGCCAACCACTAAGCCGCCTGTCAGTAAACAATCTGTCCCCATTTAAATCGGCCACTTAATTAGGGGTTTATTACTTCTACACTCGGTCTATTTTGATCAATTCCACTTACTGTATAAACACATGTAATTCTACAATTACAGGCAGCAGTTCATCTGTTTATCTGCATACACATTTTATCTCTTTCTTTTTTTACATCACAAAGCACAAAAAATGAACATTAATTTGATAGCCTGGAGATTATGCTTCTGGAAAACATGTTTGATCCTCTTTATGCAAACATCATACTGACTCTCGGATACTTAAGTGGCTGTGAAGAGGCTGTAATTGGGAATGAAGTGGATGAACAAGATTAGTTTATAAGAGGCATGACACAGGTAGAACATTTCTGAAACAAAATTAGGAAATTTGAAGAGATTTGGACATTTGCAAAAAAAAGGATGAGGATATCAACAAAAGGATGGAACCACCAGCTATGAGGAAGGACAATAAAGAGGGTTATGAATACAGTAATGGAGAACATGCAGGTTGTTGGGTTGACTAAAAAAGATACATAGAACAGAGAAAGCTGGAGAAAAATTATCCAGTTTGGTGACCCCTAATAGAAACAGCCAAAAAAAGGAGAAGAATTAACTCGTGGATCATTAAACAAAACCAAACACACAATGGCCAGAGGACATGTGTTTATTGTGGACATGTTTATACATCTGACATTTCACTTAAAGCCAATTTTACAATTTTGCAGAAGAGTAAAAAATATTGTTTAGACAAATGCAAATTCATGAGACACATTCAGAACACACACTGACTGTACAACATAAAAATATATATTTCATAATTTTGGGTCCATCTGTACAACTTCTTAAAAATGTATTTACAAACAATTAATGCTACTTTAGGAACCTATTGTACATTTTTCAAAACTTAAAAAAGAGAAGTGCTTTTGACCCCTTTCACATGTCAGAGAATCACAGCAGGCACTGTCGTCTGTTAGCGTTGGGCATGATTTGCTAACAGGCTCAGAATGGATGACAGACAATGAAGTTTCTCTTTTACCAGTTCTGGTATCTTTTCGTTCTCCTTATACCTTAGCAGAGATCGGTAATGTCAGTAATGTACACCACTTAAACACACATTTATTACACAATAGTGAAATAAATGTTTTACCTGGTAATTTGTCCGTCAGGGGATGTGAAAGTGATACAGGAGACACCAGCCTGAACCACCAGCTGAGAACCATCATTAAACTGAACCCATACCTCTCCACTTGTTAGCTATTGAAAAAAATACATGACTACAGTGCAAAGCTTTTAGAACATATTAGGTAGGTTTATTATTTAAGATAAGTTCCTTACCTGTGAAGCCCAGCCAATGTTGGGTACAAAAATAGACTTAAGCACTTTCCCTGTATTGACACCTCGTCCATCTTTGGGTGACTGAGGTGAGCTGCCCTTCACCAAACTGGCTGCTGTGAAATCAGATCCACTGTAGGACATCATCTACAATTGCATGGCGGGAGACATGGATTTATTGTGTTTTGTTTTTAATTCTAGAGGCCCACCTCTAGAAAAGTTAACATAAATACATCTTGATCAATTTTAACAGTATACACACAGAATATCTTACCGAAGGGGTGATGTGAGGTACTTGAGGGGGGGTTAAGCACACCTGAGCAACGTCATGTGTACCTACAGGGCCAGAGTTTGACACCAGCTGGCTTGCTGGGAGTGGAGAATCAGGGCGAGTTGGCCTTCTGAGAAAAAGACAAGTCACAAAAGTAGATTTGTGATAAAAAATATTTAAAGTGTTTAAATTTTAGAGGAAATAATAGACTCTGTATACTGGCTTGTAGACAACAATCAGTCTTACCTGCCTATAGTGATAGGAAAAAATGAAGTGGCTTTAGAACTGCGCTGCTCCTCAGCATTAATAGCTGCTTCTAATGAGAGACACATCCTGTGGCCCTTATAAAAATATACAGAATTACTATGAACCCAAAATGGTCTAAAAGTTTAGGAATTAACATTCTTTTTTTTATAATAATGAACCACTAAAACATTTTCTCTGAAAAAATACTTAATTTTTTGTTAAAACATAATCCTTGCTGTAATCAGTATAAATAAGTGGTTAGTGTTTAGTGGATAGTCTAAAGGATGGGGTTCAATCTGAATGTACAAAAGTTGCCAATGTTCACCCTTGAGCAGAGCCCTTAACACCTATTGTTCCAGGCATGCAGTTATCAAGGCTAAAATTGAGATTTAAGATTTAATATTAAGGTTTTTTTTTTTCAAAATAAGTTTACCTCGTCTGTAAGCTCCATATAGACTCTGCACTCAGGGCTAACAGCACTCAGACCTACATCCCCCTTCATTGTATACGCCTTGCCACTTTTCTCCACCACACGCACCTGGTCACTCATCTTATGAGTCTTAGCACCTAATAAAGCAGAAGAAATGAGTTTCATTAAGATTACAAAAACAGAAAACTAAATTAATACAGAATATACCCTTTTAATCTAAAATAGAAACCTTGACACTAATTTAACATATAATATACTATTAACATATTTTTTAAAATGACTTACAGCAATTTGTATCATTTACAAAACAAAACATCAGGAAAAATGAGAAATAACAATTAAAATATTAAAATACAACATAAGAAACAATGCACTTGTCAATTGTATGCAGCTATGATTTATATAATTGTGTTTCTAATGTATTCTAATGCTAGTACATACAAAAAAAACATTTAACTGTCATTAAACAAATAATCACATGAATGTTCTCACTCTGGATAATTCCCAATTGATTTGTCAAAATACAAGACAAACACATGTTAAACTATTTACTCTATTCGTCACCAGATTTTTTAGACCACTGTGTTAAACTGCAAAGCACAGCTTAATATAGTTGTAAGACAATGTAAAAAAAAAAAAAATGTAAAGTTAATGTAAAAATAAATAAACAAACAAACATGGAGACAGTGATTATGTTGAAGTTATTGGGTGGCATAGGGAACACACTCACACTGCAGTAAAAAGGTTCCTGGGCAGAGAGATCAAGTTTTTTTTTTTTTTTTACTATTTGTACTTTGCATGTTTACTCTACAGTGTGCATTGGTTTTCCCACCACAGTCCAAAAACATGCTATGAATTTGTTTGTTTGTGTCTACCATGCAACGAACTGGCAATCTTTCTACATTCACCCTCTTAGTGCTTGGATAGGGTTTCAGCACCTTCACTTCAACCTTAATCCGGTTAAGTGGAATGAAAAGAAAGCTTGGTATACAAACACCATAAGTCTTAATGGAAAGTTACAGTTAGTTAAACTGCAGGAATATATAACTAGTCATAAATGAAACTTACCATCATAAAAGCACATTTCAAAGTCTGAATTTGGAGAGTTTTCCATCAGCATGCATTTGGCATATTTGGTGTACAGTGTTACTTTAGGAGTCTTTGACTTCACCAGCTGAACAAATTTGGTGGCATACTGGTACTTTTTCCAGTACTTTTCTAAAAGGGAGATATGAAAGCAAGAAAAATATTTTAAAAATATATATTTTTTAATTCACCCCTGTATCGTGTTAAATTACTTTATCCTAATTTAATTCCGCTTGTGAAGTAGAAAATTTTGTAGAAAATGGACAATTTATCCATAGAAAACAAAATTAATGAATTACCACTAATTAGTTAATTAACTGGTAGTTTCTTTAATTGATTCATGTGTTGTCATCAATGATGTGCAAAGTTTCAGCATAATCGGATAACGGAAAGTGGTTGAAATAGCATTTAAAATTTTTTTAACAAACACAGACAAAGAGATGAAGCTAACATATGGGTGGTGTAATAATGGTAATAATAATTAAATCCAATTATTTAATAAATGCCAAACATGTTGAACTGTCTAAGTAATACATTAATTAATAGAAGATGTCATTGTACTTAACACTTGTACTCATGTACCTGGCAAATCTTCATAGCTACAAATGAAAATGTCTTCAGGGGGAGAGGGAGGGTGGTCCAGTACAGGGAAACCTTTACCCTCATTGGGTTGGTACACAGTCACCTGTACAGATATAAATAAGGTGACATTTTTTTCATGAAACAAATAATTGATTGAACAAAAGGATTGAACTGTTCTGTTCATTTACCATAGAGCCATCACAGGATATCCTTAGTACTTCTTTTACCCTCTCCTGAGATCCCTGGCCTTTAAGGAGCTCCATACACACCTCCCCTGTGTCCAGGATGCTGACCTTGGGGGAGAAAATGCAAACACCTCCAATTATATATAGTCCAATATATTACATAATACATACATTTATTTATATATATATATATATATATATATATATATATATATATATATATATATATATATATATATATATATATATATATATATATATATATATATATATATATATATATATATATGGGGTGGGTTAGCTCAGTGGTTAGGGCGTTGGGCTATCAATCTGAAGGTTGGGGGTTCAAATCCCAGGTCCACTGAAGTTACCAGTGTGGGTCCTTGAGCAAGACCCTTAACCCTCATTGCTCCAGGGATGTTGTGATTAACCCTGTGCTCACCTTGTAAGTCGCTTTGGATAAAAGCGTCTGCTAAATGACCCAATTATATATATATATATATATATATATATATATATATATATATATTATATTATTCACATAATGTATAAAAATCATTTTGATTTTACACAAATCAGTCAGATATACTTTACTAATATACTTTTGTAATCTATTTACAAAGTCAATAGCAGACTAAATGTAATTTATTTAGTTGGCCTTCACTCACCACAGCATTTTTGGTCTTCTGTCGGATAGGTTTTAGCCTGGCTGCGCATAGAGGTGGAAATGGGCTCCTTTTCTCCTTCACTTCATGAACATTGTTCTTTGAGAGAGGAGCAGTTTGCACATCCACACAACCCTTCGGTGCTGGATAGTGACTAACTCCAAATCCATCATCTCTGCAAGATCCCAGCTCATACTGTGAAGAGGATTGTTGGTAAAACTGAGGGACATGGCCAGTAATTCCTCTCACTGCTGGTTTATCACTGCAGGAAGGCAAAGCTGCAACTGCTTCATGTCCAGAATGGATACTTCCACTGCTGCTGTAGGTACTGCTCTCAGCTGGTCTTTTAAATGATCCTTAAAGATGAAAACCACCACAATCAAATCCTCGTCCCTTTTATAAATTCTTCTAATGTTCAACGTTGGAATGCTTGTATCATATATTTATGTTAAAATAAAAACACAAAATAATTAAATACTGTAATTGAAACAAAAGTCCTGCTGGGAAGTAATACTTAAGTGAACATACATCAATATTATCTAAATAATATTTTTTGCCTGTTAAAATACAGAATATGGCTGTTTGCTTTGATTGTAGTTAAAAATCAGTGGTAACTTTATTTCTATTCTAAGAAAAATTATTAACTTTATCTAAGATAAAGTTATACGATAAACAATATGTCATAACTCTACAGTACTAAATTAAATGTTATTCATTTTTATGATCAGGTGCACGCGATTAATTAATGCTTAATAGACAAGTGTATTATCTAATACGATGTAGAATTTGCTACACAAATAACTACAAACTATCTTTACATTCATAACAGGTAAAATTTTAAGTTTCAAACCTTAAACTATATAATTGTTGGAAAAAGTTTTTGCCTCATTTGTTAATTAATTTTTAAAAACTTTATTTACATTTTTTAACAACAAAATCACATTACCATCAGTGCTGAACCACGGCTGTGTAACAGATTCGGCCATTTGTATCCTGACGGAATTCACTGGAGCAGCAAAAGAGGACCCAGAACTGAAAGAGTCAGAAACGGTGTCAGATGCTCTACCTAATATTAGAAGTCAAAATCCAGACAAATAATAATGAACATTGCATAAATAACTATTAATTAATAAGTTATTTAATTACTTCCATTGTTTTATTATTTATCATACTAGTAGTTGTCTAAGGACAGCTTTCAAAATAAAGTCAAAATAAAACACAAACCATTTAAGAGGAAAGTAAGCAATGTTACATATCACACACACACTTCTCAGATATAATCTGGTTAAATTAAAAAAATTATTAAATATATTAAATATACTATATACAATTTTATTTTTTTAAATCTTACTTTGCAGGTTGTTTAACTGGAGGGGAGGGCAGACGACCACGTTCAGAGTAACCAGACAAAGTGTCCTGATAACTGGATGTTGATGGTAAAATGTGTCCAGGGCCTGAAAGCATCTCAGCTGAGTGGCATCTCTCCAACTCCACATCATGTCCAGAGTGGCTAAATCCAGAACCTGACCGATCGCTAGAATGAGCTCGTCTCAGGTACCGGGAATGTGGCCGTCCACTGACAGGATCCACAGGAACTCTCACACTGCATGGAAAATGTGGCTGCCAGTCACGTTCTTCTTTAAAGCTGCAACTGCTGCTGGATTGTTGAGACTGGTTGGGCAGTGGAACCATGCGATTGGGTAAAGCCTGCCCAATCACTTGCCTAGTTTTCCTCTGAAGTCGACTGCTACTGCTGTTATTAGTGGTGGTAGCATTGGATGCTGTAGAAATCGTGGCAATACCACTGTCTATGGAGCCTCCATCACTAGTCCCAGAGTCTTTGCTTGCAGTAGATCCACTCTGTGTCATAAAAGGGTGGTCAAGCACAGCTGAAAGGCTGGGCCTCAGAGCAGGATTCTTTTGCAGTAACTGGCTAATCAGATCCTGAGTTTCAGCTGACACATGAGTGGGCATCTGGTAGTCTCCCAAAACAACTTTACTGAGGGTATGTTTTACAGTGTCTGTGTCAAAAGGAGGTCTGCCTGTCAAAAAGGCATAGAACATGCAGCCAAGGGACCAGACGTCTGACTCAAGGCCATGGGCACTCCGTGTGGCCACCTCAGGTGAGATGTAGTTAGGTGTGCCACACATAGTGAAGTGCTTCTCACTGGGCAATTTAAGTTGTGTGGCCAAGCCAAAGTCTGCAATTTTGATGTTCATGCTGCTTGACAGGAGTAAATTGGACAGAGTTAAGTCTCTATGCATAATACCATGGGTGTGCAGATAGAGCATTCCCTTAACAATCTGGTGCATGAAGTGTCTTACTGTAAAAAGAGATGATATAAATGTGATCAATACTTTAGGCTTTTAAATATTCAGAAATACTATTAAAATAAATTGTAAAAAATTGGATCTAGTGTTTTTTGGGGGAACAAAATTTAAACAGGAATTTTCAAAAAACAGTAAGTGCAAAACTACAGTAACTACAAAATCTAATGATATGGTGCAAGAGACTTCTGTAAAATAAACAATTTTTCTTCATAAACAGGCTCAAAATATTTGTAAATGTGGAAAGTGTTAACACATGGATACTAGTTAACCTTCTTAAACTGTAAAGAAACTGGAGAACATTACTGTAATTCGTTTCCTGGTGATTTGGTACATGTAGTTTGTCATTAGTGGGGCACTTTATCTGGCTGTTTTCTTTGATAAACAATTGCCATATAAGATTACATTGTATAGCTTATTTGTTGCTGTTTTTTGCATTGTGAATAAATTCCTGATTGATGTTAATTGTTTTTAAACCACTGAAGTTTAAATCAACTTATAAACTATACAGCTTGTTTTCCGTTTAACCAACCGAAGTGAGCCCACGTAACTCCACTACTCAGTTTTCTCCACTGGCTTTCTATATCTGGACACATTCAAAGCAATGTCCAAAAATATTTGGATCTGCTCCCTCTTACCTCCACTTTATTTTACAAAGAAATGTTAAAACTCATTCACTGTTCGTTATTGTTGACTGCCACCTGGTGCTTCATTCTCACTGTGGTGCCAATTCTCAATTTCCTTCACCATTATTAAATGGTGGAATGATCTTTCTAAATTTTTCTGACATTCAGCATTTTCAAGAGAGAACTTTGTATCTGCCCAATACCATTACTAAGCCTATGTTTTAACACCTTCAATTTAAATCGGCATGCTCAATGTTTCTGTTGCTTAGTGATACCAAACATCACAAGTGTGATAGCAACGTTCTTCAAGACAATATGAATTGTGCTTTTCTACATTTTCAAGTTCATGTTTAGTGCTGGCACACCATGAACCCAACGTCATCCTAAACAACCACATTACATAAACAAAAATTACACACAATTTGTGAGACACAAGTCTCACAAATAAAGACCCACCTTCTTCCTCCGTGAAAGGCTTTTTTTTGTGTTTTAGATAACGGCTCATCTCTCCATTATGGCACATCTCCAGGACCAGGTACACATAATTACTGTCTTCAAAGTAATTATACAGCTTAAATTGAGAAAAATAAAAAAAGGTAAAAATTATCAGATATTTCACAAACTGGAAAAAACTGTGTAAAAAATACATTAACCTAGATTTGAATAATGAATAATGTATAATGATAATTTATTATAAACAAGTTTGTTAATACAAAAAAAGCACAGCCTTCAAATATGTAATAAATTAGTCACACATGATTGTGGTCTGTCATGTAAAGACAATAAGAAAATTTCTGTTTAGAAAGCGTGACTTACCTCCAGTATTGATGGGTGCTTTAACCGACACTGAATTTCTACCTCATTAATGACACGTTGCACCATGCCAGCTTTGTGCATGGCCTTTTTATCAATCTGCAATTAAAAAAAGCATTAGCAAGATAAACAATTACTTAATTTCCCCACCATATGATTTAACAAAAGTAAGCAATGGAAAAGCAAAACATTCTTACCATTTTAATTGCAACTTCCAAGCCCGTGTTTATTGACTTAGCTCTATAAACACAAGCAAAGGATCCTTTCCCAAGCAAGGTGAGAACTTTGAAGTCCTGAAATAAAAAACAAGAGTCAAGTCGAGTCAAGGCAAAGTCAGCACTAAAAAGCATTGCATAACTAACAGTTTCTCTAAACATCTAATGAAATCCACTTTAGATTAGATGTTAGTTAGATATTCACCTCAATTTTAAGATTCTGGGATGACGTGAGGATTTTACCGTCATTAACACAGCTCTTGGGATTTGCCATGTTTTGCATTAATGTATCAATTTGGTCAAACATCTTTAGAAACGATCACAAAGCTCGCATAGGATTTCTGATGTGTTGAGTGTTATGCTCGATCTGCATGTGTGCCCTGTTGTGCTGGCGTCCGTGGTTACCTGCACCTGACAGTGACATTTGGTAAACTGACAAGGGGAGGAGGAGGCGATCCCGGCTTTTCTCCCGCTAATACGACCCTGCGGGACGCTTTCGCGAGTGTCCTAGCAACTGTCCACGTCCCAATTCCCAAAACATAAACTGTCACCCTGTCCCCTCTACACACCCACGCAGGTGGTATTAGCGGGTGGTAATTAGCTGACCGGGGAGCATGAACCTGCTCAACCCCACAGCAGCCAAACAACCTCAACCTCAACCTCAACCCCACAGCAGCCAAACACAAACAACCAGGCGCGTTACCTCACCTTCATATACACACCCGGTTACTCAGAGTCATGGAAACTGCATTTACATTTAAAATTCCTGGTTACTAGTCGAATTCAACAACTAAACAAAGCACAACTACGACTTTGATCAACTAAATTAGCCGCGCGCTCGGACTTACCTCAATCTTATCTCCGATAGAGACACTCATCCTCACTGCATAGTCCCTTTAAGTCCCGAAGAAACGTCCTTTGAACAACTTCGCATTAATTATTTAACAGAACTCGCGTCTCGGTTCGTTTCCTCGATTGAAAACACATTTAAAAGTTGTACATTTGCTACCATGCAAAATATTTTTCTTCCCTCCATTTTGAAAAGTCCGCCCGTTAGAGAAGGCGTGACGTCCCGCCGACGTCACTGGCGAGTCTGTTTTAAAAAACTTTTAATAAAAGTCCCCTTGAAATGAAGCGCTGACACTCGCTTTTAAAATGTAAACATCTAACAGTACAGTATGTGGTACACTGTTCGAGTACACGCCTAACAGCGGCGTTTGTCACTGTTTCAGTGAAAATGTACAATAAATAAAACATAATTGAACAGATTTAATGAAACTTAGCGCCTAACTAATATTTAAGTTACACAGAACAGGTACAAATGGAAGCCATTTTTTCCGCCATTAAGAATATGAGTATATCAGCCCGAAATATGCAGCCTTTTCTTTTAAATCTCGGGATTCTTTTTATCTCAGAATTTTGACTTTATAGCTCCGAATTCTGTTTTTATATCTTGTCGGACTGCGCATGCGCGCACGTGCACTAACAGCTCATTTAATGAAAAAAAAATCTTAAAATAAATTAGTATATCAGCCCTAAATATCAGTCTTTTTTTATCTTTGCATTCATAGCTCGTTATAAATAAAATTTAAATAAATAAAATAAATGCTTTCTGTTTCTCTTAAAATCATAAATAGCCGACTGTTTATAGATATTATATATAAAGTCACATTTCTGCACAATTTTAATGACTATTTAAGACGTAATTTATCCATCAATCCATTATTTTCAGTTTTGTTGTCTATTGGGGTCGGGGGGGGGGGGGGTCCAGAGGAGAGGGTTTCGGGCACTGGGTAAAACTCCATCCAGATTGGGAATCGAACCGTGAATCCCTAGTGCTGAGAGGCAAACGTGGTATCCACTAAGCCACTATGCCGCCCTGGATGTTCATCCATCCATCCATTATCGTCCGCTTTGTCCTATATTGGGGTCGCGGGGGGTTTTCTCCATGCCCATCCAGGGGAGAACGTTTCGGGCACTGGGCAGATTCACCCAGGACAGGGTGCCAATCTATCACTGGGCAGACACTTACACACAGACATGCACAGAACCACACTCTATATGGAGCAATTTGGAGAACTCAATTGACTTCCAATCCATGATTTTTGACTGTGGCAGGAAACCGGAGAACCCAGAGGAAATCCACACGGACACGGGGAGAACATGGAAACTCCACCCAGATGGGGATTCGAACCGGGAATCCCTAGCGCTGAGAGGCGAACTTGCTAACCACTAAGCCACCCCTGCCCTAGATGTAATTTAGTGAATTGTTAATACTTTTAAACTAACTGTGCATCATTCATTCAGATCAGATACACCCTGGACCAAATCGCAACAGTAAAGCTGCTTGCGGTTTGGTTATATGGTGTAGAATACAAAATCTTGTTCCATTTAAGACTTGTTCTATTTAAGTATTAAACTAAAAATAAGAAACTGTAAACTGTCTCAAAACTAGTTATTGGGCAAATAGTCCAGGAAATATTGTTAGTTACCTCGATGTAGTTCATGTTAAAATGAAAGGCCTTTAGCGTGCATTATGTGAATGTTTTTTAAAATGGTCTCACATTACTTTTCCTGTTTATGCTTATGAGCAGGGCATAGACATAAGTTAATGAAGGTTACAGAGAACCTTCACAGAGAACTTAAATTTATTAATGTGCCAAAACATTTACATGGTGTCCCTTTCCCTTTTTATCATTTTAAACATGCATAACAAAAATAAAACACTAATCTTGCTAAGCATGTGCAGAGTAATATTAAATAAACAATAAACATGTAAACTGATCTAAAGTGCTTAGCTGACCTTTTTAAATTTCATTTTGGTGCATACATTCTGTAAAATGAAAGTAGAATTGTATAGAATAGTTTCATGGGTTACCTCCAAAGCAACCATCATATTAGATCCATAGTTTTGTTCATTGTATCACTTGTGTTCCACAGTCGGGCTTACTGCATCGGTCTCTTTGCTTTTGAATGTAGTGAATACGTTTTAGGAAACTCTGCTATAAACTGGCACCCTGTTTAATCTTACCTCAAACACAAACTTCAAAGCACTTCACCTGTTAAAGTAAATGTGAGTTTGAACTTGTTTTTCAAGAGAAATATCCAAACTAGTGCATCTACAAAAGCAAAAACACTATGGTCATAAAGACAGATTTATTTAATGCCTTTGGCAAATCTAATGAGTTGATTGTAGGAAATGAATGAATAGAGCCCAGGGTGTTTTAATCCATTTTCAACTCGGAGCTGTGAGTCGCCATTTACTTATTGACTGGTAAATTTAAATGACTATTATAGGTACAGAACATAGACACTCAATTTTTTTTAAATGTCATGTACAAATATATACTTTCTCTCTATATATCATTGCATACATATTTGCTCATATTCAAAGTGGCAGGTAGCATTTTCTACCTGTTCTCAAAGTAAACGAATGTGCAATACAGTTCAAGTCTTGACAGAACCAGCACTTCAGATTGAATAGAATCAAGACATTGGCTTGACAGCATTTAAGAAAAAGAATTTTGCTTATAGTGACAGACATTTTGACTGGTAAGCCATAACTTATTTATGATTCTACAATTGATGGTTGATCTTTTACTTAGCTTCATACACAATAATTAACAGTCAATGGATGTAGTCCAGCATTAGAACCACAAACCATAGAGCACATTTCAACAGGTGGAGGTGCATCTACAAGAGGCTGATCTGTGGACAGAGAGAAAATTATAATGGCTACATGGTCACAGCATCAGTTGAAAAGGTCTTAAGGTGCCTTTAATGAAACCGAGGCTAGAAAAGCCAATCAGTCCATATCCATCTGCCCTTGGTTCTTTGCATGCTGGCTGCTTTTGGAATCAGGTCCTTGTCCTGCTGCAGGGCCATTGTGAGACAGTTTATCATCTGCAGGTTCCTCAACTGTGGGTTTGGGACGGTTCACCACAGAAACACAAATCTCCTCAAGTTCCTGAAAATAAAAAGGACAGGATATTGTCTACAACGCCACTTATTTACATGATTGTACACAAACAATTATAATAATGGATTCTTACGCTATTTGTACATTTGACTGATTTACCTGAATCTTCTGAATGATCTCTGCTACTTTCACTGCAGGTGTCTGGGTGATGCTAAGTTTGCTCTGGGCAAGCATCTTAGAGTTCATCCAGCTCATAACCTCACTCACAGTCTTTTCCACAGTGTTTATATCCTCTGGGCTTAAGTGCTGATAGCGCTCATCCTAATGGTCAAAGTATGCCAATATTAAGCCCGACAGCAAGTTAACAGGATTACACTTAAATAAATGCAAGTCAAATATGAAGTACATTTTGGTCATTATTTAACCTGATGTAAAAAACAAAGAAAATTCAACTGTACTGCAATCTCTAGCCTGTCACACTAGTAATACCCAGTTTTCCATGCATAAAAAGTTAATACAACACTTTTTACCCACTGTGCCTCTGCCACACTATACTTTATCAAACTTAACATGAATATTTGCTGCAAAGGCAGGCTTGAACAATGTGAAAAAGCTGCAACATGGAACATGGAACTAAACAAGACCCACTTTTTACGTTGTGCCCGGCTCAAATTGCGTAATAATTTTTGGAAAAATCAATTTTCCCAAATTGCACAACAGGTTGCTACACATTTTATTTAACAATGACAGTAATCATCAGTTCATCATATTTGTAAGTTTGTGGCATGTATACCTTATGTTTGTATGCTTCCAAAACTTTCAAGATGAACTGGATTTTCTTTCCTAGTTCATCAAATGCTTGTGGTCTTTCCTCATGCTCTCTGTAGCGGTCCTCAATTGGCTCACCATACCGCTACCAACATGAAGAAAAATGGTATTAATTATATACAGTGCATTAAAAAAAGTTTTTATACAGCAATACTATGCTGAGGTAATTCCATTGTATTATTAACAAAAGAATAATGACAAATAATGCCTACTTTAAGATCAGCCAGTTTGTCAAGATAGGTGTCTTTGGACTGGTCTTCTCCCTCTTCATATAGCCAGTTCTCAGTATTTCCCAGCATTTGAGTAAATATGCTGTTCTCCTGTATGGGGAAACCCCCCCACACACACACTCAATAATAACAAACAATTATTTCAGTTGTACCTGCTGATTTTAAATTTTCACAAAGCATTATTACACAATAATGACCATTTTTGTACGTAGACCTTGCTAGTACTGAATTGGACCTTATTTTGCCTTTGAAACATCTTAATTCTTTAAGTTATAGATTCATCAAGGTTATGGACACATTGCTTGAAGATGTTGTTACATATTGAGATGATGGCATCATGCAATTGCTGTAGATTTGTTGTCTGCATATCTATAATGAAAATCTTCTATTCCACCAAATTTTAAAGATTCTCTATTGGATTGCGATCTGGTGACTATGGTGGCCGTCTGAATAGAGTGAATTTATGTGAATTTATGAAGTCATGTTCAAGGAAGAAATTTAAATTTTGTGCCGTGTTGTCCTAGTGTTATGCTGGTGATATCTATCAGAAGATGGTTTAACTGTGGTCATGAAGGGATAATATGGCTGACCATATTATCCCTTCATGACCACAGTTTAACCATGTGTAGATATGTGATGCACAATTGGATTTTAAGGTGCTTAAAGTGTGCAAAGAATCTCCCACAGTAGTATAAAATGAAACAGCCTAAAACATTAATACAAGGTAGGAGTTCCTGTTTTACATGACAAATTTTGCTAATACCAAATGAAGGTTGCAGAATAAATCAAGGATCATTTGACCAGGTAATTTTTCAATAAGGCCATGTCAATTGTATGTTTAGTTACTTTTTCTTAGCTGACAGGAGTGGTACCCAGTGAAGACACTTTTCTGTGTGCCTGGTTTGTATTATATGGTAATTATATGGTTATTTAAGTTATATGTTGCCATTTCATCAGCGCAAAAATGGCCATTCTGGCTAGATCTAGTGTTTCTAAAACACTCAGCTTGTCTAGCTCCAAATAAGAACCATGCCATGTTTAAAATGACTTAAATTTCTTCCTCATTTTAATGCTTAAACTTAAAATTTAAACCGGATGTCTTGAGTTAACAAACAGGTAAATAGGTATATCTAATTAAGTTGTTGGTAAGTGTAATTATACTTATTTTAATATAAGCTTTTACAGAATATGAGTGATCTTACATCCTCAGTGATGTAGTTCTCATACAGGCCACAGAGCTTGTCTCGCATGTCATACACATATTCCTCCACAGCATTCTTGGCATCATTCCGTTCCTTTTCTAGTTTGTCCTGAAGTATCATTTTTTGCTAAAAAAAATAGAAGAAGAAATTACTGTCACAGAGAAACATTTGTCTTTATTCGTTGTGTCACCTTGGAGCCCATAACACACTTTGTTCTCAACATGTTCTTTGTTGATCAACAAATTTCTTCTAATTCTAATGGGATCCTCTGAAATCTTATTTATGTTTATAATCATTTAATTTATTAAAAACACCTTTCACCTTTATTTCACCTTTATCTGCTAATTCCATAAATTAACATCATTACAGTATTATTGGATTATTTCCTTTTGATTAATTAAATGAGTAAAGTTGATATTTTCTTATTTGTTCTTTAAGGGTTTAGAAACTTTTAATCACTGTATGCAAGTAAATATACTGTAAATCCAATAGTTCTTTTACATTAAATATATCATTTGTGTTTTTAGATCTTGACTTTATTTATTTTTTTATAATTGTGATATTTAAAATTAAATGAAAAGGAATAATTACTACTTCAATAATTTCTTATCAATAAAGCTATTTGTAGCCATGTGTCTTCAGGGTTTGGTTGTAACTGCATAAGTAATTATTGATAAAATACAGTACTTTATTGTACATTAATATGTGCAGAAGCTTGTTTTACCCATTTTCACATATTTCTTTTCAAATGATTTGACAATCAGTTGAATTACCTCCTCCTCCACGAGGTTGTGTAGTAGCTCCCTGTCTAGCTGCCTGACTGTGCAGGTCAGAACAGGCAACTCAACACTCTTCGCCTTTGTTTTGGGCTTGCTTGTGCTTGCTCCATCTTCTTGCTTTTCAGGGGATATGCCATCCTATAAACAAATTTAATTAACCAGAATGTTGGTTATTGATAAATGCTTATTAACTTAGATACTAAACACATATACATAATTACTTCGGCCTTGACATAAAATGACATTCTCTCAACAATAAAACATATTTCATATGCAAGCTATACCTTATTATTGGATCCTGATACTTTTCCCTCATCACTGGATTGTTCATTTTGGACTTCCTGATCAACCTGCATTTTTGACTAAAACACACATACACACACACATTGATGTTTATTAGTGATTCCAAAAAGTCTACAACAATTAAAGGCCATTGTTACAACATGTATAAGACTAAAGTCACAAAAATGGTGCAGTCTCTGTTGGGTGTGATCATGCATCAGTGTGTAAATGAAAGTTGTGAAAGAATGGCAAGTGACACACTGCTTTGCTTAAGCCGATTTGCTGTTAAAGATGTTAAGGAATTTGCATCACATATTTGCAGCTAAAAGACTAGGATTCATTCATTCATTCATTCATTATCTTCCGCTTTATATCCTATATTAGGGTCGCGGGGGGGGGGGGGGGGGGGGGGGGGTTCCCCATGCCCATCCAGGGGAGAACGTTTCGGGTGCTGGGCAGATAAACCCAGGACAGGGCGCCAATCTATCGCTGGGCACACACTCACACGCACAGACACGCACACAAACACACTCTATATGGGGCAATTTGGAGAACTCAATTGACTTGATCCATGTTTTTGGACTATAGGAGGAAACCGGAGAACCCGGAGGAAACCCACGCGGACACGGGGAGAACATGGAAACTCCACCCAGATGGGGATTCGAACCGGGAATCCCTAGTGCTGAGAGGCGAACGTGCTAAACACTAAGCCACCGTGCCGCCAAGACAAAGATTATATCCAATTTAAATATTTCAAAGTGTATAAAGTTTCACAAAATAACATTATCTTGATCACACACTTATGTCATGTCAAGTCAAGTCACACCATCTGTCACTATTGTAATTTGGGTCTACTTAGAACACAAAAACAACACATGGCCTCCACTTATATTTTCTTGTAGGTTATAAATAATAATAAATAAATAATTCATTCAGACATTCATTGCTATCTTGATAATAAACTGTCATCAAACAAGTTTACATTCTTGCTGAAATTATATTAAAGGGAACCTAAGACCAAACTATGGTAAGTGTACAGATTCCTAACTAAAGTTGTGGGGGGGGGTTATAGCAGTTGTGGCAACTATTGTTAATGAAGGATTTCAATAGTTGTGTCAAACATTGTTCATAAGTGTTTTAGTAGTTGTGGCAACAGAAGTTGTTAATGAAGGGGTGGACAACTAAAAACAGAAAGCTATAAAAACTAAAAATGTCAAAATCAGTAGGGTGTAGATATCCCAACACTTTTGTCCATACAGTGTATGCAAATCATATTTATCATACAACTATTTAGTCATAGAATAAAACAAAGATGTATTATCTTCCCACCTGGTCCTCTGGTCTATTCTCGTTCAGAATTGTGGGATCAGTTTCCATCTGTACATCCTCCAATTCGCCTTTCTGTTTCTCAAACAGGGAGGCACTGGATACACTGAAGATGCCATGCACATTCACACGGACTTTCACCTTAATTTTTGAACTGTCTCCGTTGGCCTGGGGTACAACATTCTGGACTGTAAAGCGACCTGAAATATCACAAAAAGTGTTCAAATTTAGAAATGCCTGTAAAACTCAGTGACTTTTTTATTACTAAAAGGTTCCTATTGAGGTAACCAAACATGTTCAGATGATACAGTATATAAAAAATAAAAACAAGTAAAATCAAGTAACCAAATAGGACAATATAAAGATACTAACCCGTTACAATTAAATCCTTACCAACTCCTTAGACTAGTTCAAATACTTTAAGTTGCAAGATTTTGCACAAGGTTAGTTATCATTTAATTCTTGTTGAACACTTTGATGTAACTTTTTGTTTTTCCAGCTAAGTCATGCTTTGTCCAAAACCATTTGACATAAACATAACTTACCTATTCTTGTGTCAGGGTAGGGCAAATCTTGTGAAGTACTATAAAATGCTTGCAGGTCAAATGGCTCTTTCTTGTGGAAGGTAATGACTTTGGAGAAGGGGGATGCATGGTTTTTGCTATAGACCTCACATTCACTATAAATATACAGACAGCAAAAAAACTATATTTAAGAAAAGTGCCAGCAAATCTCAATACCATCCTACTTAGAAAAAGTAACTAGACCACAGTACAGTAACAATGAATTACAAACCAATAATATCAATAATACTTCGAAAAAAAGTCTGGGAGATTACACAGAGTTTCATGTTATTAAATGTAGATTATTATTTTTACACTGGAATAAGTTTTACCCAATACTGTCATCTGTGGAAGACTTCCAGCGAAGTGTAATAGGGAATGGAACCACATCTGTAATTGAAAACTCACGAACCTTGAAAGCTGGGGACAGAATTGCACACTTCACACACACACACACACACACACACACACACACACACACACACACACACACACACCCCCTCTTACAGGTCATTTGAGATTTTAAATTAAATTTGAACAATAAAGTTTCAATACTGGTTTCAAAACATAAATAGAATAATACTGGTATTACTTATAAAATTACATAATTACATCCTTTATTTCTTCACAATTCAAGACAATGGGTCAGAAGTGTACATACAGAAGGTCAGTACTGTTAGCATTACCTTTAAATTGTTTAGTTTGTGTCAAACATTTTGGTTGTCTTCCATATGCTTCTCACAATACGCAGGTGTAATTTTGGCTCATTCCTCTTAACTGAATCAGGTAAACTCATGGGATCATGGTCACTCCATTACCCTCACTTTGTTGTACCTAAACCTCTCTTCCTGGTTTGTCAGATACATTTTACATTTACATTTAGTCATTGAGAAAAAGCCTTTATTAAAAGCGACTTACAAATGAGAGAACAACACAAATCATTAGTTACGGAGACACAAGCTACACTGTAGAATTATGAAAGCTGATCATTATCCGATCCGATTTATATATATATATATATATATATATATATATATATATATATATATATATATATATATATATATATATATATATATATATATATTGTCTGTGGAAGAGATGTGTTTTGAGTTGTTTCTTGAATCTGCCAAATGACTCTGCCTTACAGACAGAGTTGGGAATCATCCAACCATTTAGCAGTGGTGACCCATACAGAGTGAGAATAAGCACCACAGTAAGGTTGAATCACCAGGCGACATTCATCATTAGAGCGAAGTAAGCTAGAGAGAGTTGGGAGTGTACTTTGGAAATATATAGTGAAGGTAAGAGGGGCAAATTCAGAGATTGTCGACATTGAATGCAAGCAACCTATAAACCTGTGAAAACACACTGTCTATTACATGTAATCTGAGAGCTAAGGGATTATTTACCTGTAGTGCACACCCACGAGCCACTGCTTCATCTGCATTTAGGGTGGTACTAATGTCTTTAGAGAAGAACTTTGAAATTTTTTCTTTAATCGCTGGAATTCTTGTTGCTCCGCCAACAATCTCAACAGCATAGATGTCTTCCCTGCTCAGTTCTGGCACAAAGAAGAAACCATTTAATTATATTCTATAAGTTGTGTTAGCTGACTGATGCGGATTTACAACTTACTTGACTGTTCCATTACTGCTTTAAGTGGGGCATCAACTCTCATTAGAAGGTGAGCACACAGTTCCTCAAACTGGTTTCTGTTGTACCCAAAAAAGAGCATCAGAATATAAAGAAATGCTCTTAAATTTTAATTAGAACATTCTGTTTAACCTAGTTACACGGTATCCTTTTTTAACAAAACCAATTTCTTTTAGCAGGTCCTATTTTACTGTTCAAGGTCACATACAACACCACACTCTTTCACGTAGTGAACCGTCCATATTACGGGACCCTACCTATTCATTCGTCCAGAGACATCAATGTCATTCATGAAGCACTCAATGTTGAGTGGTAGCTCCGAAGAGTTGGCACTCATGAGTTTCTTCAGCTTTTCACACTCCTGGTGGAGCCTCAGTAGAGCGCGGGGGTTGTCTTTTACTTTTAATCTGTAGCGTACCTTAAATTCTTCACAGAAATAATCTACCAACACTTCGTCAAAGTTTCGTCCACCCAAATATGGATCAAATGCTGTAGCTAAGACCTATAAAAAAAGATGGTTCTCGTAAGCCTTTGTATTTCTGTACCAACAACTTAATTGTCACATATATGATATTGATTGTTGTACCAACCTTCAGTTTCCCCTTAATAAAGGAGATGATAGAAACTTGGTAAGACGAGTGACCAATGTCCACAAACACAACATTACGAGGTTTTTCTTCTGGATTTGGTAAATCCTGTTTGTATATTCCATATGCTAGTGCCACTGCAAAATAAACGGCATTCAAAATAGGAAATAAAAAAAATGAAATCACTGCAAATTCATGATGTTTCCACATTGACAATAAAAGGTGCATCTGATTTTTATGGTTTATTTTTTATATCATACACTCAATCTAGTAACCAGTCAATGGTTCCACTTAATTTGAACAGCACAAATGCAACGAAAAATGCATCATCACTACAAGCTGTTTAATTTGTACATGCTGTGCAGATATGCTTATCACCTACTGAATGGGATAAAGTGAGGACTAACTCAGTGCTGCAGCGTCAAGGCCAACTCAGTATGCAAACTTTCCTTCTGTTTCTTTTATTTGTTTTGTGTATAATGTACCCATTTTCTGAGGCCAACATCTATGCATATGCACACATGACCGTGTGCAGCCTTTATAAGCTGTATCATCACATGCTGTAAGCGGTGAGATCCTATGGACCCGACAGGAATGGGATTCGGGAATACCAGCAACCCACATGTGTACTTTAAATGGGATTTTAAATATAATGTGTAATAAATCCCATTCCTGTTGGGCAAAAATCCTGTCTCCAGTCTTTATTCGGTCCCACGCCGTTACACAAATATTTCGCTCTAGTAGATTTCTGTCTCATGTGGTTTGGTCTGGCATGCCCAAATTTTACCAACATGCCATCCCACACGACAGGGTTAACCCCTTACATTTCCTTTTTTTTAAACTCATGAAATAACCAAAGTGTCATAAAGCATGACACTGTATATATATATATATATATATATATATATATATATATATATATATATATATATATATAGCAGTGTGATTGATGAAACGTGAAATCTAGAGAAAAAATCTAGAAAAATATCTCACCAACAAAATATTGTACAAAACAATGACTAACAATACAAACCATCCAATGAAATAGAAGAAAGAATAATAAAGATTTTTTAGAATTACTGTTAAAAAAATTTATAAATATGAACTGATATACCTTACCTACCTAAATCATCTCTGAAATAACGTTGTGGGCTCCAAACTAATAAATGTTTTGCTTAAAATGATTTGAATCAAAATGACATTGTTTAAATATGTTGCTTTACAATACGAGATTCTACACTGTTTACTGTCTACATGATGCTCAGTTTAAAACATTTAATAATACAGTAAATCAGTAAATCATAACATGAAAACTTTTTAATATCATCTTAAACAGTAAATCATTAAAATGGTAAATAAATGTGGTATTACTAAAAATAAGATTAAAAGAGTAAACCATTTAGGGCATTAAGAAAAATGTAATTTACAGCCATCTATGTATTTGTGTACATGTGCATGTGTCATAAAAGTCAAAATTCTGAAGATTCTGAGATTAAATGTCAGAATTCTAAATTACTATTTTTTCTTCTTAGTGGTGGAAGTGGGCTGCCATGCTGAGGCTTTAAAGACAACTAGAGTCATTAGTGCTGTCCTTGGTGCTGAAAGATTTTTCTGATTTTTAGACCAAATTTGTAAGCTTAAAACATGTTTGAAGCTTTGAAACATACGTACTTGTATAAAAAATGGAAGGTAAGTGAAGTAAACTTGTTTTCGTATTTCAACATAATATTATGTAATGTTTTTAATAAGTCAGAATGGCCGAGTGGTCTAAGGGGCGGCACGGTGGCTTAGTGGTTAGCACGTTCGCCTCTCAGCACTAGGGATTCCCGGTTCGAATCCCAATCTGGGTGGAGTTTCCATGTTCTCCCCGTGTCTGCGTGGGTTTCCTCCGGGTTCTCCGGTTTCCTCCCACAGTCTAAAAACATGAATCAAGTCAATTGAATTCTCAAAAATTGCCCCATATAGAGTGTGTGTGTCTGTGTGAGTGAGTGTGTGCCCAGCGATGAATTGGCGCCCTGTCCTGGGTCTATCTGCCCAGCGCCCGAGACGTTCTCCCCTGGATGGGCATGGGGAGCCCCACCGCGACACTGAATGAATGAATGAATGTTTTTAATAACAAAAGCCTTCCACAGCAATTTGTTCTTCGTACGGTTGGTGCAGCGGATAAGATTCAAGATTCAAGAAAGTTTTATTAGAATTTGTATCGCATGTGGTACATGAGACAGAAATGAAATTATGGCTCCCAGACCCATTTTAACCTGTTCTATTAAAGTTAAATTTTAAAAGAAAATAAGATATAAAATCAGATATAAATACGATATTGATATGTAAAATATAATATACAACTATAAACAACTATAAATATATATACAGAATATACCATATACAACTAATAATATATATAATATAGAATATACAACTACAGTGTATATATATATATATATATATATATATATATATATATATATATATATATATATAATGTAAAAATATATAAAATGTAGTACAAAATGATATAGATATAAATATAGCACCATATGTAATGTGAAAATAGCAGAAACTGTATATAAGTGTAAAATGAGTGTAAAATGAGGTAGATGATGGAGTATTTTGGTGGAGAATAAAGTGTCCAGTTAGGAATGTGTTGTGGTGTGAAGTGTCCATGAACGTCTGTTTTGTTAGGTAGTTTGTGAGTCTCACTGCCTCTGCTATGAAGCTGTTCCTCCGTCTGTTTGTTCTACACTTAATGCTCCGCAGTCTCCTGCCTGAAGGGAGCGGACCAAAAAGTAAGTGTGCTGGGTGAGTGGGGTGCTTCATGATGCAGGAGGCCCTTTTCCTCATCTGGAGGTGTAGATGTCTGTGGTGGTGGTGGGGAGACTGACTCTATAGTCCTCTGTGCAGTCTTCACCACCCTCTGCAGAGCTTTTGTGTCTGCAGCAGAGCAGCTTCTGTGCCACACATTGATGCTGGAGAACAAGACGCTCTCCACCACACATCTGTAAAAGGAGGTGAGGATTGAGCTCCCAAGTCCGGCTCTCCTCAGCTGTCTGAGGAAGTAGAGCCGCTGATGTGCCTTCCTGACTAAACTGGAAGTGTTGGTGCTCCAGGCGAGGTTGTTACTTAGGTGCAAACCCAAGTTCTTGTAGGTGGAGACCACTTCCACCACAGATCCCCCGACGTATAGGGTTGTGTGGCCGTGTCTGCCCCTTCTGAAGTCCAAAATCATCTCCTTTGTTTTCTTAACGTTGATGTAGAGGTTGTTCTTTCTGCACCAACCCTCCAGGTGTTCCACCTCCTGTCTGTAAATGGAGTCATCATATTTGTGATGAATCCAACCTCTGCTGTGTTGTCCGCAAACTTCACAATATGACAGCTCGGATGGATAGGTGAGCAGTCATATGTAAGAATTTTCCTTCTCTTGTTTTGCTTGTTATTTATTTTGTGTACTATATGAATGGTCCCCGAGGTAAACGCCTTTGCACATGAGCAGTAATAAGTGTAGCGCCACCCCATTGGTTTCTGCCAGTTCTAAGGTGATGGCACGGCTGGAAATCCTCTGATTTTGAATGCAAATAAGCTTGATGTGTCTTTTATCTGCAGCACTAATTTTCCTTGGCTAACCACTGCGTCTACGATCCTCAATGTTGCCCGTTTCTTTATGCTTCTTCAAAAAAGCTTGAACAGCACATCTTGAAACCCCAGTTGTTTAGAAATCTTTGTCTGGGAGAAAACTTGCTGATGCAGTATAACCTTGTGTCTTGTTGCTGTGCTCAGTCTTGCCATGGTGTATTAACTGTTACATGAAAATATCTTCCACAACCGCCTGGTAGCAGAGTTTGGATGTTTATTATTTTGTGCACACTATGAACGCTCCCTGAGCACATGAGCAGTAGTAAGAGTAGTGCCACCTAAGGTTGTAACGGTTACATGTGCACCTGAACTTGTTTAACATTATGCCTGATATGTAGTATGTGCACGTGCCCCGAGATATTTTATATTGCTTTTTTGTTTACTTGAATAAACATTTTTTAGACTGTGTCACATTGGCATGACACATAAGGACAATTTTAAGGATTATGTAAGATAAGATGTCCCACAATATAAACATGAATTGTTATAATAAATATAACCAATATAAGTAAAAGATAAACTATTACTTCACAGTGTATTCAAGAACATGAGGAGTTATATTTGAACAATACAAATATAATATTTTATTAACTACTGGCAGCACTATATTTCTAAATGTAATGTTTAAACAGGGCGGCATGGTGGCTTAGTGGTTAGCACGTTCGCCTCTCAGCGCTAGGGATTCCCGGTTCAAATCCCCATCTGGGTGGAGTTTCCATGTTCTCTCCGTGTCTGCGTGGGTTTCCTCTGGGTTCTCCGGTTTCCTCCCACAGTCCAAAAACATGGATCAAGTCAATTGAGCTTTCCAAATTTCCCCATATAGAGTGTGTCTGTGTGCATGTCTGAGTGAGTGAGTGTGTGCCCAGCGATAGATTGGTGCCCTGTCCTGGGTGTATCTGCCCAGCGCCTGAAACGTTCTCCCCTGGATGGTTATGGGGAACCCCCCGCGACCCTAATATAGGATAAAGCAGAAGATAATGGATGGATGGATGTTTAAATCACAAACCTGCTGTTGTATCATTAATCAATTTCAGGCAGTTCAAGCCAGCAATTTGGGAAGCATCAATCAAAGACCTTCGCTCCGCATCTGTAAAAAAGCTGGGGACCTAAAGACAAAGGTAAATATGTTAGAATTGGGAAAACAAAATAAAGTTTTTAAATCTGTGTTTAAAGAATTATGATTTCCTCACAGAAATCACACAATCCACTACTGGCTTTTTGAGAGCATTCTCTGAAGTCTCTTTAAGTTTGGTGAGCAACATTGCTGTCACCTGCTCAATAGTAAACACCTTATCCTCCTCCAAGTAGCGAACCTAGTTAAATAAAACATATTTGAAAGCATTTAATAAATTACTGAAAGCAGTAATACTCTGCACCAATTCTAACAGCACATTGTGCATGATGTATGGGCTGAGACAAGAGAAGTGGTGGTTAGCTGAATTCTAACCTTGATTCCAGTACTGCCATTGGAAATTTTGTGAAGTCTGTAAGGTAACTTTGCTTTTTCACTCTGAACAAAGGGATCATCAAATGCCCGACCTTGAAACTTTTTAAAGCCATGAATTGTATTCTTAAAATTGGTAATAATCTGCAAAAAAAAATACTGTGTATTTAACAAGATTTACATGGATTTATACATTCAACATTTACTATATATAGTTCATTTGTACCTGACTCTTTGCAGTATTTCCAATTGTTCTGTTTTTAGAGGCCAAAGAAATGCATGCCCTGCAGGGAGGTAAAATGTTACAAGTTTAATTATTGACCGAGCTCACTATAGATTAAAACTCATTGACACCACTATTACAGCATTTTAAGCAGCATTTTAAAAGTAGTTTTTAATAGCCATGCCTGATATCTGACTGCTGGTTTGTAAATATTGCTTAGTTTAAGTCTAGAGAGTTTAAAGAGGGTTTGGTGTGGTTTTCTCGTTATGGAGCTCCATGATGCATCATATGAGTCACGATTCAGAGATCAATGTAGCATGGGGATTAAACTCTCATGTGACAAAAGGCTATCGCCTTGGTAACACAAGTTTAACTTTAATACCACAAGCCTGTAGACTTGTGATCTGTTATACTAAGACTTGCTTTGATAATTAATAGAAAATGGAATACCTCTGCTATACTAAACACAAGCCCAGAGTAATGTGGCCTATGTAAGCCAGTGAGAGAACTAGTATACGAGGGATCAAATAAAGTGACACAGGCGAGGTGCCAGCACAGCGTCTAACATTGCGTAAGAAACTACAGCATCGTTTTCCATCGATGGCAGCAGGGATGTACTTACGGCGTGCATCTGTCACTGTATTCATTTGCAATGGTTTCAATGCCGCCGCTCCTGGCAACGGCGATGTAACAGTTCTGAAAACCAACATCAAAACCGACCACAGACATGTTAGCTTTATTTGATCTTGTCACCTCCAGAAAAAACACAACACTTGATGACCTTGCTTCCAAATGGGTTACTACAGCAAATCCGACAGTGCCCTTGGAACTAAGAATGCTGTTATGTAAGCCAAGCTTAAGGTAACTCTTCTAATTCTAATCCCAACGCAGGGCGATTCTACTGCATTCTCGCAGCCTCCACTGATGCTGTCAACCGGCAACATGAAACTACGCAGCGGGGAAAGAGAAATGCCCGCCTCCAGTGTTCACCCATTGGATGTAGCGTTCAAAAGAGCTTTGTGATTGGTGCAACGCGCAACCTAAAGGGGAAAAATCTAGAAGCGCGGCCAGGAGACGGCTAGCTGCGTCACTATCACTGACCGCGCAGCACCTAGACACACCATCTACATCATCAACCAACGATACGATATACTAAACAATAACCCAAATATAAACAGATCAATTCAATGGGAGAAGAAATGATAAATGGGGTAGGGTGGGGTAGCTCAGTGGTTAGGGCGTTGGGTTATCAACCTGAAGGTTGGGGGTTCAAATCCCAGGTCCACTGAAGTTACCAGTGTGGGTCCTTGAGCAAGACCCTTAACCCTCATTGCTCCAGGGTTGTTGTGATTAACCCTGTGCTCACCTTGTAAGACGCTTTGGATAAAAGCGTCTCCTAAATGACCAAATGTAAATGTGTTTAACTGTTTAAAAGTAAATAATGAACATATATACATTGGTTCTGCTAGCTTTTTCCTATAGTACTACTAAATGAAGTAATAATAATAATCCATCTGTCCATTATCTTCCGCTTTATCCTCTACTAGAATCACGAGGGGGGGGGAGAAGAAATAATAAATGGGGTAGGGTGGGGTAGCTCAGTGGTTAGGGCGTTGGGTTATCAACCTGAAGGTTGGGGGTTCAAATCCCAGGTCCACTGAAGTTACCAGTGTGGGTCCTTGAGCAAGACCCTTAACCCTCATTGCTCCAGGGTTGTTGTGATTAACCCTGTGCTCACCTTGTAAGACGCTTTGGATAAAAGCGTCTCCTAAATGACCAAATGTAATGTAAATGTGTTTAACTGTTTAAAAGTAAATAATGAACAGATATACATTAGTTCTGCTAGCTTTTTCCTATAGTACTACTAAATGAAGTAATAATAATAATCCATCTGTCCATTATCTTCCGCTTTATCCTCTACAGGGGGGGGGGGGTCCCATGCCCATCCAGGGGAGAGCGTTTTGGGCGCTGGGCAGATACACCCAGGACAGTGTGCCAATCTATCGCTGGGCACACACTCACTCATACAGACACATACACAAAGACACTCTATATGGGGCAATTTGGAGAATTCAATTGAACTTAATCCATGTTTTTGGACTGTGGGAGGAAACTGGAGAACCTGGAGGAAACCATGCGGACATGGGGAGAACATGGAAATGCCACCCAGATTGGGATTTGAACCAGGAATCTCTAGTGCTGAGACTCAAACGTGCTAACCACTAAGCACCATGCCGCCCTCAATAATAATAATAATAATAATAATAATAATAATGTTTCTAGGGCGGCATGGTGGCTTAGTGGTTAGCCGGTTCGCCTCTCGATAGGATTCAAATTCCAATCTGGGTGGAGTTTCCATGTTCTCCCAGTGTCCATGGGTTTCCTCCAGGTTCTCCAGTTTCCTCCCACAGCCCAAAAACATGTATTAAGGTCAATTGAATTCTCCAAAATTGCCCCATATAGAGTGTGTTTGTGTGTGTCTGTGTCTGTGTGAGTGAGTGTGTGCCCAGCAATAGATTGGCGCCCTGTCCTGGGTGTATCTGCCCAGCACCTGAATTGTTCTCCCCTGAATGGGCATGGGGAACCCCCCCGCAACCCTAGTACAGGATAAAGCGGAAGATAATGGATGGGTGGATAATGTTTCTGAAAACATTTCAGGCGCTGGGCAAACACAAAAGACTCAGTCTATCACTGGGGACACTCACTCACACAGACACACATGGGGCATTTAAGATCCCACTCCCACTCCAAATACAAACAGGAAATTTATGTGTAAATTTTGTTTTGCATGATATTTGAACCTTTTTAGAATTTATTACAATCAGTCATGCAGTAACCCAGTTTGCTGTGTCAAGAGTGTTAAACACATTCTTAGTAAATATTAGTAGCTTTTAATAATGTTTAGTAAACATTGATATTACACTAAACCTATGACAGAATTGTGAATTCTAATCTACACGTATTATGCATGATGTATAAAAGAAAAATTAAATGAGACAATTGTTTTGTTAATCACATGTGTAAGCAGCATGGTCCTTATTTCAAAGCATGTGATAAAAGACAAAATTCATTGTATTGGATTTCTAATTTAGAAATTATAATAATTTGATTAATTACAAATAAAATTGATGTCCTCAGCATAATGGCATTGGTTTCTGACATTTTGATGAATATTTTGTTTAAAATACCATGGGGCAGGCATAGGCTTGTGGTTAAGGAACCAGCCTTGCAACCTTAAGGGCTCCGATTCTCTGTCCCATCAAATATTATGGCTGAAGTGTCCTTGGGCAAGGCACCAACCCTCAATTGCTTTGAGAGCACCATGCAGAGGGCTGCCCACCGCTCTGGCAATGTGTGTTCACTTTACTAGTATGTGTATATGTGTGTGTTTCACTGCACGGATTAGTTAAATGTAGACAACAAATTCCTTTGTGTACAAGCACAGTAAGCAAAATAGATCACTTCACTTTAATTTTAAAATTAAACAAAACAAAATTGCTTTCATTGTTTACATGACAAACAAATATGGTAATTGATTGGTATCTGGTTGGTGCTTAGCTTAGTTGACTTTAACATGGCTCACAGCTCATTAAGATAAGGTTAAGATTCGTTTCAATTCAGCTTCTGTAGTTAAGCAAATTTTTAAAGTTTTAGAGTTAAAGTTTTAAGTTTTAGAATCGGGGCGGCACGGTGGCTTCGTGGTTAGCACGTTCGCCTCTCAACACTAGGGAGTCCCAGTTCGAATCCCAATCTGGGTGGAGTTTCCATGTTCTCCCCACGTCCGCGTGGGTTTCCTCTGGGTTCTCCGGTTTCCTCCCACAGTCCGAAAACATGGAGCTCAAGGTCAATTGAATTCTCCAAATTACCGAATATAGAGTGTGTTTGTGTGTCTGTGTGGATGTATTTGCCCAGCTCCCGAAACGTTCTCCCCTGGATGTGCATGAGGACCCTCACCCGTGACCCTAGTAGAGAATAAAGCGGACTGTAGGGGGAATGACCATGTCCATCCAGGACAGAACGTTTCTGGCGCTGTGCGGGTACACCTTGAATCCATGTTGTTGGACTGTGGGAGTAAACTGTAAAACCCGGAGGACAACCACACGGACAAGGGGAGAACATGGACACTCCACCCACATAAGGATTCGGTCTACAGTGCGGTTTACATATTTGTAGACAAAGCAAAATGTATTTCACAGAATTCATAACTGTTACTATTTAAGGTTAATAAACTCTTGGGGGTTGGAGACTTTGGGCTGAAATTGCATTTGTAACCTTCTGGTTTTAATTGGAGGGCGGCACGGTGGCTTAGTGGTTAGCACGTTCGCCTCTCAGCACTAGGGATTCCCAGTTCGAATCCCCATCTGGGTGGAGTTTCCATGTTCTCCCCGTGTCTGCGTGGGTTTCCTCCGGGTTCTCCGGTTTCCTCCCACAGTCCAAAAACATGGATCAAGTCAATTGAATTCTCAAAATTGCCCCATATAGAGTGTGTTTGTGTGAGTGGGTGTGTGCCCAGCGATGGATTGGCGCCCTGTCCTGGGTGTATCTGCCCAGCGCCTGAGATGTTCTCCCCTGGATGGGCATGGGGAACCCCACCGCGACCCTAATAGAGGATAAAGCGGGTGATAATGAATGAATGGTTTTAATTGATTGTTTCCCCACCACATTCACTTGCAATTACACGTCTTTATCGCATCACTCAGCACAATCAGCACATGAGGATTATTAACTACCTGAAACCTGAGAGTGAAAATTCATATTTTAGACCAGCTTTTACCGTGTTTTTTAACCGTACCTAGATTTGGAAAGACACACTTTTATTTTGTAAACATTTTGAGGGAACCGGATATGATCACAGATGTCTGACGTTCCTTGTTTGGTATGGAGAAGTTGTAATGTTTTGTTGTGGTTGCGTTTAGCTGCTAACTAAAACTAAACCTTCAGAATGGGGCTTTTCGGAAAAACACAAGACACGCCACCCAAAGACCTGGTGAGAAAACAACCGAGAAGCTTTTCAACCGCGCTACAGGCGTTATGTGTTCTAAAAAACTAAAGCGTGTCCTGTAGTTAACAGGGCAGCTCGTTTACAAACGCAAAGCAGAAACCTTTAACATCTAACACTTCATATGTTCGGTCAACTTATATGAACTAATAAGAATTATAACTGTCCTTGATTTTAACGTTATTTACCGCAGCTGAAGTTTTTGTTAGTGCTTTTATCAGAGAGCTAACATGGCTAAGCTGAACACCTGACAGGTTTTAGGCTCCGTGTTTCGCTCTCTGATTTGATCAATAACAATTTCACAATGTTTTCTCTTCTCTACAACTGTGCTGACTTTTTCATCTAAAAGAATTAGATAAGTTAATATGTCGCTTATAAAAATATATCCAATAAAATATATTCATTAATACGGGAACCTGCACTAGTTGACATCATTTTACACATTACACGTTTGTTTGCACAGTACATTTTTGCACATGTCTTTTCTATTGTTTTTTCTATTTATATATAATGCCATGTGCACTTTAAGGAGGAGCTTAAATCTCGTTATACGATGTATACTGTGTATGCGGGGTATAATGACAATAAAGACTTTCTATTCTATTCTATTCTATTCTAAAGGATTTCTAATACGTTATTAGTTATCTATTATTCACACTTATAAGTTACACCTGCTGTAGCATTGTTTTACGTTTGTTATAAATACAAGATATCACTTTGATTTGTGTCTTGTTGTTTTTTTTTCTGTTGTTTAAATTAGCAGTATGTAACTGCAGTCATCTTTTTTTTTTTTCGCTGCGCTTATAATGACTTCTTTTTTCTAATTCATAATGTTTATTTCTTTGGCATATGTGAAGACTTATTTTTATTTCTTTTTATAGATAAATGAGTGGTCATTAAAAATACGAAAGGAGATGAGGTTAGTGGATCGGCAAATCCGGGGTAAGTCTGAATACATCATTTATAGATTTTGCCTTATGTGGCTCTCTGTTTTTGTTTCATATATTCTAACAGCAACTTTTCACAGACATCCTGTAACTTTTTTTTTTGTAGATATTCAGAGGGAGCAGGAAAAGGTGAAGCGGTCTATTAAAGATGCAGCTAAAAAGGGAAATAAGGATGTGTGCGTTATTCTTGCCAAAGAGCTGATTCAATCAAAAAAGGCTGTGAATAAACTTTATGCTTCTAAAGCACAAATGAACTCTGTGCTTCTCAGTATGAAAAATCAGTTGGGTAAGTATATCACTGTTGTGTGTTCATAAGTGTTTGTGAACGCAAAAGTAAGAGCGCGCAAGAGAGAAAGAGAGAGAGTGAGAAAGAACCTAATTATCACACAAACACAAATACACTGGTAACCCCAAAACCCTCTTGACAGCATTACTACGAATGGCTGGTGCATTACAGAAGAGTACAGAAGTAATGAAGGCCATGCAGAACCTGGTTAAAGTCCCAGAAATTCAAGCTACCATGAGGGAACTTTCAAAAGAAATGATGAAGGTTTGAATATTCAATTCATGGGTCTGATTCTATTTTGTCTTATAGTCTGATTAGTCTGATTTTGGAACATAATCTCAAAAATGCACACTTTTTCTATTAGTACAAACATTTTTTAAATTAGCACCATGCATAGGATGAAACTTGCATTTATAAAGTTGTTGGGTTTGCATACATTTTTGTATGTATGCAAATTCAAAAGTTAAATCATACACAGTGATACAAAAATATATATTTACAGAGATGATCATTTTCATCATTATTGTCGAAACTGTTGTGGACACCTGAGATGTAATATGTAACTATTTTAGTATACTGTATAAACTACACCTTTACATTTTTTAATACTAAAAATGTTTCGGGTCCGAACTAAATTTATTTTATATGTATTGAATAATTTCAGAAATCATTAGAAAGAAAAAAAATCTGCAGACTTAAAGTGGGTTCAACACTCACCAGGTTGTATTTGCTTTATAGGCAGGAATTATAGAAGAAATGTTTGAGGATGCATTCGAAGAAATGGAAGATGAGGATTTGGAGGAAGAAGCAGAGGCCGAGGTTGATCAGATTCTGTTTCAGATTACAGCTGGTAAGAAGCAGAAATCCCAGGACATGGCAAAAGAATGTTTTAAGTAAAAAAATGTTACTGCCTACCTCTGACGATCATTTTGTAATTACAGGTGCTCTTGGTAAAGCTCCCAGCAAAGTCACAGATTCCCTTCCTGAGGTAGAGCCAGCTGGGGCTACAGCAGCCTCAGAGGATGAAGAGGAAGAAATCGAGGAAATGCAGTCCAGGCTTGCAGAGCTAAGAAGCTAAAACATTATGCTTAATTCCCCTGAAACTTTTACAGACATATTCAAAACGACCATTTCAATAACAGTGATTTGCTTATTTGATCCTGTTTCTTTGGTTAGTCTGTAGGGAAATGAAGCGTCATCACTTTGTATGTATGAAATAATTACAGAGAGAAAAGTCATTTAATTCTTTTTCATTAACTTCCGCTTAATCCTGTACTAGGGTCTCCTTGAGAGAAAAAAAACATAAAATAAGCATACTGGTTAAAAGGACAACTGTTGTACATATTTAAATATAGTTGTGGCTGCTCCTTTTCAGTCAAAAACCGGTGAATTTAGATTCAGACCTGTGATACCAGTGTATTCATAAGGATCTGTTTTACAGTGCAGTCACCTTGGTGTTTGCTCTTCTGACTTCACTGTGTGTTCTCAAGCCTTATTTGGTGTCTGAGCAAATGCATAAGCTTTTTTACACACCACTGAAACATGGCTTCAATCAGAAAGAGAACTAACCATTCTATATAATTCAAATCCTGAGTATGTTCATTTTAATATTTAGTTTCAGAGACAAGCCCTCTGTAAACAGTGATTTCATTAACTGGGGGTGGCAGGTTTGATGAAAAGCATGCATAGCAGTGACTTGTTATGACAACTAGCTTTTCCACAGGGCCTTACAATGCAGTAAAAATTCAGAACATATTTCAGAGTAAACTTTTCTACCTGATGCCTTCCACAAATGTGCAAATTTCTATACAACACAAGATTTTTGTCCTAAACCAGTGTGGGTTCAGAATGTTGTGTTCCGATAAAAAAAGGGGGATTAAAAAAATGTTTTAGACGGGTAGCAGAATTTGTTTGTTAGTTTTTTGCCTTCTGGACTACAATATGAGGACATATAAAGCAGTTATACATGTCTCCTTTAAGAATTTACCAAATCAGATTCACTTTTCACAAAATGACTTTTCCCCTATTTTTTGGGTAAACTTGGTTTTTTTAAAGAAGGATCTGCACTTGGTTTTTGTTTGTCTATTGTTCTCGGTTGCGGTATGTAGTTCTGAATTATAGTTTTGTTCCTATATGCTGTCTTCTGTGCAAATTCTTATAGTGTTCTGTAATTAATTGCAACCAAACACTAGCAGTAAAGATTACGTTGTTGCTTTACAGAGAGTAAAGAAGTTCTTTCAGTTACAAGAATCATATCGGTTAAATTTTATGTTTTGTTTTTTTTCAATGTCCTTTTTAAAAAAAGGTCTTTGTAAAACGGTTGCAAATTTGTTAGTGTGAGATGGCAATCGTGTATAATTGTGCAATTATATTTATGGCTTTTAAACGAATAAAAAGTTATTTTATTGGGATTTTTTTCCTTAAGATATATAAATAGATAACCCACTTTACCTGTTTGTATTTCTTTTACCAATCCTGTCACATTTATTGGATGTGACATGTGATTATTGACATTATTATAAAATCTATTATAAAATTAGCTTTATTGCAGCCCTTTTGTCTTGGTGAATATGTATTAAATTAACAAAAGGTTTCAATACATGTTTTATAGTTAGAATTCATTTCTAATAACAGACTTAAGTGGAAAAATTGATAGGTTTGTTCATTTTTTGATTGACAGTTGTTTATTATTTGCTGCGGTACCAAATAACTTCCTCTGCTTTTTTGGGCTGGGCAGATCCACAGAGATTTTGTCTCTTTCTGAGTGTATGGGTTCATGTTTCTTTCTGTGATGCACTTTTTATTGATTACAAATTGAAATACATCAATCCACCCGTTTTGCTCTCATTATCATTTCTAACAAATGTTTTTAAGTTTTATTGCTGGACTACTTAAGCTCTTATGTCATTTTATGTATAGAAATCAGGGTGTTGGCTTCTACTGACTCAGAGGTTTTAAAAATACACCATTTAAGCTAGTTGCCAAAGGGTGTGTGCCATCTGAAAGGATGGAATATGATATCCCCTTTGTTGCTTTATAAGGCCCAGTGGGTCATTTTAACTTTGTAATTATCATATTATCAAGGATGAACAAAGACTTGAGCTGTACAGCAGCTAAGCCACATTTTATATTATGAATAATTTACTCAGTATTATCATCAATTCTATATGTTTTGTATATAATGTTCATAGCGATAACAACTTAATAAAAACAGTACAATAACTTGACATCTTATTTAACATTTTAAGTGGTGTTATTATTGTGAAATGTCTGGCCTTTTAAAATTCTTTCCTACAAGTGCCTGACATGCATCATTAGTTTGTCTAAATTTTGGAACATATTTCTAAATTTAAAAAATTAAGACAATGAACAGTGTTCTGTTTTAATAAATAATTTTAACAAGATTTTTAGTCTAATCAAAAGGTTTTAAGTTGATTGGTGTGGTAGCTCAGTGGTTAGGATGAAAGGCTATCAATCAGGCAGGTCAATACCCCTGTCCACCAAAGCTGTCCATATGGACCCTTCAGGGGTACTGACCCTGTGCTCTGACCATATATGAAATTGAGATACTAATAAGTCCCTTTTGATAAAAATGGCCTCCTGTAAAACATCAACACAACTTGTTAAAATTCTGTGTAAAACCTAATTTTAAGTGTATATTGTACTGCTATTACATATTGTTAGGGTGGATAATTTCATTCATTCATTCATTCATTCTCTTCCGCTTTATCCTATATTAGGGTTGCAGGGGGGGGGGGGTTCCCCATGCCCATCCAGGGGAGAACGTTTCGGGCGCTGGGCAGATACACCCAGGACAGGGTGCCAATCTATCGCTGGGCACACACTCACACACACAGACACACTCTATATGGGGCAATTTGGAGAACTCAATTGACTTGATCCATGTTTTTGGACTGTGGAAGAACCCGGAGGAAACCCACGCGGACACGGGTAGAACATGGAAACTCCACCCAGATGGGGATTCGAACCAGGAATCCCTAGCGCTGAGATGCGAACGTGCTAACCACTAAGCCACCTGGTGTTGGATAATTTGTATATAAAAAACCTGTCAGAAAACATTTTCATTTAGAGAACATGTCTGATTTAAAATGAGTGATTAATGATGGCGACACGGTGGCTTAGTGGTTAGCACGTTCGCCTCTCAGCGCTAGGGATTCCCGGTTCGAATCCCCATCTGGGTGGAGTTTCCATGTTCTCCCCGTGTCTGCGTGGGTTTCCTCCGGGTTCTCCGGTTTCTTCCCACAGTCCAAAAACATGGATCAAGTCAATTGATTTCTCAAAATTGCCCCATATAGAGTGTGTCTGTGTGAGTGAGTGTGTGCCCAGCGATGGATTGGCGCCCTGTCCTGGGTCTGTCTGCCTGGCGCCCGAGATGTTCTCCCCTCGATGGGCATGGGGAACCCCACCGCGACCCTAGTGGAGGATCAAGCGGGAGATAATGAATGAATGAATGATTAATGATGAGTACAAAGAAATACTAGTTAAATACAAAGTGTGAATGTTTTATGGGTCTTTTGATGGAGTACATCAAGACACCCTGACAGTGCATCCTCGTTTTTGGTGCATAAGGATAAGCTGCAGCACCCCCTAATGCCAATAGCTTACATTTTTCTAAAACGAATATTTTTCCAAAAGGCCCGATAAACATCACACACAAGCAGTCAGTTAGCGCCATTGTGTAAAAATGGGCGAAATTTACATTTTGGTTTCATATTGTGTTTCGTAGTGAAGGTAATAAATATCATGTGTAATAAAAATAGCACACCACCTGTGGTGGTCATGTTGAGCTATTAACGGCATGTTATAATAAAACACCCCGCATTACATTATGAGTACTGTATTAAACTGCAGTACTTATCAGCGATACATTTATTAGAACATAGTGTACTTATGCGGTCTTATTATCTGAAATATGCTGTTTCTGCTGTTTGCCAGTTGTTTGGGGCCATTCCCTATTTGTATCCCTATTCGAGGCTGTTTGCGCATGCGCGCGTCGCGGCCGCTGTCAAGCGCTCGCCGCCAGCAGTCGGTAAGGAAACTCCTCCCTGCTGACAGCGAGGCTGTGCGGCTCTCATAGCGCAATGGTATCGTGGATCATTTCCAGACTTGTGGTGTAAGTATTTTCTACTTTTCTAGCTCCGACATTTTTTAATATACATAGCTCTTTAAACAGTCTATTGTTTACCCCTCTCCTCCCTTTAGGGTAGGGTGTCTACATTTTAAGGACCATGACGTGTTTATTTTTACCTTTTATTCTAAGCAGTGCATAAATCATGTGCGCTGGGATTTCATTCCTGTGGCGGAATCACAGCATCTTTTAATTAGAAACAGTTGGTTTAATTAAGAGGACACGAACTGCAGTGGTTTAATTCAGAATGGTCTGTGATATATAATCCTCTGAATAAGGGCCAAACAAAGGCACAGTGACGCGATCGAGCCAGTTATGTGTGCACCGCTGAGCTGAACGGTTTATTGAACGATATTCCGGTTTGACACGGTCTTTTGTAAACGTTGCCTGACGTCATTGATAAAATGACGGTATTTGCACGGGTTCTCGCTGTGACTTTGAGCCCGTCACGTGTGAGTCGGTTTTGTGGAATAACGGATGGGATGACGGATGGGTCAGTGTTCTCAGCACCGGGGATCTGTGGGGGTGCTGTTTAAAAGGCAAATGGCGAATCAAGTGAATCTAGATAACGAGATCACATTACGTTACCCTCTGCGCGACGTTCATGAAAGGCATGGAATTGTTAAGGAATTTCCAAATGTAGACTCTGCCACTTGTGGTGTTTAGTTTCAAACACTATACCAGAACCCCTATAACCCCCCTATATTACACTATAAAGGCATGAAATATTTGAAGTTTCTGTTTGGTCTGACATTAATAGCAGCGTGTTTCTACGTTGTTGTTGGGGTGTGTGTGACGGGAGGGGGGGTTGGGGTGAGTTGGTCAGCTACTTGATCAGGTCGGAGTCGCGCAGCTGTCACTGATCAGGAGAACATGCGAACAGATAAGTTCTTGAACACAGGTGTAGGTTCTCTAATTCTTCGGTAAAGCCGCTCACAACGACTACACCTTGAACAATGTGCAACTAACTTGTGTGTTCGTCGCCTTAGGTCGTTTGACTGACTCCATGAACACGAATATGTCCGAGCTATTTTTGTCAAGCATGCAGAATGTAAACTTAGAAAATAAACAGGGTCAGACAAACGTGTACGGAGAACCTGGTGCTACAGATATTCACTGTTGGGTGACAGTGTAAATGTCATGTTTCACTTGTCAAGCAATGTTTTACAATATATACTGACTATATTAAATCTGGCAGCACGGTGGCTTAGTGGTTAGCAAGTGGTTAGCCTCTCAGCTCTAGGGATTCCCGGTTCGATTCCCCATCTGGGTGGAGTTTCCATGTTCTCCCCGTGTCCGCGTGGGTTTCCTCCGGGTTCTCCGGTTTCCTCCCACAGTCCAAAAACATGGATCAGGTCAATTGAGTTATCCAAGTTGCCCCATATAGAGTGTGTTTGTGTGTGTGAGTGTGTGCCCAGCGATAGATTGGCGCCCTGTCCTGGGTGTATCTGCCCAGCGCCCGAGACATTCTCCCCTGGATGGGCATGGGAAACGCCACCACGACCCTAATAGAGGATAAAGCGGAAGATAATGAATGAATGAATGAATATATTAAATCTAAATGGGTATAAATAGTTGCTTAAATTTTCTGAAAACCATGCTTATTATTAAGGCCTGAGGCTTTATATGGTAAAGGCGATGATTTATCATCTCTAGGTCGAAAGAAATAGGTTTTAGTTGCTGGAATATTATAATGTATGAGATAATGTATGATTACCTTTAGTGTAAAGAGGCTGAAGTACACGTATTTCCCCATTACTTTAAAATAGGTGTTGCACATAAATTGTTTGCATACCATTACTTGTATGGAGATAAAATACTGTAAAAATGGTCTATTTATCAATTATAAATAATACATTAGCTTACCATGCTATAAATTTGATTTTTTTAAAGGTTAGGTTAATGCACGCCACTCTAAACCTCAATTTTGTTTATAGAAGTCCAGTGCCAGTTAGTAATTCCACCCTGCTTAACACACACACTTATCAACAATGGAGTGTTAATGAGCAAATTAATTGTATCAGTTGTTGAAAAAGAACAAACCCAAAAAAAAGTCCATGGCATTAGTGTACTAGGACCGTAATAAATTCAGCAAGAAAAGACAGGAATCTAAAAAAGAAAATAGTATGTAAATGAAGGGTCCAGATGTCTTTTGGAATCTCTCATTCCAAATTACATTATGATCAATCAATCATAGTTCAAATTGCCTCAGTAATCCTTTTTATTAAATAATCCTAATTATTAATGTAATGCATGTTTTGATACATTAGGCAAAAATAAATAAGGATCAACAATGTAAAATTTGAAAACACCACATGAGATCCACCAAAATCTGTATTTTCACCTGTAGCAAAATTTATTAATAATCTAATATTTATCATTGTCATTTAAGAGATTTCATAGTCTAAATTGGAAGTCTTTTTTTCTAGACATGTTTAAACGTTATGTAGTAAAATTTCTACATTTAAATACACTTGCATGTCATTATATGTAAGCTCTGTTTAAATCCATGATAGGAAGCAGGGCTGAAGGAATACATTGCAGAACTTACAGAAAACATTGTTGCTTGCCAGTTTTGAGGTTTAAGTGCTTCACCACTAGTTTGGCCCCATTAGTGTTATGACTTGGCTCCAGTTCTATTACAACATACTGTCAGTGAAGTCATCATTATCAATTTATGTAAACCCTATTTTTATGTAACATTTTGTGTTGATAAAAATGACTGTAAGCACTTTGCTTTTAAGGTTTGTGAGAAAACTGAAAATGTTGATTATATATCTTTCTGCTAACATGACATTGATTTTCATGCTCCCTATTTTACTGTCATTGGTAATTCCCCCATTTAATACCCCTTAAAATGCCTTGAAGAAAGCAAGGTGTGTAAACTGAAAGACTTTACTATAGCTTAATGTAGAACTATAAAATAATCGGCTTGTGTGGAGGACCATATTTCTCTGATTACTTTGCTCATTATTCTACAACTAAAACTCGAGTCTCAAACATCAAATGAAACTGCTTGCAGTTTATTTTATTCTTTATTTATCATAGCTGAATGTTTTTTTTTGTTTTTTTTTTTAAATCCCCCAATATCTGAATAGCATGTTGGTGGGCTCTGGAAAATAATCGACCAAACTGTACAAGACAAAATACAATAAGAGGCAAAAATGTCAAATGAACCAAAAAACCTATGTAAACCATAACAACTTAAGCTATAAGAAATATCCAGGGGCCACTCTCACTAGTTTGCATTTGTGCAAAATGTACCTCAGAGAGCACATATACTTACTGAAACCAAACAAAAATGAACATGAAAAAAAGGAATGGGCAAGTATATCAAATCTGGCTTGAGTCTGGCCAATGCTGACTGTGCTGAGACACCATTCTGTCTGTGTCACCCTAACTGCAAACAAGGTCTGTGAGGTAAGAGCTTCATATGCCTAACTGCCAGTAGCAATAGTGACTTAAAGCTTAAATCAGCCAGGCTCTGTCTTTTAGTTCATTTGTCCTGTTTCTGTTCATCCTTCCTGTTTTTAGCATGAAGCAGGAGTGTGCAGTGAGGTACAAAAGTCTATTGTATCAGTGAACACATCTTCAGTGAAATGTCTTAAACAGAGGAAACAATGATGCAAATATGTTTGGCACTGGATCACTAACCGGCATCTAATTTTTAAACAGATATTTTATCAGTAGATCCTCAGCTAATTATCCACAATAAAGTCACTTCATGTCTAATTTTAGAATAATAAGACAATTTACAATAAGAGAGCTTCGATCTCCAGTGTCATTTTCTGGTGTGTTCTCTCTGCTTTCGATTTGATTCTGGAGTCTCAAATATTTAATAGATAACAGTGATTTGTACTGAAGGTGGATAGTCCTGTATTAAATATATATATATATATATATATATATATATATATATATATATATATATATATATATATATATATATATATACTAATATTATTAGCAATATCAAATAAGATTGTTTCTTGTGCCACAAAGTTTTCCATTTTGATTTATTCAATTTAAATGTGCTGCTATACATTATGAACTGATAGTATTTCTAAACAAGTGTAATAAATTTGGTATTCTTATTTATACCAACAACAAAAAAATTATTAAAATTAGGACACATACTCAATTTAACATTTAGTTAAATTAATTGTAATTTTTTCATGCTAGTTTGGTTCATCTATTTGTGTCTGACAACAGGCTCATATTCGGGACACTTTACCCTGCATACTCTTCTTATAAAGCTGTCAAATCTAAAGATGTGAGAGAATATGTAAGTATAAGCTACACAATGTTTCAAATTATGGTTTTAATAACTTGTTTTCTTTCTGTTCTGGGATCAAAAGTTTTTGTTTGCCAGTGTCAGTAGCCTCGTAACAATTTAGTTGATCACATCTAAAATGGCATTTAACATATATTTCAGGTGAAATGGATGATGTATTGGATAATATTTGCACTATTCACAACAGCTGAAGTAATTACAGATATATTTTTGTGCTGGTAAGTTATACATATATATTTTATTACATTCACATGATAAAATAGTGATGATAACATTAATCAACGATTAATCAACGATGTGATCACATGTTACAATATTACAATGTCCAGATGTTTGACTTTGACTTTTGACTTTTTTTTGGTCAATTCTCTTTTTAAGGCTTCCATTCTATTATGAGCTTAAAATAGCCTTCATGGTGTGGTTACTTTCACCTTACACAAAGGGATCCAGTGTTCTCTACAGAAAGTTTGTCCACCCCACATTGTCCTCTAGAGAAAAGGTATGATGAAGACGCCCCAATAAGCAAATTAAGTAACCAAAGATGTTTTAATATTATTAAACTGCTACCAGAGATTTGTGCACGGCAATGGTGTAACTAAACTGAGTAGAAAACATTGGTTTGAATTGATTGTAAGTAACTACTTCCATTGCTGGATGTCCCGGAAAACATGTGTATGTGACCCTGTTTCCTGTAATATATTTTTGTGAAGGGTTCTTCATTTAAAAATGACAAACAAGGAAGTTAGGAAGTGATAGAAATTTCCATAGATTTTGCTGCATAATTTGTGAGGCAGGATATGTCAGATGTAATGTGGAGGAAGAGTAGATAGAGGAAATGGAAAAGTCAAGAATACGCAACAAGATTTAGATCTTGTTTTAGAAAAACAAAAAAGACGTAGGTTTTGTTTGTGAATTTAGTTCCTGACTTTATAATTCTTTTGAATAGTCCATTGGTTCTCAAGCTTATTTTTTTATCCTTAAAATTTACAGGACATTGATGAATATTTGTGCCATGCAAAGGACAAAAGTTATGACACTCTGGTGCATTTTGGAAGAAGAAGTTTGAATGTGGCTGCTACAGCTGCAGTAATGGCTGCAACTAAGGTAACATATAATCACAGCTAAAAACAGGTTATTAGGTTATTAGCTGATTAACAGGTACATAGGAAACAAATAAAAATAGTTCTCAGGCTATACTAAACATGGTGGTGCTACAATTGTATATGATCCTTTATGTAGTGTTTGGTGACATCTAGTGGTTAAATTGCAGATTGCACTCAGCTGAATATCCCTCCATCATTCCATGTTTGTTTATAAAGTCATTTTATTTTTAAGATCTCACTGTCAAATATATTTAATATATATTTATATATGTGGAACCACATACATGGAATATATAGAATGAAACTTGTTTTGCAGGGTCAGGGTGTGTTATCAGATCGTCTTCGGAGTTTTAGCATGCATGATCTGACTGCCCTTCAAGCAGATGGTCCGGCAAGGGGTTCTGGTTCAGTCACAACTCAGCCTTTATCTGCACCACACAAAACACGGGCCATGATGCGCAGCAAATCAGAAGCTGCCTATAGCAAAGGTAAGTCCCAGAGGATGTGGTTGTTGTTCCAGATTAAATAGACCATCAACAGAGTAATTTGTTTCGTAGCTGCGCTCAGCCTTTCTTACATGAGGTCTACTGTTAATTAAACCTGGTCTGTTAGTCAAAGCAAAGAAAGTTAAATCAGTGTAAGAACCTACAACTAATTTTGAGGATTTATTATATTTAGTGGCGGCACGGTGGCTTAGTGGTTAGCACGTTCGCCTCTCAGCGCTAGGGATTCCCGGTTCGAATCCCCATCTGGGTGGAGTTTCCATGTTCTCCCCGTGTCCACGTGGGTTTCCTTTCTCCGTTTCCTCCCACAGTCCAAAAACATGGATCAAGTAATTGAGTTCTCTAAATTGCCCCATATAGAGTTTCTTACATGAGTGTGTGAGTGTGTACCCAATGGATTGGCGTCGTGTCCTGGGTCTATCTGCCCAGCGCCCGAGACGTTCTCCCCTGGATGGGCATGGGGAACCCCACCGCGACCCAAATAGAGGATAAAGCGGGAGATAATGAATGAATGAATTATATTTAGTAAAATACTTATAAATTAATTAAATAATATTTACAAATAAATATCTTAAAATTTAGTTTTTTGTAGACTATTATTTTAGTTTGTGTCTAAGTGAACCCATCCCAGTGCCCCTTCAGTTTCTTTTGTTCAACAGTGAGTCACTATTTTAAATGGTAGCTTTAGAGTTAAGTCATGCTCAAGTTTAATCAGTAAATTGCAGATGCTATTCCTGCTGTACACATGCAGTGGCAGTTTTTGATTCTTTTGTCATGAACTTTTGTCAAGGTGCAGAAACAGAATTTGACATAAATGAGTTTGAGATGTTGAGTATGGCTCAGTATACATCTGTTGGGTCTCCCTGCCCTCTGAGCCTTACACCTACTCCAAACCAAAGTATGTCAGTCTGCAACCAAAACCAGCCTCCTTCAATCCCGGAGCCTGCCCAAGACAGGCAAACAGTCCCTACACTTGAGGAAACAGAGGTGCATGAAGACAGTGAAAAAGAAGAGAGTGTTAATGCTGACTTAGCAGAGCTCAGATTTTCTAAGAGACGTGCCCCTGAGGTACCCCTTATTTACATGCCTGGTTGTGATGAGATGCTTTTGGTCAGACTGTAACTAACCTGCTGACTCATTAAAAGCATGAGTATGTACCATAAGTTATTTTTTAAAAATAAAATTTCTGTTTCTTATTCTGCAAATAAGAATTGCAGAGTAGTTGAAATGAAATCAAATTATTATGAATCGAATCACAAATAGTTAATTGATTCACAATCGGTTCACTGAAATGAATCAAACTTGCTATCGTTTAAACTTTAAAGAGACTGAAACTAAAAAAAAAGTAAACGTTAAATTCAGGCGATAACAGACGTTATTGGTCCATGAGTGCAACGCTATTGTAAAATAAATTATGCAGGTGCTATAATATTGGGTTAATATAATAGATTTCTAGAAATGAATAAAGGAAACTTACCAATAGTAATTTGCGCGACAGTCTGTTCCAGTTTTTCTGTTCGATTACAACAACAACGTTTTCCCTGCTATCTGTTTTTAAAAACAATGGTTTCCTCGTGAAACACCATGCCGCTGTTTGGCGCACTTTTTCTCGTGTAACGAATTTCCGCCAAGCGTTACTGCGTGACGTCATTCCCTTAACAAGTCGGAATATCGCTATTATTACGATATTGATGTTTTTAATCGCCAACGATACGCCATGGCAACAGAAGTTTGCTTTTTGCAACTATTGCTCATATTGTGATTGCTTTCGTTGTCACCACAGAGATCTACATTTAAAAAAAAAAAAAAAAAAACAAGTTGCAACATCGGTGGCTTAGTGGTTAGCACGTTCGCCTCTCAGCGCTAGGGGTTCCCGGTTCGAATCCCCATCTGGGTGGAGTTTCCATGTTCTCCCCGTGTCTGCGTGGGTTTCCTCCGGGTTCTCCGGTTTCCTCCCACAGTCCAAAAACATGGATCAAGTCAATTGAATTCTCCAAATTGCCCCATATAGAGTGTGTCTGTGTGAGTGAGTGTGTGCCCAGCGATGGATTGGCGCCCTGTCCTGGGTCTATCTGCCCAGCGCCCGAGATGTTCTCCCCTGGATGGGCATGGGGAACCCCACCGCGACCCTAATAGAGGATAAAGCGGGAGATAATGAAGGAATGAAAAGTTGCAACATGAGCTCATCTGATTTCATTTCCTATTTCTTAATGGTACAGTGAGCTTTGTTAGGTGACAATGACGATTCTTACATATTCCCAAGTTCATGTGGCTGTATCACAGAAATATGTGTGTATCACAGAAATATCACAGTTATCACAGAAATATCATGGTTTCGAATATCACTGCATTGGCACCAGGGGCATTTTTAGGGTTTAGAAACATCAGGGGCTTTAGCCCAGATTCCTTATTCCCCCTCTGCCCTCTTTAAAAATTGCACATTCATGAGTGCATTTATCCATTTTTCAAACTGTTGTTAAATTCATTTTGTTTGATAATTTATTACTTATATTGGATAAAATAACATATGGAATATGTCTGTCGGCAGTGGATAGCACATTCAGTTCTAATAAATCATGGTTTTGGCTGAAATTTTTGAATAAATGAACCTGAGCTTTGGTTAAAAAATATATATTACGAGTAAGTCGCAGATGAGACCGTTTTAACAAGAATTTGCTTTGAAATACCATAACTCTGCAACAGTTTGGGCCTTCAAGATAATTCTGACGATTTATGAAAGCTGAGTGCTGCTCTTTACAGCCAACATACAGTTATTACGGTAATTTTACTCCCGGTACTAGCAAAAAAAAATCTGTCTCCCACACACACACACACAAACACACGGAGCTTAGAAACACAAACAGCTGACGGTGAATTAATCGTTCTGTCCCGCTGCTGGAAGAGAGGCGGCCAGAGAAAGCTCTCATTTGATCCAGGGCTACTGACAAAACATCCGGGGCTATAGCCCCGAAAGCCCAGGTCTAATGAAGCCCCTGATTGGCACGGTATATCCTGATTTGCAGATAAATGAAATAACTCATGAGCCAGTACTTTGAGTCCAGGTAGCTGCACCATTGTATATGCAATAGTACATGCTTTTTGTGCACTTTGCATTGCACAAGTGATCTTTTCCCATCGTTTTCCCATACTTTTTACATTGTTATGATAGTAAAGACACACCCTAAATCAAGGTGTGTGGTGCATGATTAATGGTTAATAAATTAAATAAATTTAATTGATAAAAAAGGGCCTTATATGTTATGGTTTCAAATAATTTATAAATATTTTAATAAATGATATATGTAGCATGGCATATTGTCCCCTTACTTACACAGACCTACCTCTGGCTATACTCAGGGTGCTTGTGTGAGAAATTATATTTGCAGTGTACATGTGGAAAGTAACACACTTTGCATAACTTAAAAGTGATAGGTTTGGGCTTATTGAATAATGTGAATTTTGTTTGACTTTTCTTCACAGCCTCCTCCTAGAGTACAAAGACCTCTTACCAGGTCCAGATCCAAGAATGTCGTATCTGCAAACCCTGAGGCCATGTGACTGTGCAAATGCTGTGTGACTGCTTTCGCTGCCTTACCTGCAACATGAGGACACGAAAGAAGAGAAGTTGGAAAGGTGAAAAATACATGGGGATGCAGCAAAAGGTTAAATATTTAAAGCAACCCTGTTCTCTATTTGGGTTACCAAAGTGTTATGCAACCTTTTTTTCTGATGTGACACTCAAGAAGGAGGTTCCTGTCGAGGTAGCATGCCTATGTGGCACAATGTGAAGACTATTATAAACACCCAGCCTTTTCTGTGTTGTACAAATTCACTGTATATGGAAAGTGTATATCTGCTTTTTTCTGTTTGGATGACTTTCAGTATCCGATGCATGCATTTCTTTTATAGTCTGTCACAAAAGCATCACCAGTTTTGAAAAACACAATTATTCAACTCTCATTATAATTATGATGGAAGAGACTGCGCTATCCTTCAAGAATAATTCCTTAACCACCTGCCATCACTGATCGGGAGCTAAAGTAAGATGTAGCCCATAGTGCATTGCTAACATAGAATTAGCGAAAAAACATCTCTGGCAGCAAAGCTTTTACCCATATACACCAACTGTGTATCTAAGCTTATTTACTAAGGAGGAATGACCTTTACAAGCAGGCTTGCAATTCAACCAAAAATATGTTGTAGATTATATAAATGTTTTCAGGTTATGTACAAAGGCCGACCGTGCAATGTTGTTACATTTAACTATACTGAAGGACATAAATGAGCCACAGATTTTCTTTTTAACCTTTATTAAAGCTCTGTAATGAATCTGAGTTATAGAAGGCACTATTTTATAGTATAAACTATGAACTCTTCAACAAGCTTTTCAGAAGATGCACTATGTAATTATTTCAGGTTTGGTTTGTTTATTCGTGTTTTGTTAGTTTTCTAATTTCTTTACTGTATTTTATTTTGAGCAGTTTAATTCTTTTCGTATTTTTAAACTTTAATAATGCATGATTTTTCACAAGACATGGAACTTTTAAATATGTTGTATTTTTATACCTCCTCATACCTGTCTAGTAATCAGTATTAGATGTGTATATATCATGCTAGTGCTTAAAATACGCTTTGTAAAACATTGCAGTTTTTTGAGTTTTGTGATGATCATTAGCAGTGCTAAAGTCAAGGCACATAAACACTGTATTCATGTTTTTACATGCCTGTATTTGGATTCTAACACACAATTTCACAGTGGACTGCCTGACCCATAGTGGCTGGTGAAGGTAAAACAAAATAATCTGTAGGGTTGCTGCAAGCACTCATCCAGCCAATTCACCTCTAATGATTTGTGTAGGAAACTGAACTGTTATAACCATGTTTAAAGTTTTTAAAAGTTAATAGTGTTATCTAGTGAAATGACACAAGTTGTCAATTGTAATAAATATAAAGTGATTAACAAAAACTAGTCAATCGAACAAAAAACAATTTTCATAATGTTTTCATAAAGAAAAACTATTGAGTTAGCACAGATTTTCATCACATCACACATCTGTTCTCTACCTTAGATAGAAATCACAGCTTGGAAATGCTTTTTTGTGTCTAGATCAAATTACTTATAAAATATTATCATAATTATTTTAGTTGGAAATCCCCCACATCCTTTTTTTGCAAAATACATGTATGTATTTTGGGTTGTCTTTTTTGACTTGTTTAATTGATTTATAAGGTAAAGGGCAGGGAAATAAGAGGGCTATTTGTCAAGTTTTAGTTTATATCACATCATTTAATTTAATGCAATATATACAGGTTTGTTTTTAACCTTCATCCAGAACAGAATATCACAGAACCTTTTCAGCTTTAGTCTTTTATTGAATGATTTGACTTTCCTGACAGCAACACAACCTATTGCATACTAGATTCATACTTTTATTATCTTTTGCTTATCTCTCTACTAGGGTCAAGGCTCATGCCCATTCAGGGAGAATGTTTCAGGAGCTTGGCCCAGGACAGGGCAACAATCTATTACTGGGCACACATAAACTCACTTATTTAATCACTCACTCACACACAGAGACTATATAGGGGCAATTTGGAGCATTCAATTTACCTTGAATCCATGTTTTTCGACTGTGGGAGGAAACTGGAGAACCCAGAGAAAACCCACGCGGACATGGGGAGAACATGGAAACTCCACCCAGATTAGGATTCAAACTTGGATCCCCAATCCTTAGAGCCGGAGCAATGCTGACCACTAAGCCCATGCTATATTCACATCTAAAGTGGCATCATTCACATATAAAAAATAACAAGGCTTTTTTTTTCTCAAAACATTTGAGCCAATTTTTTTTCATTGAGCCAACATTTGAGTTATTGTAGCCAATACCATGTTTTCTTAACTTTTTAAGTAAAAACAGTCAATACAGTGAGAAAACACATTTAATGCACTGTCACTGTTTAATGCATTTTAAAAGAGCGAAAATAGATATAAAAATACTCCCATATTAATTCCTTAATCATAATGTGCAAATTCACTGAGCTCATAACAGTGTATGTAAATTGGTAGTGTTTTAATTATTTTTAAAATTAGAGCTCAGAGCTACCACTGCTTTCAGGTAACCAACCTGTTGTAGAATGACAATGGCTTATTTAATGTATGATGACAATCATATAAGCAGAAGTATATGAGAAACAGGCTGCACTCCCAAACTGCTACGTGCTGAATCTGAGGACACAATCAAATCAATAAATAGACGATCAGACAGCACAGTATAGGGTATCATATATATACATATGTGTGTGTATGTATACATACATACACACACATATACACACACACACACACAGTGCATCCGGAAAGTATTCACAGCGCTTCACTTTTTCCACATTTTGTCACGTTACAGCCTTATTCCATATTGTATTAAATTAATCTCTTTCCTCAAAATTCTACACAAAATACCCCATTATGACCATGTGAAAAAAGTTTTCTTGAGAGTTTTTTAATTTTAATAAATTTTCAAAACTAAGAAATCATATTTACATAAGTATTTACAGCCTTTGCTTAATACTTTGTAGAACCACCTTTGGCAGCAACTACAGCCTCAAGTCTTTATGAATATAATGCCACAAGCTTAGCACACCTATCTTTAGGCAGTTTTGCCCATTCTTCTTTGCAGTACCTTTGAAGCTCCATCAGGTTGGATGGGAGACGTCTGTGCACAGCCATTTTCAGATCTCTCCAGAGATGTTCAATCGGATTCAAGTCTGGGCTCTGGCTGGGCCACTCCAGAACATTCACAGAGTGGTCCTGAAGCCACTCCTTTGAGATCTTGGCTGTGTGCTTCGGGTCGTTGTCCTGCTGAAAAATGAACCGTCGCCCCAGCCTGAGGTGAAGAGCGCTCTGGAGCAAGTTTTCATCCAGGATGTCTCTGTACATTGCTGCATTCATCTTTCCCTCTATCCTGACTATTCTGCCAGTTCCTGCTGCTGAAAAACATCCCCATAGCATGATGCTGCCACAACCATGCTTGACTGTAGGGATGGTATTGGCCTCGTGATGAGCAGTGCCTGGTTTCCTCCAAACATGATGCCTGGCATTCACACCAAATAGTTCAATCTTTGTCTCATCAGACCAGAGAATTTTGTTTCTCATGGTCCGAGAGTCCTTCAGGTGCCTTTTGGCAAATTCCAAACGGGCTGCCTTATGCCGTTTACTAAGCAGTGGCTTTTGCCTGGCCACTCTGCCATACAGGCCTGATTGGTGGATTGCTGCAGAGATGGTTGTCCCTCTGCAAGGTTCTCCTCTCTCCACGGAGGAACGCTGGAGCTCTGACAGAGTAATCATCTGGTTCTTGGTCACCTCCCTGACCAAGGCCCTTCTCCCCCGATCGCTCAATTTAGACGGCCGGCCAGCTGTAGGAAGAGTCCTGGTGGTTCCAAACTTCTTCCATTTACGAATGATGGAGGCGCCTGTGCTCATTGGGACCTTCAATGCAGCAGAAATTTTTCTGTATCCTTCCCCAGATTTGTGCCTCGAGACAATTTTGTCTCGGAGGTCTACAGACAGTTCCTTTGACTTCATGCTTCGTGTTTTCTCTGACATGCAGTCAGCTGTGGGACCTTATATAGACAGGTGTGTGCCTTTCCAAATCATGTCCAATCAACTGGATTTACCACAGGTGGACTCTATTTTAGCTGTAGAAACATCTCAAGGATGATCAGTGGAAACAGGATGAACCTGAGCTCAATTTTGAGCTTCATCGCGAAGGCTGTGAATACTTATGTAAATGTGATTTCTTAGTTTTTTATTTTTAATAAATTTTCAAAACTCTCAAGAAAACTTTTTTCACATGGTCATAATGGGGTATTTTGTGTAGAATTTTGAGGAAAGAGATTAATGTAATACAATTTGGAATAAGGCTGTAACATAAGAAAATGTGGAAAAAGTGAAGCGCTGTGAATACTTTCTGGATGCACTGTATTATACTGACTCACAGACACAACCACATGAACGTTTCAAATATACCCTATACTGTGCTGTCCAATCCTCTATTTATTGATTTTAACAATCATATAAGCAATCTTTTTCATTCATCAACCTTATATATCAATATTTAAAAATCAGGTATAAAATGCTTGTGTATTCTTACAGCTATGCGTTTAGCCGTGTAGCTTAATCTAACTGCCTCAGGTTTCTTTCATTAAAATACATCTTTGCAGTTACACAATGAAGGGCAAACATTTTTCTTTATTGTTATAGCATATGAAAAAATAAAGCTGGGGTATTTAATGCTGCTGAATGCTACTAACACTAATATATATATATATATATATATATATATATATATATATATATATATATATATATATATATATATATATATGGTGTGGGTATGTAAATGGTGTTTATGAGTATGGTATATGAACATTTAAAAATTTTAAATGTTAGAAACTGCATACAAATTAACACATTTTATGTATATAATTGTTTAAGCTTCAAATAATTACAGTTGTAACACTGATATAATTTGATGAATCTATAAATACAAATCCTTCAAAGCAATTCTGACCTGACACAGCCATCAAGACGGCGGAATTAAAACTGGAATCTTATACATGCTGTACTCTGCAAGACTAGAGTGCAGTTTCTTTAATTTGATATCCTGATGTGTTTTATTAAGAACAGTTTTCTTAAGCCTGGTTATTAGAAAGGGGTGTAAATAACAGAAAAATGTCTTGGGCTGTGACAAATATTTGCTATTTTAACCGAAAAGATTTAGCTCCTGTTAAAATGTAGTTCTGAAAATATATCTCTCATATCTGGCCGGCCAGAAATCTCTCATGCTGTTAAATGATGTGAAAAACACTGATGTAAAAGAGTGGATTGTATTAAACACCTTAAAATGAACTGCTTGTGGTAAATTAAGCCATTAAAAAGAATGAATATTAACACCCATCTTTTTAAAATCCTTTTTCTGCTTATTTTTCAGAAGTTAGTCTTTATTTTGTGTGAGTGATACAACATTAATAACAATAGTTATCAGATTAATCCAAATTATATTTGGTCAGTGGCAGTAATATGGAACTCATCTATCTTTCTTTAACTTTACTTTTGTATATATAAACATGACATATGGAGCACCTGTAAAAACTGCAATTTCCCCCAAGGGATAAATAAAGGATTCAGATTCTGATTCTGAAAATGGCAGAGTAAATGAATAGGGGTTAAATGTGTGGGAAACAGATTAGCTTGACTGTATTTAAAAAAAAAAACAGCTGTGTTATAAGTGCAACTGATAACTAGAGAGTAAGGCCCTTGGCATTAAAATGAATCTTTGAGGAGCATATTAAAAATGGTCAGTCTAACCACACTTTTCACACCATCATGTGCTTGTTCATTAGCAACTTAACTGAATTACAGTTTTAAAGAAATTAAAGGTATACAACTGTGAATCATATACATTCTGGATTATAAAAAATCTAGGAAAACCTTAAAAATATTAAATTATTTGAACTGTAGTCTTAAACAGAAGACATGTTGCATTAAATTAGAAATGTGAAAACCCTGCTAAATGGCCCAGATCACCAAGAATGTTTTTCAGTGGCTATGTCCATATTTACAAGCCTAATTGTTTTCTAATTTGATTGTGTTTACTTATTTGTATGGTTCCTGTTTATATAAGAAAGTGACCATAGGTATAGATAATTAGGCTTAAAAATTGTAAAACTGTTTTGTGACACTATACTTCTGTGAGAACTAACTTAACATAAACTGAATCTGTCTGTACTGTAAATTCAAAGGTTTAAAATATGTTATATATATATTGATATTTATTTGCACAAATCTCCTGGATCAATTAAAAAAACTTGACATAACAGCATATGTGTGCAGCACATTTTGAAACTGTAAATAGTTTGTCGGCTGTACATGATCAGGGAGATTCATTCGACAGTTTTTGTTGCTCCAAGAGATAAGTATGGGCTGTTGCATTTCTCACTGGTATTTATGCCACATATCCACAAATAGAATAAATATCTGACCTGAGACCAACTGACTCAAATCTGATTTTAAAATGTGTTTTTTTTGTATGTACACATCCACATAAATGAACAAATGTGTGTGACATTATTGATCACCATATCTATGTGTGATCAGATCACTCAAGACAAGTTAATGTTATGAACAGCAGCTGACTGCATGTACATATAAAATATACAGAACAACTGAACACAAGTGAGTTTTATTTTACAACCCAATGTAACATGTATTTAGTGATTTTTATAACTTCTTTAAGACTCTTCTTTAAGATTTAATACCATATTCCTATAGATGTTAATCTGCTTTCAGGGCTTAAACATATACTGTAATTAAGTAAATGTAAGAATTTTTTTGTTTGTTTTTACACATTTTAATCAGTGACACAAGTACAATACAGTGTTTCATATTTCCAGGTTAACTCTATCATGGTATTTCTGAAAAGGGTCATTAAGGTACCAGTTTCTTCTTTTCCAAAATGAAGTTGTCATTTTATCTAATTTCTTGCACTGTGTCTTACTACAGAAGACATGCTCCCTCAACCGCTTTCTCCTGATTGCTGACTTTTTCCAAAGCTTCTTCTTGTATCCAGCCTTAAACAAAAAAGTTATAGTTTAAAAAATAAAACATTCAAAATTAAAATTATTTTTCTATTTTCTTAAGGAGATTCCCAAATAACAGTCACAAAACACAAAGTCTGAATCCTGCCTTACCTTTCTCCTGACCCACAGGCCACAGTGCAGTCTGAGAAACCTCTGTGTCACAGCCTTCACATTCTTTCTCTTCCCTTTCTTCACACTGAAGTAAATTAGATTCCTTCTCGGTTGGACAGTCAGTGATGGTAAGAGTGGAGTGACTCTGCACAATAAGTGATGACAATCATAAGAATTCCCCACAACCCGAGCACCTGATGTAATAATGCTGAATATGTAGGTGTCCTTATGATGTCGTTCACATGGGACATGTTGCTATTTCAAATAAAGTTCATGATTATTTTGGGTTGATGCCAGGTTACATTCAGAATGTGCGAATACAGAATGGCTCATGGGTACAGAAACCTGGAGCTTGACTAGGGGGAAATTAAAATCGCCAGTCTATGCTCTAAAGTATTTTCGAGAGAAAACTGGCACTTCCGGAGAACATTCATGTAGCAGCACATGCAATCTCCACATTGAAAACACCTTGTCCACTTTGCCCAGGATTCAAATTCAGGGAAGGAAAATGTGCAAACTATTGGACCCCCATGATGTAAATATTATTCAGAAGGAAAGTTAAAAAGAACATAATTAAAGACACCATTTACTTGTACTTTAAGTGTTTTGCTGGTAGCAAACACAAAATTTGTTTATATTTACAAAATGCAGTTAAAGAGAAATGCAGAGAAAAGTTGGAAAACAATTTAAGTGGTAGTAAATCTTTTTTTGTTTTCTCCTACACTTCTGCATGGTTACATGACACTGATTTTGCTATTTCTACTCATATTTCTCTTCAACATTTAAAAGTATTCTGCATTAATCATGACCTGGCATCACTGCATCCACTACAAACTTTGTTTAGCCTGAAAAAGGCTCGACTAATGTAAAAGGTGGGAGATTTCTGACCTGGAATATCTTTTTTCTAACTTTTTTAATGTTATCTTACCGCTGAAGCAGAGTGTGCTGTTGAAAATTACAGCCACCAACAGCAGGCAGTGGTTTAAAACCAATCTGTCGCTGAAAAGTTAAAGAAACTTGAGGACGAAATACAGGAACTCTGCATGTGTGTTTCAAACAGGCTCTTCCCAGGACTGTCAGAGGTCCCACAACACCTGAGAATAAAAATATATCTGTTAGAATATTAAAATCACTTGTGTGCTGTAGTATACTAGACAATATTTAAATCTTTTCAAATTTTATCTCAGAAAAGTTGGGAGAGGTAGCTCAGTGATTAGGGCATTGGGCTATCAATCTGAAGGTTGGGGGTTCAAATCCCAGGTCCACTGCAGTTACCAAAGTGAGTCCTTGAGCAAGACCCTTAACCCTCATTGCTCCAGGGTTGTTGTGATGAACCCTGTGCTCACCTTGTAAGTCGCTTTGGATAAAAGCGTCTCCTAATAAATAAACAAATGTAAATGTAAAAGTTGTACTAGTTGTAAAAAAAAAAAAAAGTTGTAAAGAAAATTGTACTAGTTGCTTTCAAAATGAAAAATAACTAGAGGTGTGTAGATATTGAACACACCTAATTTTTGCTTTACTAATTTTCCATTGCATCAGTCCACTTACTGAAAGATGGACTTTGTAGTTCTATGATTACAGACTATAGTTCATCTTGGACTACATTTCATCATTTGTGGACTACAGTATATACTGTGTTGGTCCCCTTTACTCTGTTCTCTAATGATCAGGACTCCAATAATAGCACCACGGAGCAGGTATTATATGGTTGGTGCATTATTCCTATCCCAGCAGTGTCACTGAGGTGTTTAAATGAAACTACAGCAGCACTGCTGCACTAAAACACACCTCATCACATCAGTGTAACTGCAGAACTGACACTAAACAATCCACCACCCAAATGATACCTGTTCTGTGATGGTGCTGATCAATAGAGAACAGAGAACCAACAGGGAACTAACAAATAAAAAGAAAACAGATGGACTACAGTCTGTAATTGTAAAACTAGAGAAACCATCTGCAGGCAGCAGTGTAAATCAAACTCCAGCAGTATAAATGTAATGAGCGCAAGGCCGCTAAACCGCATTCATCCACACACTTGATAATTGTAAAATAAGAACGATCGCAGCCGGTAAATGACTATACTATCCACGATTATACTGTTGACATGGTATTTAAATAAGTAGGAACTAAATAAATACTACAATATAAACACAAGAAACATCCACCTGACAGTCCTCTAGTCAAGGTGGCCGCCATGTTTAATACTGCAGTCACTGACACTACGGTGTGCCGCGTGGACCAAACGAAGATAAAGGAAACGACACAAACACACGTCAGTTACTTTATTAGTTTTTAGACAAACCGCATTGTTTCTACATTCATGAAGGTAAAGAAGCACTTTATAAAAAACAAACACTTGTAAATCTGTTTATTCAATATAAAATTGGACTAAAAAAATAGTAATTTCCTTAAATGTTTTGGGTTTAGCAGAAACGGTAACTTCTTTAGGGCAGCACGGTGGTTTAGTGTTTAGCATGTTCTCCTCTCAGCACTAGGGATTCCCGGTTCGAATCCCCGTCTGGGTGGAGTTTCCATGTTTTCCCTGTGTCTGCGTGGGTTTCCTCCGGGTTCTCCGGTTTCCTCCCACAGTCCAAAAACATGGATCAAGTCAACTGAGTTCTCCAAATTGCCCCATATAGTGTGTGTGTGTCTGAGTGAGTGTGTGCCCAGTGATAGATTGGCGCCCTGTCCTGGGTCTATCTGCCCTGCACCCAAGACGTTCTCCCCTGGATGGTGTTAGATGTTCACTAAACGGCCTCGGAGATGCAGGTTGTTCCAAACAGATTTGAATGCAAGTTACTGAATAGACAACCAAGTGTACAGAAAAATCATCAATGGCAGGCAACCACGATTGATGAGAGAGCTCTGCCCGAAGTCCTCTAGTTCGTCCATTTAAGTCCTTCAGGAGGGCGTGACTTGTGTCAGAAATTTTAAATTCCTTATACATGATGAGAGTTCTAATATTGCCGAAAGACAAACAAAGGACCTTGGATTTCCCGCCACTAGGAAAATACTGGGCTGGGATTGGCTGATTTAAAACCTAGGGCGGTAATCTGAGATTGGCTCAATCAGTTAAGGGGCGGGAACTAGACGTAACAATATATACAGGTAACCCTGGAGTGGGCTCGGTCTCTCTCACTCGGACCTGAAGGGTACTTAGCACCTGAAAGCTGAATGGGCAGACCGCTGGCCAGCGTTACTTCCTGACGGTGTGCAGAAGGAATTCTCTTTGTTCTCAGTAAACCAGTTGAGAACGGCCATCTTGCATCGGCTTGTTCTTTTGCCTTTCCAAAAATCAAAAAGATCCTAACACTTGCTTCTTCGGTGTGTGTGCCCTCCAAACAACAGTCTTTTTTCTCATGTGTACATTGACCAAAACATCTCTATCTTCTAACCCATCTGGTCCTGCTTTCTGTCCCCCTCAGGGGTATGAATTTATGACAGGTTCTTGTTGACAGTCCCATTATTCAAAACTCTCCGCTGACCCTGCAACCAGACATTCATACTCTTTCCCATGCTTATTCATCAACTAGTCATTTTCTCTGTTCCCTGAACTATTCAACTCATCATGAGTTTTACTTTACATTATTACTTTTACTAAATTACTTAAAAGTATTATAAAAACCTAACAATGGGCATGGGGAACCCTAATAGAGGATAAAGTGGAAGATAATGGATGGATGGGTTACTTTTTTAACAGGACATTTTGAAAAGGTGGGGGTAATTGGGAGCAGGACACGTGTCTGTCTGTAGGTAACAATGACAGCGCCACACAGAGGCAGCCGGGGGCTTTTATTGATGGATTTAGTGTTGTGTGTGACAGACACGTTTTTTCTAAATTAATTTATTTAACACAGATAGGTGTATGGTTCAATACGGGCCTCAATATTTAATATCCAGAATAAAGGACAATTCCGTATTTTACCCTAAACACAGTATCACCACAGAGTGAGGGGTGGATCATTCTCAGCATTGCAGTTACAGTAGGGGTGTTACACTAGTACAGCAACTTAGCAGCGCTACTGGTCTTAAATACCGTATACACTGTATATGCTATTAGACTCTTTATTGCTCCATCTTCTAAATGTAAAGAGACAGTAGCTCATCTGTTCTTAACTTGTGGTAATCATCCACTACTCCTTCATAAGGGCTTATAGAAAACTCTAGTTAGTGAGACTGATGAATTATGCAGAGAAACAGAATTAAATGCAGAAGTACATTTATATTGTTCATGAAACGGATAATTATAATAATAAAAATAATAGGGCGGCACAGTGGCTTAATGGTTCACACGTTCGCCTCTCAGCGCTAGAGATTCCCGGTTCAAATCCCCATCTGGGTGGAGTTTCCATGTTCTCCCCGTGTCAGCATGGATTTCCTCCGGGTTCTCCGGTTTCCTCCCACAGTCTAAAAACATGGATCAAGTCATTTGAGTTCTCCAATTTGCCCCATATAGTGTGTGTCTGTGTGAGTGAGTGTGTGCCCAGCGATAGATTAGCACCCTGTCCTGGGTGTATCTGCCCAGCGCCCGAAACGTTCTCCCCTGGATGGGCCCCCCCGTGACCCTAATATAGGATAACGCGGAAGATAATGGATGGATGGATAAAAATAATAATACGGAGTGTGTGCTTCACAATAAACATTTAAAAAATAATAAAATTATAATACGTATACTAAATGTGTGTAAAATTAGATTAATGACAATTATCATGTGCTTTTGTTTAAATGTTTAATTTTTTTTTTTTTTTTACTAGCAGCAGGAATCAGTCAGTTGTGCTTTTCATGTTTAAAAAATAAAGTATCAAACTAACATTAAATACAAGAAGAAGAACATACACATATATGTACATACACATAGTGGCACTGATGAAGGCATTACAATCTGAACATCAGGTACAGCAGTATTTAAAGGTACCACAGTTTGAATTGAGTGCAAGTATTAAAACAAAATATTAACTACTTTCTCTTTCTAGAGTTGAGCAGTCAGAATCATATTCGTTATAACAGCAGGTGTTACCTTAATAACAATACATATACTAAAGAACATTCTAACTTTTAAAACAGTGCTGAGGAATGTCATAGTAAACAACATACTAGAATAAAGTTTAGCCTTATTGCAGATTTAAGAAAAACAGCCCTGTGCAACTAAAAAAAGTATGGTTTTAAAAAAAAAAAAAAAAAAAAAAAGTCCACAAAAATGCTTGATAAATAGATTGACAGGTGGTAAATTAATTTGATATAGCACAAATTACCATCCAGCATACACAGGCTCTGCATTAGATCGGATTCCATATAAATGACTGGGTGTCCGATCCTTTCGCAAAAGTGGAGCACGTGCGAGGGACAGTTCACTATCCGTATCTTTTTTCCTCCGCAAAACCAGAAGCACCATGATCAAAAGAGACACTAAAAGATTAGAAAAAAATAGTTAGATGTGTATACCACAAATAATAGTGAGCAGTATCTAAAATGTATCTAAATCCCATTTTAAAGAAAGAGGTTTGAGTTAGCTAACATGATGCTGGAATGTGAGAGAAACATATAAAAGGTTTTCATACATCCTCCTCCAATCACTATTAAAGCGATAGTGACTGGTGCAAGCTCGCATGTCTCCCCAGACTTTCTGAAGAAGGTTTCCATGCAATAGCGTGGAGCGGTGCTTCCCTTAGGACAAAATGCATCACTTGGACACTGGATTGGATTCACATCTGGACTCTTAAAATGCAATGGACAAAAGAAATACATTTGGTTATTTATTAAATATATTAACTGTAGTGCTTTTAAAATAATAAGAAAAAAAATACAATCATTCATTTTAATCATTAGCAGAAACCATTATTATCCAGAAAAAAAATATTTGTGTGCTTGTAATTACTCACAGGACAGTAGTGATTTTCAGGGCAGGTGTCACAGTTTTCTTGACCCCATTGTATCTGGTAGGACCCAGTTCTGCATATCTGACACACTGTCTGGTGTGATTCCTTGTGCATACCTTTTAAGATTAAATTAAAAGAATGAAATCATTATCTTGAGTTGATTTGAATAATAAATCCATCAAAAATATTAATATTTGTATTTAACATATTTATAATACATAATAATTTTGAAACCAAACCTCATGTACCAAACCATGCATCATATCTCCTTATTTCAACAAATGTAAAATATGAATAGAAGAAAAAATCTGCAGCTACATTTTGTTGGTTATTTCTTAGTTGTGGTTTTGTTAAGAATTATTTCAACAAAAATTTACATTTTTCATTTTATTTTAGGGATGCCAATAATTGTGGAGAGGATCATAAAAAGTTTGTTAATGGTAGTACTATTTAGAAGCCAACACACTGCAGGGACATGCTAAAATAAGGTTTTAGAGCATCCATCACTGATACCTCTGAGTACTGAATAAATTATGTTCGGACTGAGTGTACTTTGATAATATTATTAGTTAACGATTTTTACCTGGGCGACAAAGCGAACACTCTTTGGTGCCAACCTGTATTGCTTCAGAGCCAACAGGACAGATATGGCACTCGGCACAACTTGAAGAGCTGTTGGACAGAAAAATGACAATGCAATTTATTTAAAACACTCAATGCTAGCATTACTAAATTTGACAAGATCCATTTTATTATTTTGAGATAGTTAAATAAAAACAATTATGGATAGTTCGGTGTTGTGTAATGTATTGACTTTAAACAAGCAAAATATACTAGAAATTAATAGGCACTGAACAGACCAATTCCTCTCATTGACATGCTGTAGGTTTTAATATCCAGTGGTGATTTTTAGGAATATTTTAGGTCAATATCTTGGTAACAAGTTCTGTTTTTGTCTCTTCAAATATCATTAGGAGGTGATACTATTTATTTAAGAGTTGGATATGTTTTTGTGCAGTTTAAAAGATGGGTGGAGCTGCATGGATCTTAGGAATTACTATTACTATTACAAATAACCGAGAGTAGAAGTTGAAAAGTAATGTTTGATACATAACAGTAGCAATTATTAATGTATATTATCTAATTTAATATTTGCCAAACCATAAACCTTCATTCAAACAGCCATTTTTTTAGGTATTTTACTTACTTGCAGTACGTGCCCTCAGGACAAGGGTTACAAACCGTGGCATTCTGTGTGGAGGTATAAAAGCCTACAGGAACACAGGGCATGCAGCTATTACAGATTACCAAATGGTAAAATTATATACATTATTATTATTGCTGTTGCTTATTAAAAGTAATTATATTTACCTGGTGAGCAAGTTTTGCATAATAAAGAACCTGTTTCGTTGCTATAGGAACCAGGTGGGCAGGCCTGGCACACAGACCTTCCTGTAATGCTAAGGAAAAGAAAAATGATCATTAAAAATAAATAAGGGTGACTGAAACTAAAATTAAAACATACACAACTATCATTCATTCATTCATTATCTCCCGCTTTATCCTCTATTAGGGTCGCGGTGGGGTTCCCCATGCCCATCCAGGGGAGAACGTCTCGGGCGCCGGGCGGATAGACCCAGGACAAGGCGCCAATCCATCGCTGGGCACACACTCACTCACTCAAACACACTCTATATGGGGCAATTTGGAGAACTCAATTGACTTGATCCATGTTTTTGGACTGTGGGAGGAAACCGGAGAACCCGGAGGAAACCCACGCAGACACGGGGAGAACATGGAAACTCCACCCAGATGGGGATTCGAACCGGGAATCCCTAGCGCTGAGAGGCGAACGTGCTAACCACTAAGCCACCGTGCTGCCCTACACAACTATCACTGAAATGAAATTAAAAACACAACAGAAAAAAACTGCACATAATAAATATTATTATGTTAATAATAATTAAACCTTACCTTAGATTTTAACATTTAAATTATCAGTGGTTTTGGAAATTATATATTTATTTCATCTAACCTGTCAAGTCACTATAAATCAGTATTTGTTTATAATACTTGAAAAACCTTTTTATTAAAACCAAATTTATTAACACCAAAACAAAGTAAATCCTGAAAAAATAACATGCACTTGTAAGTCTAACTAAGCTAATATTTTTAAATGTCAACGCTAACTACAAAAAAAGTTTTAGATCTATTCTTACTTAGTGTAAAAGCCTGGTGTACAAGGAAGGCACATCTGCTGGCCTGCTAGTGGCTGATAGAAGCCTTGAGGGCAGAGAAGACAGGCCTCAGGAAACAGGCACAGCCCTGGCTCTGGACAACACGAGCACAGCAATGTATCTGGCAAATAAAACATATATATTTATATAAGCACTTTACTTAACAGAATGTCTAATATTTATGTATAAGCTGAACTAAAATTTATTGAGACCTACTGAACCAAACACACCATTGTCATAGTAGGATCCCGGAGTACAGGCTTGACAGCTGGAAGTGTTGATGGCCGCGCAGCCAGGTCCAGTGGTGCTGGGTGGAATGGGAGTGGTGGTGGTAACATTCTCGTTGACAGTGCTGGTGGTAACATTCTCACTGACCGAGGTGGTGGTTAAATTTTGAATGATTGTAGTGGCAGTCAGAACAGGAGTTATGGTGGTCTGGCTTCTCACTGTTGCTACTCATTAAAAAGTAACATAAAAAAGTTACATATTTAATGAATTTAAATATCACTTAAACTTACCATTAAATATATGGTTAGTTAGTCTTCTTTACCTTGTTCTCTAAGGGTTAGGACCCCCATACCACAAAAAAAAATTGATTCTCAGCATTGCAGTGACAGTGAAAATGGTGGTGGTGTCAGTGTATTTTATTTTGGAATGAGTGAATTAGAGGACGTGCTGCTTGAAATTAAATAAACTCCATTGTTTCACCCTGCTAGACTGAATAAACCAAACTAACCAAAAAGTCTAGCCAACAGCATCCTGCAGGTTGCGTCCTGTGACCTGAGAGCTGTGATTAAGGATTAGAAAATGACTTATACCAACTGAACAGCAACAGGCAAGATTCTGTCTCGCAACGCTTCCCACCACCACACTAGTGTCAATGTAATGCTAGGAATCATCCACTACACACATAATACCTGCTCTGAGGGGTCCTGACCTTTGGAGAACAGAGTACAGGAGTCTAACAAGGTATGTAAATAATAAAATAGACTACAGTCTGTAATCATGGAATTACAAATTGCATCATATAATAAAGAGAGTACACCCTCTTCAAAATAAATTGTTTTATGTATCTGTTAAAAATTTTAATTCTTAGAATGTCTTAAAATTTGGCAAAACAACTTCAAATAAACAGCACATGACAAATTATACAATTTCATTCAACATGGCTTAGTGGTTAGCACGTTCGCCTCTCAGCACTAGGGATTCCCGGTTCGAATCCTAATCTGGGTGGTGTTTCCATGTTTTCCCCGTGTCCGCGTGGGTTTCCTCCGGGTTCTCCGGTTTCCTCCCACAGTCCAAAAACATTGATCAAGTCAATTGAGTTCACCAAATTGCCCCATATAGAGTGTGTTTGTGTGAGTGAGTGTGTGCCCAGCGAGGGATTGGCGCCCTGTCCTGGGTGTATCTGCCCAGCGCCCGAAACTTTCTTCCCTGGATGGGCATGGGGAACCCCCACCCCCCCGCCGCGACCCTAGTATAGTATAAAGCGGAAGATAATGGATGGATGAAGTATCAGTCAAGCACTGATTTTCATTTGTCCATATATAGTTAGTTTTCAGCCATTTAGTGTTAAGGAAGGAAAGATGTCAAGAACAATATCAGAAAAGCAACAGGTGCTGTCCATTAGGGTCTTTTCCAAACAATTTTAGGGCCGTAATTTCATAGTAAAAACTTAAGGAATTTTGAGAATCTTTTACATATATCATTATAAAGTAAAACACAATAACATATTTATTTATTGATCCTGGTAAACAACACAGTCAATCTGAGGCTCATCCCTCATAATACTTGCTGTGATGTACGAATATACTTTGGATGGGAAGCCAGTCATTTATTGTTTTTAAAAATTTTGGATTTCAACAGGCTGAATAGTTTAAAAATATTAACTATTTTCAAAACATATTTTCAGTGTAAGCATGTAGGCCTTATTTTCCTTCTGAAAAGCTAACAAAGATTATACATTTTAGAATCAGTCACAGTATTGGTCTAAATAGAAAAGGGGATTTTACTTAATGTGATTATACAGAAACTAAAACTAATAAACACAGCAGGCTGTGAGATTAATAAGGCACCAGGTCATCATGTGAGAAGAAATTAAACCACATAATTCTGACATACTTATGTATTTATCTTGAAAAGCCCTACATATCTATACCGATACAAATAAAACAAAAAACAACAAAAAAAGACTTTGCAGTGTTCTAGGAATGATCAAGTCATTTACAAATATCATATTATATAAACAAATCACGGAAAACAACTTAGTATATGATTTAGTATATGAGTTGCGCCAGTGTGTGAAACAAAGGCCTTATTGTGAGACTAATTACAGTAAGCATGTGGCTGAGTAAAAATGTTTCAAACATGCACTTATTCTGAGACTCAGGTCTCATGACTTTAACTCCAGTGACACTCAGATCAGTGAGAGAAGTTGGAAAATCCACAATTTTACACCATCTTTAACTGGAAATGTTGAATATTTTTCAATTGTGAAATACTCTTATACTCTGCCTTAAACTAAATTGAGGAAGTAGTTCATTTACACAAACCTGCTCTAATATAACTTACTTTGGATAATCATGAGACAGATTAGATTTACACGACACTTCTCCCATTTTATCTCCCAACCCAGTAGAACATAAATACATTTAACATCACATATACTTCTGTGATAAATGTTAACAAACATATGACATGCTCAGGATTTTACAGCCCTGAGGGCAGATCTGGTCATATCGCTGTCCTCATAAGGTCACAGCGAAGTTAAAAAAAAAAAAGTTGTATACAAGTGTACCGAGCATGGTCTTATAGGAATTTGAGTTCTAGCACCCATACATACATAAAAATAACAAAGGTCACATTTAAAATAAAAGTAGTGAAGCTGTAGGTCATGCACACAGTAGATGGGTATTGCTTTTATTTTGAAATAAGTTCAGTCTGCTCTCTTGGTTCTTCACAACAGTCCTAGTTTCTTATGTGGCCCCTTAAAACAATTATTTGCAGAGTCTTGCTTTATTGTCATTTGGACTTTGTATAAAACAAATCAAATGAGTATTTAATTTTCCATTACGTTTTTACAGGCAATAGTTGATTTTATTGAAAATACTTAATTCAATAAATAAATATGAATTGAGCTTTGGTTATTGTTTTATTAAAATTTGAAAAGGTATTTTTTTTGCACAGCATTTGTTATCATCAGAAGAAAATCAATCTAAACAGTTAAACTAGAAACAGGTTTAAAATGGTGTTTTGACATGCAGCCTAAAAAACTGGTAGTTCTAATCCTAAAACGTGACTGGCACAGCTTTTTTTCTGTGTGTCTACATTGAACTCGCATTTTTAGGTCAGTACTTTTGTTAATCCCCCCCCTCCCCCAATAGCCCTTCATTTAAAGGTATATTTCTTTGACATAAAATACGAGTTTTTCCTTTTTAATTGTTTTTAGTTTTTTTTATTTGAATCTTTTAAATACCTGGAGATATTTCCTTGCCTGAATATTTTTTTCAGTTTGCAGCATTGGCTGTAGCTTTAAATCTTAAAAAAAGAAAAAAAAAAATAAATTAGTTTCTAATAGTATGGTAAGAATACTGTGTCTGTGGATCTGGGTAATGTCACCAAAATTAAGTTTTTTGCTATGTTTATGCTACAGTGAAAAATGCTTGATTGAATCCATAAGTAAGAATAGTGACAATGATATAAATTCACACTGTAACAGAAAGAAATTGCTTATATTTTATCATGTTTTTTGTCACCATTAATGGGCAAAAGCACATCACATTCCAGATCTTCAAAATCAGTTAATACCAGTATTAAAACTATAAAAACTTGGTCATTTAGCAGACACTTTTATCCGAAGCGACATTGTGGACCTTGCTCAAGGGCCCACATTGATAACTTCAGGGGACCTGGGATTTGAACCCTCAAACTTTAAATTGATAGTACAGCACCCTTACCACTGAGCTACTGACCCTAACCACTAACCACTATATTGCCTTAATTTCGTATTTTTAGCCATAATTTTAATAGTATAAAAACATTGTTTTATTCTTTAACAGCATGTTTGACAGTAACAAAGTGAACGTTTACTACATTTATAAATGGTCTTGTGAGAATTAAGTATTGTATTCAGTATTTCTCCAAAATAATGCACTAAATTAAACACATGAGTGCATCTTCAGTGTAAAGTCTAGGAATGTGATGTTAGCATGACAAAAGTAGTTAAATAATAACGTTATGGTTTTAAAGATACAAAAACAGTTCAGACTTTAACATAAAGAGGTATGAGATTAGTACGAAAAACCGAAATCTAGTTAGGAAAGAAAGCTTGATTTTCCTGGCTGCACTTCTGTTACTCAGCATCAGTTCAAACTCACCGAGCAGCCAAGCGAGGACCATGTAAACAGCCAGGGCTCGTGAACGTGCCATGTTTCAGAGGGTTCCTGTAGCGTTACAGCATTTGGTTTATTGACAGGAGGACATTGTTTAGTTTAAATCGAGTCCAAACTGCGCAGAGGAAGCGAAACCTTCAAGCATCTTCTACCCTTCAGTCTAAACCGTCTTAACGCGGGACTGATTCATCGGAGTCATATGACAGCTGGCCAGTCATGTGACATCAAAAGCTGTTCAGATCACAGATTTTTGTTGCTATTTGCTCACAGATGTTTGTTAGAGTAAAAGAGCGTTATTTTCTTTACATGTCTCAGCTATTGAAAGCGCTGAACTAAAAAGATCCGCCAGACGTTCAGCACTATTTATAAACTCCGCCCAAAACACGATGACGCACAGACCATAAACCACGCCCACCACGCTATCGGTACATACGCCGTTATTCTCAAACCTTTTAGAACATTTACCTCATAATGTCATCTCATTATCCTATTTGGGTTCCCCGTGCCCATCCAGAGGAGAACTTTTTGGGCAATGGTTAGATAAATCGGGCGGCACTAGGGATTCCCTTTCTGAGTGGAGTTTCCATGTTGTCCCCGTGTCCGTGTGGGTTTCCTCCGGGTTCTACGTTTTTTTCTCACAGTCCAAAACATGGTATGAAGAGTGTTCAATTTGTCTTGACTTACAAGATTACACACACACGGCACACACACACACACACACCTCACAGCGCTAGGGATTCCCGGAACAAGTACCATCTCCTATTAATCCATCTCCTACCTGCAGGACATTAGAAACACCAATAAAAACCCTTATTTGTACAATTTGATCATACACTATGTTAGTTAGTATTTGGATTCAGTAAATGGGATAAGAATGTTAAGGATTGTTAAAGTATTAAAAAATAATGGTGGTGAACATTTCCTATATCTCTCACATTGCAGTGAGACATGGAAACACCAATAAAAACCCTTATTTGTACTTAATATAAACTAGTTATAGTTAGCATCAAAATTGCACATTCTTTAAATGTATGACTGAGCGTTCAGTTTGTCTTGATTCACAAGATTAATTGGTACATTATGTTGTACGCGGCACGGTGGCTTAGTGGTTAGCACGTTCGCCTCTCAGTACTAGGGATTCCCGGTTCGAATCCCCATCTGGGTGGAGTTTCCATGTTCTCCCCGTGTCCGCGTGGGTTTCCTCCGGGTTCTCCGGTTTCCTCCCACAGTCCAAAAACATTTATCAAGTTAATTGAGTTCTCCAAAATTGCCCCATATAGATTGTGTTTGAGTGAGTGAATGTGCCCAGCGATGGATTGGCGCCCTGTCCTGGGTGTATCTGCCCGGCGCCTGAGACATTCTCCCCTGGATGGGCGTGGGGAACCCCGCCACGACCCTAGTAGAGGATAAAGCGGGAGATAATGATTGAATTATGTTGTACATTATGTTGTTAAATTTCAACAAAATAAAATTCAAAAAGCCCACAAATGTCAGGGACCTGTAGAACAGTATATCTCAAGTAGGTCATTTATTTAAACTTCAACAGTCACAAGGAGTGTTATTTCACACTCATTGGGCAAACAGTATTAAAACAAGTTCAGTTCCAGTTTCCTTACACAGTTCGAAGACGTGTTCTGTAGTTTGGTAAACTGAAGAAAAGTTTTATCATAACATGGTAAACATAACAGCATACTGTCTTTTGTTATACTGTACAGTACAGGTACTACAGATGGTATCAATTTTACAAAGAGTAATGCAATTACAGTTAATTCTTTAACAGTGGTTATACATGTAATTTTCTGTAAACCTTTATAAGAAAACAGTAAAAATCTATTTTCATTCAAAAAAAATTCCCATATAATCTCAGATGTCCCCTAATACTTTCTGTTAGGCAGTTTCATGTACTTATTATTTTAAGTGCACAGAAATAGCCTTTTGTTTTTGTTATATTCTGTCATTTATCACTTTATTTTCTTGCATTGGAAGGTAAAATAATTGCACATAAATACAATCAAAAACTTTTTTATACATTTAAAAAAATTACTTTGACACAACATTACGTCATAGTAACAACTGCGGAGCACAAAGACAAAGTAATTCAGATAAATCAGACAATAACATATTTTTGCCAATCTTACATACATAATACTCAAACGACATCACGAATAGACAATACAATGTTTTAATGTATAGGTATTTTTAACAGCTATTAAAAATGATAATCAATATTGTTAAAGCTGCCATTTTTTACTTTATTTCTAGTCTCAATCATAAACAAACGTGAGTTTAAGAGTTAACAAGTATTCCCTCTGGATATTTTAAATTAAAGAAATGCTATAGTAATGGTAAAACTTTATTTTAATTTAGAAGTAAAGAGGCACAGGCAGTGTTCTTACAAATATGCAGATGTTTCCATGACAGTATCATATAAGGTATTTTTTAAAAAGTTTTTAAGTATAGTTTATAGGCACAGCACAATTTTTAATGTCACTTCCAGCTGTAAATAAAATATTATGCATCTTATAATAAGTTTATAGTAAAATAGTTAATATATGAAAATAAATATATTAGTTTTGAGTATGTCTGCTTTTGTACATGCGAAAGAAACACAACACATGACTAACTTGGTGTAATATTAAACATGATATTCATTCATTCATTATCTCCCGCTTTATCCTCTAGTAAGGTCGTGGTGGGGTTCCCCATGCCCATCCAGGGGAGAACGTTTCGGGCACTGGGCAGATAAACCCAGGACAGGGCGCCAATCCATCGCTGGGCACACACTCACTTACAAACACACACTCTATATGGGGCAATTTGGAGAATTCAATTGACTTGATCCATGTTTTTTGGACTGTGGGAGGAAACCGGAGAACCCGGAGGAAACCCACGTGGACACGGAGGGAACATGGAAACTCCACTCAGATGGGGATTCGAACCGGGAATCCCTAGCGCTGAGAGGCGAACGTGCTAACCACTAAGCCACCGTGCCGTCCTAAACGTGATATTTATTTATTAAATTCAGGTCACTTTTGGGTAAAATCAGACTTGTGTACCTTGTTGAAATTCTTTGGTGGCAGCTTTTGAGAAATTCCATAGGGAACGTGGGCTCCCACAGTGCCCAGTTCTGCAGCCCCTTCTATGTGGAACATTTGATCATCAAAGAAGATGTGAGGCTTGATCTTTGCAAGCATAGGGCCCTTAGGTGCTCCAGCCAAAAAAAGAGCCTCATCTGTCTCCAGACCCCATGAACGTAGGGTTTTTAAGGCTCGTGCCCCCGAACTGGCTGCACTGCGAGCTGTTACTAGATAGGTGCGAATGGGACAGTCCATGCGTTGACCTTTGGCATAGAATTTCTTTTGCAGTTTTCCCAATGCTTCCAAGAATCCTTTTAGTGGACCCTGTAGTGCAAATGATCATATAACTTTACTTGTAAATCAAAAAATGTAAAGCATTTTAAAGAACTGAGTAACAAATAAAATTATACAATGTTGTTAATTTTACTATTGTTCACCAACTTACATGGTCAAGTGGCTTGTTTTCATGGGCCTGTTCATGTTCAAAAAACTTGTCCAGTCCATGAGTTTTATAGATTCTCTCAGATTCATCAGAAAACAGCACTGCATCACCATCAAAAGCAACTCGTAACTGTGTTTCCGAAACCTGGGCTGTTTTCTCTGATTTAAACATTATTGCTGCTGCAATTCCTATACAAGTACAAAAGCGGAAGTTACAACTTTCAGTTGTAAATATAGAAAATATAAAATAAATCATCAGTCTTGACCCTTACCTTCCTCTAAAGCCTCTCTCACTTTTACCGAATCAGCAGACAAATATAGGTTGGTGTGATAGGCTTTCAGGTACCCAATTGGACTATTACCTCCAGTCATACAGAATCGTTCAATAAAAAGCTCTAAAGAAGATTAAAATGATCAGATACTACTAATAATACACAGATATTAGACAGCCTATTTATCACCTCCACTAAACTCTGCACATACCGTGGTGGTTGATTGAGTTGATAAGTCTGATTCCAGCATCAGCATGATTGTTGGTTATCAGCACGACATCAAAGAGCTCTTCACTTTCTGGGTAGAGTCTTCTAAGTTGAGCATTGACTTCACCCAGAGCCTGAACGATGACATTAAATAACTGATTACAGTATATCACTCACTTGTTTAGATCTCATATTTTCATACTCTTGCATTTTTACTGCAGTACTAATATTCCATGTACTAATATAATATTCGTGAATACTTAAGCTGTACTAATATGTTCTGTATGTGCCAATTTAGCAACTATATATAAAAATCATAGTGTATTAATTAATCATATAATTGAGGACAGAATTTATGGACTTTAGTTAGAACCTTAATGAATGGGAATGCTGGTCCTGGTTGAAATGGCTCAGTCTCATGGGCAATCTGGTATTTTAGATACTCCTCTAAGCCTTTCTCCTCATAAATCTGTTGCTCCAAGTCCATGGTAAAGAGGACTCGTGAAGACACAGCAATGGTGATGGCATTTTGGGACTTGGGCTGAAAACAGATATACCATTTAAATGTTAAGAAATGCATATAATTTAATATCTGGGGATGTAGGGTATGTCATCAACCTAATAAGACACTGCGAGTTATGCATTAACATCAAACTTATTACAGCAGTTTAAACAGAAAATTGGAACAAGAGAATATTCTAAAGAAAAAGTCTTTGATAAAAATGCAGACTAATGTTTAGCAATAAAACATTTACTGATTACTGTGATTTCTTTTACGTAATGTTACCTACAGTGGGTGAAATAAGTATTGAACATGTCACCATTTTTCTGAGTAAATATATTTCTGGAGGTGCTATTGACATGAAATTTTCACCAGATGTTGGTAACAACCCAAGTAATCCATACAAGAAATCAAACCATAGATGTCCAGAAATTAAGTTATGTGTAATAATGTGGAATGGCACAGGGGAAATGTATTGAAATTCAAGATGCCTCCTGTATGGGGAAACTAGTCGCATGCATTGCTCAGGTGTAATTTTGGCCCATTCTTCCACACAAATACTCCTCAAATCATGAAGGTTTCGTGGGCCTCTTTTATGAACTCTGATCTTTAGTTCTTTCTGTAGATTTTCTATTGGATTCAAGTCAGGTGATTGGCTGGGCCATTCTAGCAGCTTTATTTTCTTTCTCTGAAACCAATTGAGAGTTTCCTTCATCCTGGTAGATGGCAGCAGATTTTTTTTTTATCAAGAATGTCTCTGTACATTTTTCCATTCATCCTCCAATTATTTGAAGTTTGCCAGTACAATATGCTGAAAAACCCCACGCCATGATGTTCCCACCTTCAAACTTCACTGTTGGTATGGTGTTTTTGGGGTGATGTGCAGTGCCGTTTGACCTCCAAACGTATTATGGCATCCAGAGTTCAATATTGGTCTCATCTGACCAGACTATATTCTCCCAGTATTTCACAGGCTTGTCTAAAAAAACTTTAAATGAGCTTAAACATGCTTTTTCTTCAGCAATGGAGTCTTGCATGGTGAGCGTGCAAACAGGCCATGGTTTATGGTGGAATTATGTTTTTTCCACTTCCGTATTATGGCCCCAACAGTGCTCACTGAAACCTTCAGAAGTTTAGATATCCTTCTTTAACCAATGCCATCATTATGGTTTGCAACAATAAGGTTGCGAAGGTCTTAAGTGATCTCTTTACTTTTACCCTTCATGATTTTATTGTGTGAAACCAGGCCATCATTTGGGACTAAACCAGCAGATATGAATTTGCACTGACAAGGGGCAGGATTTCTAATTACTGAGAGATTTCACCTGGTGTCTTGGCTTTCCATGCCTTTTTGCACCTCCCTTTCTTCACGTGTTCAATACTCTTTTCCTGTGCCATTCCACATTATTACACATAACTTAATTTCTGGACATCTATGGTTTGATTTCTTTGTATGTATGGATTACTTGGGTTGTTACCAACATCTGGTATACCTTTTATATTAATAGCAGCACTAGAAATATATTTACTGAGAAAAATGTTGTGTTCAATACTTATTTCATCAGGTGTATTTAGACTCTTCATTTAAACGATTATGATGTTGTTTCATTCTACTGTCGATTGCTAAAGTAATTTTGATCAAGTTTTGATTAAGTAGTTTGTATAGGATTTCAGGAATTCTAGTCAGATTTAAAATCAGCATCGCTGGCCATGTAGGCCCAAGGAATAGTCTGAATAAAATGATTGTACAGTGCATACTTAAACACTTATCCTACCTTACAGTATTGGGCATAGACATAAAAACTAATAGCAGATATACATTGATCACTTCTGGAAAAAAAACAATATTCAGGTTCCTGAAAGTTCTTGAATTTATTAGGAATTTATCAAGGAACTGAGCATGTGTGGAGTCCTAGAAGCCCTTGATTAACTCCTCCCTTTTCTTGACATAAAACAGATACAAATCCTTAAGAGAGGCAGGTGATGATGGTGAACTCTGCTCTGTATTAATTTCACTTTGAAGTCTGCATTTGTTCAACCAGACAGTGATTGGTTGATAGAGTAAAGATCCATATTTTGCTTATTAAGTACCAGTTGGTTCAGCTTTCAGCTCTTAATGTTTGGGAGTGAAGTGTGAAGTTTTGTTGTTTGGATATAATAGCGGCATCCCAAAAACAAAATAAGTTGCATTGCGTGGTTGCTGATTCAATATCACATGTATGTGAAACTTTAGGATTATTCATTCATTCATTCATTATCTCCCGCTTTATCCTCTATTAGGGTCGCGGTGGGGTTCCCCATGCCCATCCAGGGGAGAAAGTCTCAGGCGCTGGGCAGATACACCCAGGACAGGGCGCCAATCCATCGCTGGGTACACACTCACACACTCAAACACACTCTATATGGGGCAATTTAGAGAACTCAATTAACTTGATCCATGTTTTTGGACTGTGGGAGGAAACCGGAGAACCCGGAGGAAACCCACGCAGACACGGGGAGAACATGGAAACTCCACCCAGATGGGGATTCGAACCGGGAATCCCTAGCGCTGAGAGGCGAACGTGCTAACCACTAAGCCACCGTGCCGCCCACTTTAGGATTATTTAAAAGTAAAATTAGAAACGTGTTCAGTTAAAAAAAATAAATCAGCTGAACACTGACTCGATGCTCAGTGAAGAAGGTGGTGAGAGTTATCTTCACAAATCTGATCAGATTGTTTAGACAACAAACACAGCAGAAAACACAAATACAGCCATGCAGAAAAAAAAACCAATCCCCAGAATGACTTGGTACTGCATGAACTCAAACATCTATCAATACATCATCTCCGCAATATTCTCTACTAGAGTCATAATGTTAATAAAAAAAAAAATTAACTGTTCTCTGTAGAGCCATCCATCCATTATCTTCCGCTTTATCCTATATTAGGGTCGCGGGGGGGTTCCCCATGCCCATCCAGGGGAGAACATTTTGAGTGCTGGGCAGATACACCCAGGACAGGGCGCCAATATATAACTGGGATGAACTCAAACAAGTACCAGCAAACCACTATCTGAAAGGAAACTTAAACATAGTCATGACTGGAGCTAACCACTGGACAATGATTCAAGATTCAAAGCAAATTTCAAAATTAGTTTACTGACCGGAGAATTTAAGGTTTTGCTTAAAGCATTCCAGTCCCAAGTTAAATCCCATAAGAAAACATGAAACAAACTAAAGGTCCATAAGAATGAATAAAAAACATGTTCTATATAAAAGTATTTTATAGAAAATTTTATTTTCTCTTGCCCTGTGTTCTGAGAAGTAAAGGTGAAGCATGCACAAAGCAATAAATAAAAAAAGGGCCAAAAATTGAGACACATACATTTTAGAACAATACAATCTTAATATTTATATTGCAAACATCAGGCTTCAGAAATTAGATTGGCTTTTGCTGATATTGTTGCCAGTATTTGGAAATTCAGTGCATTTTGGTTTATAATGTTATTAAAACAGATAAACCGAATCAGAAATATTAAGCATTTACTAAATTTGCCTAAATAATTGTATTTAATAACTAAATAATTATCATAACTCTTATTCTAGTGCCTTAATGTCATGTGTTTACCAGTACTCCACTATCAGTGCAGCAGGTTCCGTGATGCACACGGCTCAGTAGCATCTGTTCTGTGTCCTGCAGTAAATGTAGCTATTTTTGTAAGACATTATCAGGAGTTCCAGACTGCATTGACCTAAGCAACACACACTTGTACAAAAAGCTTTCTCTTAATTTTCATTGCACATTTTATTTCCAAAAGACCATTTCCTTACATTTATAGAAAACAGAAACATTAAATTATGCATTTAGACTCACCGGCTGAGGTTTCTTTGAAGGTGTTAATGGATCCTGCTTATTCATTCCTTCTGAAATGTGTGCATCACAATTCTTCATCAGATCCCCATGTCCAAGGCTCATTTTTGCAATCGTTGCTAGTAAGGTAGAGCAACTGAAGCCCCTGCTTCCTCTAATCTCCTCACTGCAGCAAGTCTCAGCCTCGGGGGAGGGATGGTTGGAGGGATGCTGACTAATACTCTAATACTGAGAGCATGCAGAGAAAGGTTTACAGGAGTGAAATGCTTAGCCTACTAAAGAGACAAGGGGGTGGGGGTCCGCTTACTCCTCCCTCCAGTTACTAAATATGTTTATTTAGAAATCAATCACCTGACAGACCACTCTCTTATCATCCAGTGACTGAAGTGGATATCAGTGTCTATGATGAGCATGTTTTATTTCAGTAGTACTTGGCTCGTGTCAGGTTTATTTTTATATGCTGAAAACCATGCTAGACTCATGTATGCAGATACTATACCTGTCACCATGACAACCACCAATGTCATTGATGTACCATAATCAGACTGCACCAATGTCATGGAGTCAGAGGCTGTGTTTGAAGCAGACTGCATCAATGTCATGGTCGTAGCACCGTTTCACTTACATTTACAAATATGAATACATTATGTGATATGTTGAATATGTTGTTCATTAAAATAAGGAGTGAACATTTTCTATTGCTTAAACCACACTAAATAATGCTTAAGTATTCACGAATATTAATTGGAAAAAACAATAAATTGGTGGGTTAGTTTCATTGAAACTAAAAAAAAAATAAAAATGTAATTTCAATTTTTTTATTTATTGTACTAGTCTCGTCATCATATGAAGTTTATGAAGGTTGGGTAAGTTTCCTACTACATTCCAAAAGCATACAGGGGAACAGGTGTTTTCCTGTCTTTGCACTTTACTCCTCTCCACACCACAATGTTTAAGCGGCGCAATAAGGCATGGGAGGGCATGTATTATTGTGAATAAATCACAGGAAAGGGGAGTCATTAGCCACATTATTGAAGAAACTGGTCTTCACAATGTAATCTAGTCAGTTTTTTTTAAATGAACACTGATCCTGAGTAACAAGATTTTTGTAACGGTCTAAAAAAAAAATTACAGAATGCATCCATCCATGATCTTCCGCTTTATCCTCTATTAGGATCATGGTAGGGTTCCCCATGCCCATCCAGGGGAGAACATCTCGGGCGCTAGACAGATACACCCAGGACAGAGCGCCAATCTATCACTGGGCACACTCACTCACACAGACACACACTCTATACGGGGCAAGTGTCAATAATGTCACAACATGTATTTAATGTCATTGTCAATCATTTCATGGTCGGATTAACGGCTTATCCAATCAGATTTAAGGATTGGAACTATCTGTTTTATAATTGAAATTAAACCAATACTCAAATAGAATATGAGAAAACGTATTGATCATTTTATCTGGCTCTACGTAGAATGTACATTATTTAGAATTTATAATAAAAATACTAGTTTAGTATTTGTTAACATATTTATATGCTACATTTGATTTGGAAAGCAGCCTATTGTTTGACAAAGGCTTCATGTACACCTGTAAATTAACTCACATTGAACAAACTATACAAACATAACTTGTTTATTTTATGTTATATATATATTAATTATAATTATAGAAGACTACAGTCTTCACTACAGTGTCTGTGATGAGCATGTTTTATTTCAAAAGTACTTAACTTGTGTCAGGTCAACTGCTTGCTTCTGTCACTGTCAGATACATAATTAAATTAGATGTGACAATATATAAAGGATCTTTACAAAGACATGTGTAAAACAAAGCAGCCCCATCAATAATGAAATAATGAACAATCCTGTTTTTGGCAAGAAATTTTCATTTATTACTTTCATTGCATGACATAAATACTCAATTTCAGATTTGAAAATTTGAATTGAAACAACCATTATAATATAAAACAAGCTCTGAATAAATAGGGTGTACAATTTATGCCACAGGTTTTAATTTATACAGACAAAAATTATCTGAACATTTCTATAAGTTTCAAACTTTTTGCTGTTTGTAAAATTAAACTTTTTAAAAAGTTACATCACAAAATGAAACTGCATTGTTATTGAGGCCTGAGGATCAGTAGCAGGAAACATTCACACATACAAGTGATGCATTTGCTGTGCCTCTTTGCAACAGCCAATGGAAGATAACTTTGGCCGACCTGTTCCCTCGCATTTGTAAATCTGAGCTTTTGCAACTTAGTGTCCTTAGTGTCATTCCACAGTACATAAAAATCCTGAAGAAGAGCAGTAATATAAAGAAAGTAGCAGCACATGGGAGGTCAAGTATGTTACATTTACATACATTTAGTCATTTTGTTAAAGTTAAAAGCAAACATATTCTGAAACAACTAGAACTTCCAGCAGCAGAATACTGGAGGTTCAGTTGGGTGGGCAATTAATATTTAAACACAATGTTTAGCTGAATATATAATTACTAATTAGATAAGGAATGTGGAAATGTATCTGGAAACTTGGCATAAGCCAATGATGATGCCTTATGTACACTGAATTCTGCTATTAGGAGACATGAAACACTAATTGTTCTAAGACTTCTATTAATAGCCAACCTAATTTTCTGTTAGAATATCGTATAAGGTCAAATGTAATTATTTACAGGTCTTTGGATGCAAAACAAAAATATTTAATTAATAATCTGCTGAATTCTGAAGAAAAACATATACACGCACACACACACACCTCAGGTTTACTTTCAAATCTTACCCTACTTTGTCAAATCTTAACTGTCTATCAATGCAGAGGTACAGGCAATGAGGTAAACACTTAAAGAGTCAAGCAGAACATGAAGGCAACTGTAAGAATAAAAGAAACGTATTCAGAGATATGTGAAGTGCACTAAGAAAAAGGCTGCACTTAGCACTGATTTGGATACATAGGCATAGATTGCTGTTGTAAACTGTGCAGCCATAGGCCATGTGTAGTAGTTTTAGTTTGTAGCAGGCTGATTTTGTTGTAAATTTGAGGTGGTAAGCATTATATAAGCCTCAAACAACACAATTTCTACCACTAGAATTCAGCAGCAGAAAAGTGGCTAAAGAAAAAGAAAAAAGAAAGATCAATAAGAGAGAGAGAGAGAAGATTCTTTGGACACATTTCGAGAGTAAAGAGCAAAACTGAGGCTTCCAATCAATAACAAATGCAAATAAAGTTCAGCTAACACTTTTATAAAACCTGCAAAAATATCTGCCTGGTGGGTGTGGTAGCTCAGTGGTTAGGGTGCTGGGCTATCAATCTGTAGGTTGTGGGTTCAAATCCCCTGTCCAGTAAAGTTACCCATGTGGGCCCTTGAGCAAGGTCCTTAACCCTCATTGCTCCAGGGATGCTGTGGCCAACTCTGTGCTTGCTTTGTAAGTTGCTTTGGATAAAAGGAGTCTGCTAAATGACCAAATGTAATGTTAATGTCTTATCAACTGGTGATATTTCTCTAGGGACTTTAAAACCCATATTTTCTATTGTCAGTATGTCAGATGGACCTGTGTGCATACTGCTCAGCTCTTCAAATACAGTTAATTTCATGGTAATAAGGCTTCTTGATCACCATGGTAAAAAAAAAAAAACTCTTCATGTTATACTTTTAAGTTACAATAAATTAATTAATATAAGCACATTAAATAAACATATACAGTGTTGCTAAAAGCAGTTTCAGATTACACCGTACATTTAAGAAGATTTAGTATACCATTTTACTTGAAAGCTGAAAATTTGGATTCAGACATAAAGCTGCTAAATTATTTACTTCATATACAGTCAAGGTGGCAGAGTGACGCAGCAGTTAGCACTTTTGCCTCACATCAAGAAAAAAAAGATAATTTCAGTTTGGATTCTGCATGTCCTCGCTGTGCAGGTTTACTCCAGTTTCCATCTCAATTTCAAAGACATACACATAGCTAAAATCTTACGCCCATGCTAAATTTGTCCAATAACTATCATTTTTTACCGTTCCTGTTAGAAAATAGCCACTAATGCAGTCTTGTTGTTAAACTCCTAAATAAATAAGCCAAACAATTACTGAGAGTCTGGACAGTTTACAGGCAGTTTTGCCAGCAGGAAATGAGGAAGAACTTTCTCTACATAATCTGAGAGTTGAACCCAGCACCTTCTTGCTATGAGGTGTGAGCACTAACCACTGCACCACAACGGGGAATAGCTGGCCCAGCAAGAAAGACAGCCTTTCTATGGATTGCACATAACAGCATTGGCTAATCTCCTGAATGTATGAATTATATGTATATTGCCTTAATCACATACTAAACCTTATTTAACTACTGTTATGGCAGGGGAAAATTTGTAAGAAATAAAAGTAGGGTCCAAATTAAAATAAGTTTGACTTTGCGCTCACCTTTGGTTGAGAAGGTGAAAGTAGGATCTAGTGGGGATGCATTTTCTTCATCAAAATCATTCCTTTAATATTTTGCAAACATTAGATCATCCAAAGAAAAGTTCAGATAATCATCTCTCTTATTTTTTTTTTAACTGTGTCAGAAATATGTTTAAGTACACTGACCCCATACCATCAAAGACTGTGTTATTAAACTTAAAGCTTATTAGATATTTTAACCAATTAGAAATTTTGCCAAAGTCTCTCAAACCCTTTAATTTTTTTGGGTGTGGGGGCAATCGGCCGATTAACTTCACAGAGCATCTACACTGAGGTGGACAGACATCTTTTTTTCTACTAGGATTTATACTTTTTGTTTTGTAACAATCACAATAGGTCTGAGCTCTTGTAAGTTAAAACATAAAAACAGAATGGCAATGGATAACAGACATTTACTGGTGTAAAAGGCAATTACTTTTCAGTTTAGCAAATAATTTAGCAAAAAAGCAAAGGTTTTAAAGTCTCATTATGTACACATTCATTAACAGCACAAAAGGATCTCATTTTTCTTATGACTAGTTCAGAATATATACATACAGCATTTTCAGTTATCCTAAAGCCTCACTTTTATATTACAGAGAGCAGCATCATTTCTTAAATAAAAATATTTGAATAATAATGATAATAAAAAATATGTATGTGTGCTATGCAGGCCCCAAGGGCAAAATCAAATGGTGCAAATAATGATCTCTTGTTACTTTATACTTGTATTAACTTAATATTATTGTCTTCATACTTGTCACAGTTCACACGTTTGTTGTAGTTTACATTCAATAAGTAATCTCAGCCCTCTGAAACTTCTGGCACGAATAGGCCCAGTTACACAGAGCAAAAAGGCGGAAATATATATAGATTTTTAAATATTACATAATATGTCCTCAGATTCTACTGAGTAATATTCGGGAGAAGAGGACCTAGAACACATTTTCGTGTATCTTCCAAATTGTTTAATGCTTTTAAACAATGTAAATGGAAGTTTTTGTAAGCTTATAATTTGGCTCTCATTCCCAATAACAAAGAAACACGCTTATGTGCTTCAAAATATGCTTTCAGTAACATTAAATAATTCATCACAAAGTACCTCAAAGCTCATTTGTTCTTTGCTCAATGCTGCTAATGTAGTTTTGTTCTGATATGATTACACAATGTGTTCCATGTTAAATAAATGTGCATGTTTGTGTGTACGCACAAACTTATTTCAAAATCTATGTAGTTTTAGGTAGGGGTCCAACCTTCTGCATGACAATGTGCTTATGTCCATGATTACAGGTACTAGAGTGAAGCAGGAGAGGGTTGCTGTCAAACACCAGTCCTTTCACTGTAGAATGGTGTGACATGAAACACATAGCAGTGAGTGCAGACTCTTACAGGCTTCACCTGACCATATCGAGGTAAAGGGGCAGAGTGCGAAGAGCAGCGAGAGCAGAAAATCTACAAGAGATATGACAAAAATAGCTTGTATCAACATTACTCACTTTAAATATGGTTCAGTAACAAAAATCATAGTACACAAAACATTTGTCATGTAAGGGAGGAGGAAACTGAAAATAGGGGAAATAAATAAATAAATAAACAAAACTCTTCCTACTGTGCTATGACAGAACAGTAAAAATATAGCCTAATCAGAGTTACTACAATATGTAAGTAAAATATGCCAAATACAAATGATCTATGATCTAATCTGCTAGTCAATAATACATCTGAACAGTACAAAGTACAAAACCACAAACCCACTGAATAGCTTTCGGATAATTAGCTTAATTAGATGTAAAACTGAGCGTTTTCAATCAACATCAGTCTCTGACCTCACAAATATGGATCAAATTGTTATAGCTGAGGCTGAGGAGAAGCCAACTTGGAATGGGATGTCAAATGTTCTTGTGAAAGTAGCAAATATCCCTAAACTTTTGTTCAGACAATGTATGTATCAATAAATGGCAGAGTATTTTTTTTTTATTAACTGATTTTACTTAATGACGTTAAGACACAATTTTGCAAAAAGGTTTCATAAACTTTCAATCATGACAAAAATATTGTTAGTTGTTTTGGTTCAGGTTTAAGACCATGGTGGCTTAAAACTTTAGATTCATGGTCTATTGTCAAAATAATTATTTTTAAACTAATGAGATTTTAGACTGTTGATTAACTTGGACGTACATTTTTGTTGAAAGATTTTTAAGTAATGTTTATATACCTTCCCACAGCTCCTACAGTGATGTTTTCTTCGAATGACTGTGAATGGGGCTTTACAAGCGATGCAAGAATTACAGGCCTCATCTGGAACCCACTCAGGAGGATCTGCAGATAAGTGAAAATACACCTTGGCATAAACAGACAGATTATAACAATCCATGTAAAAATTAAATAAAACCAAAAATTACAGTGAAAATATCGAGGCATGTTATATGTTTGATTTGTCATAAGTCATTAGGCACCCTCAGTCTAATTTTAAATATATCTCTTTTATTTATCTCATTTAACCACCATCAAGACCAAAACTGTACAGCTAAATCAAATTAAAGTATTACTTATTCTCAGACACATACAATCCTGGATTGGTTTAAAAATAACTGCATTAAAACAGCTAGTGCTGTATCCAAATAAAAAAAAATTAAAGCTTTGAAATTTGTAGTAGCTGAAGGTATGTTATTAGAGCTGCTGACGTATGACAGGTATAATTTACTAACCAAGTTCATAAACCACAATACGTGCAAAAAAATGAATAAGTTATAATAATAGGGCGGCATGGTGGCTTAGTGGTTAGAACTTTTTCTCCGCTTTCCTCTCACAGTCCAAAAACATGGATTACAGGTCCCTGTGACCCTAGTCTCTATTGTAGGATTAAGCAAAAGATAATGGGATGAGATAATAATAATAATAAAAAAAATAAAAAAAAAAGGTTTGTGGGAACAGCTTCCACATTTTCATATATATATATATATATACACACACACACACACACACACACACACACACACACACACACACAGCACCTACAACTTACATTATATATATCTGTAATTATTACATTATTAGGTACCCAAACTCAACTAAATTGTGAAAAACTTTCTGATATTGATACTAGTGTGGGTAGTTTTCTTCTGGGACACTTATAATTATGTTTCAACTCAAAGTAGTCAAAAAAGCTTGTTTATAATGCGGGTAGTTCCAGTCCTGAAATCTAATTGGTAGAGCTTTTTGTCCAGCCATGAAATTATTGGCAATAACACACACCCCTGACCGCTTCATATCCGTATCAATGTGTAATATACAATACATTATTTTCCTGTTTTTTTTTTAGTTTTTTTTTTACACAAACTGCATTGTGTAATTTGGCCATTTGATGACAGTGTTTGATCATTAGAGAAACTGGAAATTAGCATTCACTTTAAAAACTGGACTAGATTAGGTTGCAGAAGACCAGTTAATCAATGATTTTGCTTTTGATAAATGCATTTATTTAGAAAACCTTGTTTTTTTAATAGTGCTTGTAACAGTTTTATACAAGCAATAAGGCACTCAACTTTGTGCATTATTGTGAATAAATCACAATAAATCAGGAAATAAAACAATAAATCAGGAAAGAATTGTAACTGTACTTCGCTATGCATTGTGCCTAACAAAACCTCTTTCCCGTGATTTATTCACAACAAGGCATTTTGTGAATGTTGCATTGCATTTCTTTTAGCAGTGCCTTGGAGCATGGTGTCAGTCAGTGTTATTATTTTCCCTCTTCATGCCTGTTGCCTTTTTCACAGTAGAGTCTACCTTTTTATGGCGGAACCTGTGGTTTGACCCAACTGTACGTAATAACAGTATAGCCTTAGTCATCTTAGTCATCAACTCAGTATGCTATCATAATAATGCTATAATAATTTAAATACCTTTTTACATTGCACCCGCATTCATTACCCAAGTAATCAACTGGTGATTTGCTTTTGTGTATGTATGTATGTATGTATGTATGTATGTATTTTCATTATTCATTTTAAAAATACTATTTAAGAAATTCTTAAACAATCCAGAGGTTCCAGCACTTATGATGTTACACACCACCACTGTGATCCAACAGCATGACACATAATAAGAAGTTGGACATGTACTTGCCTTCAAACTGCCCATCTCGTGTTTTGGCTGCAAGCTCTGATGAGGACATGGTCTCCTGGCAAAGAGCACAGTCTTCTAATCCTGCACTTCCCACTATGGGTCCTGCAATTTAAGAGAAGTTAAAACCATGGCAATAATAGCATGGCAATAATGTAAAAGATTAATTAGAGAAATCCTGAAACATATTTTAAGTACAATGTTACCCTTTTTTCTGCTTTTCACTGTCCCCTTGCTCAGATTTGGTTGCCATGACCTCAAACAGAGTCTTCAGGATGCTTCGCAAATCACTTGCATAATTTGTTTGCAACTGGTCTGCTACACCTGAGCACACAGAAAACAAAAATAGGTAGAGCAAAATTATAATTTATTTTGAAGGAAAGTGTCCACGGTCATTTCCCGTTATTGTTGTTTTAATAGTAGACAGTGATAATATATTCATTCATTATCTTCCGCTTTATCCTATATTAAGGTCGCGGGTGGGTTCCCCATGCCCATCCAGGGGAGAACGTTTTAGGCGCTGGGCAGATACACCCAGGACAGGACGCCATACACAGACACACTCTATATGGGGCAATTTGGAGAACTCAATTGACTTGATGCATGTTTTTGGACTGTGGGAGGAAACCGGAGAACCCGGAGGAAACCCACGCGGACACGGGGAGAACATGGAAACTCCACCCAGATGGGGATTCGAACCGGGAATCCCTAACGCTGAGAGGCGAACGTGCTAACCACTAAGCCACCGTGCCGCCCATAATAAGTGATGAGTTTGAAGTCAGACAACAGTCTTGCTGCTCATGTTCACTTTAGCACTCCAAGCATCATGTGCCCGTTTTAAATTATTTAATCATTCCCTACAACTACACTTACTTCATAATAAAAGTAAAAGTAAAAAACAACGAATTACATATGAGGAGGTTAGTTATCAGGTAGTGTTTATGGTTTGTGTTTAAGGTTTTAAGTTCATGTAATGTTTTAGATTTTATGTAAACAATGACATAAAAATACTAGCATACCTGATATGCAGACAAATAGACGATGGATTAGGTCACTACTGCTATGGAAACGGGAGCGGATTTTGTTGTGAGCAACTCGTTTAGAAGCCTGAAGTGCCAGCTGAAGCTCTTGGTGATCAAGATCCTCTGAAATCTCTGAGCTGGTTGTCAAACTGCTAAAAGAGCTAAATGGGCAAAATACACAGAAAGGTCAGGAATGAACAATGTTTATGTTTGAATGAAAATTAATGCTAGTGTTTTTTTTCATAAATATAATAAATATAATTAAATATAATTATATAAATATATATATTTTTTTCATAAATATAATGCTGTTTTTAGTGCCCTTCATGTATATCGTTATATCATGTCCAGTGGTGGACATCATTTCAGCTGCCTTTTTTTAATGCCTCTAAATTCTTTAAAAAAATAAATAAATATCCATTAACCCTGAAAATCCTTAAAAAGTTTGATAAAGGTGGTTAGCCAGGATATAGAGCACTGCCCATTTTAAATTGAAAAAGCCCTTCAGTTTCGGTAAGGGGGCTAGAATTTCACATGGGCACAAGAATTTTTGGCTTTAAAAATCATTCAAATCAGTTGTTGGCAAAGTAGGTTATTAACTACTTTATGTAAATGAATGTTAATACTCTAAACACTGTAGTCTTTTACCTGGGTGTGCATGAACTGGACAGGCTGCATGTGGTGACAGAAACACTCTCACAGTCACTGCTGGAGCCTGAACTGAGAGGGGATGCCTGTAAACTGCAAACCAACCAACCAAATGAACATAAAGGACCATAAAGGATAAATTAGAAAAGAAACCCAAAAGCAACTGAATAAGGAGTAAATATTAAGAGTCAGATACAAAGTAAAAAAAATGATTTAAAAAAATGATAACCTCAAATTAAATATACGAAAACTAAACCAACTAAAGCCTGCGTCTTGCCATCTTCTTAGTATACATACATACACAAACCTGGAACCCTTTTTGAGGTCTTCTTTGCACTCTTTTTCACTCCTGTCCTTTGCTGCAGAGCTGAGCACTCCTCTGCAGACTTTGTCCTGATGCGGAAATCCATTTGTTGACTCTCCAAAGTCTTCCTGTTGGGACAGCATGGGGTTTGAGCCATTGGCAAGGCACTTCTCACAACAGGGAGAAAAAGACAGACGTCTTCCTTCTAGTTCTTCATCCTCTTCTTTGAATGGTTGCGTGCCAGGTGGTGGTGGAAGGGGCAATGGGACATCTCCCTTCCCTACATTGCAAGCCCCTACTGCTGACTGGATGACAGAGCTGGTAATGGTGAACCTGTGCTTATCAAACCCCAGAGCTTCACCTGTGGCAATGCTCTCCGTCAACAGAGGGTCATCATTGGCATCAACACAGCTGGCAGCACAGCACACACAGGAGTTTAACAAGCGATGTGCAGCCCCTTCGGATGAACGCGGCACCACCACCAGCTCAGACAGGCTAGGTGAGTGTGGATTAAAAATCACAGTGGCTGACAGCTTCATCCCACCTGTTCGGTGTGCAACTAACTCAGCCGGCTCGGCGTCATCATCTTCTGCCTGCTCCTCACCTTGCCCCTGCCAACCATTTACAAAGGTTAATGGGTCAGAGGTTCCAAAGGGGCCAGAAGAGGTGATCATCCAACCACTGCAGGTAGAGTCAGTTAAAGGGACAGGCCTGGAGTGTTTGAGGGATGAAATGCACCTAGACTGAGAGACTCGTTGTCCCTGGTGAAATTCCCCTGAGCTGATTCCAAATTCATTTCCACTGCCTATACCTTCCAAGTCATCCATAAAGAATACCCTCTCGTCTTCCTCATGCTGGGAGCTGGAAGTTCGGTGAGGGGAATTTTCAGTGCTTGTTGGAACACTAGAGACCACCAAGCTGGAGGGTGCACCAGACACATCCGTTTTGGGGTTGTTCTTTTGAGGACAATGTACTGGCGATGGCCTTTGGCTTGGTGGTGAGAGAAGTGTAGACATGTGATCACCCACACGATGTACCATCATGTTTAGCTGTTCAATTTCCTCTTCATCATACTGCATGGAGCATGCTAGGTCCACTTCCACATCTTCCTCTCCCTCACTTAGGACATCTGGAGGTTCCTCACTGTCATCCCAAACCTCGTCTTCATCACCCTGTGAAGCACACAGAGCCAGCTCTGTGACCTTTTCCACCTCCACTGGGTCCTCTTTACTTACTGACTCTACCTGACTATTGTTGCCAACAGAGGCAGCAGGCACTGAAGTGGAAGAGATATTGGGACCTGCAGTGAACTCTCCATCCTGTGAGATACACAAATTCCTTTCCAGGGTTGTTAGCTCATCTTCAGTCAAAGTCTGCAGCAGGTCTCTGCACCAACAAACACAATATTTAAAAGCTTGCTTTGTTGTACCACAAAAACACCAAATGAACTTCAAAAACCACACACTGTTATTAGCACATTGAGACCATCTGGCTTAGGTAAGCTTGGCCACAGTAAGTTGTGTTTATGAATCCCAGTAACAACAAAAAGTGTGTCTAATATACCAAATAAGATAACAAAAACACGACCACCAGAAACATTTAAATGCTCATCAACAATCATGTAAAGACATGCAATGCCTACTAGACATACCTTATTTTTTTCAGTAATGTGCGAAAGGGACGGAATAGTTCAGACATGTCCTCTGGTTTGTTATCTAGATTAAGTGGCCCATCAGGATACACAACAAGCCCACTGAAAATAAAATAAATAAAAGCAAAAGCAATTTATTTACAAAGCATTTCAAAAGAATAGTGGGACATGTCTCAACAACACTAATACTTTGTTACTTCAATTTTCTTTAACTGAATAAAAAAAAATATGGACAATCCAGTATTTCATAAAATAAACAAAAAATAGCATTTATAAATATATATATAATATTTTTGGTCTGGATCTCTAAAAATCACGTGAAGATGTTACTTGGTGGAGCCCTCTTTCCATGTATACTCGTTTTTATCCACTTTCAGTGACAGTCTGGCATTTCTTTCAAAGTAATTACTTAACGTATCTTTAATATATAATTATATATTTACACACACTATGTGGTCCAGATATGTCTGTTTAATAATATCTTAAATATTATATAATTATTAATGAAATCTGGTGGAGAGAGCAATCACTTACCATACAATTGCTAGCCTTGGGATTGTAAACATGAGAGCAGGTTCATAATCATCGATCATGTCTTGAGTGAGATAACCAAGCTTTAAGGCCCTTAAAAAGACATCACATAAATTAGTGACCTTATATTTACAGGACCTTAAGATCAGTTTTTATTTTCAAAAAAAAAAAATAATAAAATAAAATAAATAAAAACTTTGTGAACAACCCGATTTTGCCAACATGCTGTGTTCATTCCTTACTGTGGTTAAATACTGAAAGATCACACTGACACTCACCTTTCAACAGTTTCACAAAAGAGAACTATTACTTCTTGTTGAACGTAATATTCTTTTGGAGACTTTACAGGCACCATAGCTGACACATAACTACAAACAAACAGATACAATGGTTTTTATTCATTATGAAAATTTATTAATTAATATATTTATTTTATAACATTTTACTTATACTGCTACTATATTACTTATTTCTAGTTACATAATATTACAACTTTTATTTTGTTTTTGCATTTTTATAGTTTACCTAAGCAAACATTTTAATGGCTAATCATGACTCGTCAGTCCACTGCCAAAGTCTATGGCATACTTTTAGTAAAGATTCAGAGATGGTGTGCGAACAGAAGCTGCACTTCCAATCAACTATCCTCAATGGCTGAAATGGATTATACAGTGTAAATGAAAAAATTACACTTGTTCTGGATACAGATGGAAATTCTTATGTGTCCGTATGAGATCCAATATGTGGATCACAATGTGAAAAGCAACATCCCAAACTCTTCCAAGGAATGAAAATATTTCTTATTGATGGGTTATTAAATAATGAAAGGTACAAGGAGTCATGACTTAGCTATACTTTGCTCATGAACTGTCAAAATGTGCCTGATGCCTGCACTGGTTAACATTTCCCTCTGACTTCTTTTAATTTACAATACTATTGTAAAAATAAAGAAGACTTGCCTCATACCTCTAACCAAGTGTGTTGAGTAAATATTTTGTTTCCATGATCAAATTTATTAGAAACACTAAAGGCTTTTACAGCCTGTTTTGTTCCATTAAATCAGTAATTTTTTAAAGGCATAATTTGCAGAAAGAACTTGTATGTGTTCTTGTATGTCTCTAGTTTTGTGGCTGATTACCTCAGCTCAAATTCTGCAAAAAGGCTGTCAAACTGGCGGAGTGCATCCCTCATGCGCTCAGTGTAGAAATTCAGGTCTCGCAGGGCTTGGTCACGGGTGATGTTCCGCACCTCTTCCAAACTGCGTGTCAAGTCTTTTGCCAACGGCCTCATTGCCATACTTTCGATCTCCCGGTTCATAATAATTGAACCAGCTGCCAAGCACTAAATGGAAAAATGTTTTTTTTTTTTTTTACAAATAATATGTACTATACACACCATTTTTTTCTTGCACTAAAAGACTCAAATCAGCTGCTTTAATTATTATCATACAACTATTAGCTGCAACAATAAAACGATCACCATATTTCTACACTCACATTTTATTAGCTCCTCTTACCATTTGAATGCACTTTCATTTTCAGCAGTTACAGAGTACAGTTCATTTTTTGTACTTTGTTAGCTGCCTTTTACTATGTTCTATGATACTCAGGACCAACACAGAGCAGATGGTAAACGATTCTCAGCACTGCAGAGACATTGATACAGTGGTGTGTTTGGGTGGGTTGAACTTGTATGGGTGGATCAGACAACTAGTGGTGCTAAAGCTTTTAAACGCCTTAAAATCACTAATGGATAAGAAAACTTTGCAAACAAGTTTCAGAATTTGAACCCAAATTGTGTAACAAATGAGCTACAATCTATGACTTTACATCCACCCAGTGGAACAATAAAGTAAATATAGCTTATAATAAGGACAATGAATGAAAGTATTTTAAAACTATGCAGCACTGCTGTGTTTGATCTACTCATACCAGAACACATACTTAACATATCACCAACACCACATCAGTTTCACTGTAGTGCTGAAAATAATCCACTGATCAAATATTATTTTGACAGAATATTACAGGATAAAGGGGGTAACCAATTATGCAGTTGGATTACAGTCTGTACAATTTCATTGTGGCTGAAAAAAACTTAGTTTAAGATGACTATAAACTAAGAGACAGGATAACACTGAATACTTTAAAGATAAAAAAAAGAGGTAAGATTTTTGTACCACACACATTTTTAATTTGTTCAAATTGACACTCAAGTATTCTAATGCTTTTTGGATAGATAGATAGATTTAAAGCATATACCGTTTGTAATAGTGTGGCACAAAACAACTAGAAGAGTGGTGCATTAATAAGTAGTCAGTCACTTAATTTGGATTGAAATTCTCAATTAAATTTCTTTCCTTCAGTACCAAACATGCCAATATATAGAGCAGTTCACCAATATGGATTTAATGGCTTCAGGTTCTGCAGTCCCACCCACAAACAGATCTCTACTATCAGCATCTTACGCTAAGATGTGTAAAATAAGCCAAATGTATTTTTCCCCCTTAAGATATGCAGTTTTCCCATACAGTCACCAAAAATCTTTTCCATACATAGGGCATTCACATATTTATGAACATCAAAAAACAGAAGTGACTATTAAAGAAATGAAGTTTAAATAAGTTAATGTTAAAATCCTCCATCCTGTCAGAAGAACAACCTGAACAAGATATGTTATGACAATCAAATAAAATATACCTCTGCCCCAAACCATAGCTGTCCAGCAAGGTTGTCATGGCGGATCTCTTCTGGAAATTTGACACAAAAATCTCTGTTTGCCCTGTCTTCTGGTATACACTCATCCATGATCTGGTTTATGATATTTAGCACATTATCCTGTAACAGAAACAGAGCTTCAAGAAAATGTATAGCCTGTGGGGTAAGTTGACATCACCTGGCAGCTTGCTGCTTCTTGACAAATGGATCAAGAAACAAACCTGGCAAGATCGAAACTGGTTGACAAGCAGTGTGCATCTCTGCGGGTCCTTTCTTCCATCCAGACTGTCTAGTTCTGAGGCCACTTGATTCAGTTCTTCATCTGCATAATAGAACTGTGCAAGTAGCTGGTGATCTGACCTCTAAATCACACAAATAATAAATGTTATAAAGCAATGTTGAGAAAAGGTTTCTCGCTGACAGTCAAACATATCTGTTGGCATGAGATTTGTCCAGTGAAAGTATATTTACCAGTGATATCAGAAAACATTCTACCTACTGGAGTGATATTATGCTATAGGCTGAATAGCTAAAGAAAACATTCTTGAAAAGTGAAGGCCACCCACACAAAAATGTGCCCAGTAGGAAATACAGACTCGCGTATTATAAAAGAGGATGACTGCATCACAAAAATAAAAAACAGGGCTCCAAAGGCCTTTGGCCTTATATTGCCACATTCCACACTCCAGATGGAGCATTCTTGAGACAGTGCATCATGGGTTTACAGGAGTGTGCTGCTGACATAACTCACAAACTCTTAACATTTTTGTACACGAACCACTAGTCTTATGACATACTGTTTTGTATTATTGTTGTCTCCACTCCACCATTATGGTCACTTATTCATACACTTAGTTCCTAATTACTATAGTAAATGAAACTCTCTGGAAAATATGTTTTGCAGGAAACTCGCAAATGTACAGGAAACTTAAAAGCCCAAATAACTAGAAACATCACAAATCATCTGGCACTTTTTCATTTATTAACCATTACAGATTAGCACGTGTTGTAAACTCTTCTTGGATTTGGCACGTGTTTGGCACAGATACTAATGTACAGAAATAAGCCGATTTGTGCACTCAGCAGACCCCTAGCTTTGAGATGTTCACTCAGCTAATATACAGTTTAAGAGATTTAACCACCAAAGAAAGAATGATTGCTACTCTTAGGTAATCCACAAATATGTTTAGTGTTGAGCTTAGAATTAACACAGGTCACATTTTATCATCTTTTATCATCTGCCGTGTACATGTTTTGGGGTTTGCTCTGTAATGTGTAATTACACAGAATTTTGACTGCTCCAAGTAAATACCAGACTGAAAAGAGCAGGAGTTGATTATTAGCCATTATGGTTTAGCAAAGGTCATTGAAATACTGTTTAAAGCTGCTCATTTATGATACAAATTAGTTCAGTTTTGAAGGAGGTCAGTAGAACAAAACAACGGGTTAAAAGCCACCATCCACCTCTAACATAGACTGATGTACAACTCTTGTGAAATTACCCCCTCATGTACGTTCATGCTAATCTCAGTTGTGTCTATAATGACTTTGGAACTTAGCAGCCAACTCTCCAGTTGGCTTAAATTCAGCAGAGTACAGTACAGTCGGGCTAAAGTACTACCTTAAAACTAACACAAAGCAAGAACTGGGCTGACATTTTCTTTTCTAAATATGTCAACTTTAATTCATTAACAAATGCATGTCAATATGGCTATTATGCCACTAAAAGAAGCTGTCATGTAAGATCTTTTTAAATATATTTTATGAAACTGCTATAAATTAATTAAATAACCACCAACTTACAGTGGTTTACATGTGAAAAAAGGTGTGAGTCTCAAACCCCAAATCTAGGCTCACATACATGCACTGATTTAAAATTACATCACTAAATCTGAAGCATTTATAGATAAAAGTTTATGGTTTCTTCCTTCCGATACGGCTTTCATACTTCTGATAGAGTGCTGTATTCATGCTTCAGTCACAGCAGTAGTGTCAAAATAACAGCTGATAATAGAAAGTTGCAATGCAGTCCCGATCAACATCAGGACTTATGTTAGGTCAAAAGGTTTATGAGTGCTAACTGTATCAGTGCACACACAGAGCAGTTACCAAACAATAAATGAAATCAGTGTTCAATACAAGTCGCTAGTTTCAACACGTTGAAGTCCACTGAACTCACTCAATGTTACATTCGAATAGTCTAAAAGTCTATGCAGAACAGGGACAGTGCCAGAGTCCAAAGTGACATCATTTATTTGCCCCCAAATGAAAAAAGGTCTGTCAAAAGATTTGTTCCCATTGTCACAAAGGAGCTACATGAACAAAGGGAAAACCTGACAGTGAAATAAAACAAATTTTAAAGGTGTTGTATTAACAGGAGACCATCCATCCATCCATCCATTATCTTCCACTTCATCCTTTACTAGGGTCATGAGGGATTTCCCATGCCCATCCAGGGTAGAATGTTTTAGGCGCTGGGCACACACTCGCTCACACAGACATACACAAACACACTCTATATGGGGCAATTTGGAGAACTCAATTGACCTTGAACCATGTTTTTGGAATGTGGGAGGAAACTGGAAAACCCAGAGGAAACCCACGCAAACATGGGGAGAACATGGAAACTCCACCCAGATTGGGATTCGAACCGCACTGAGAATCCCTAGCGCGGAGAGGCGAACGTGCTAAGCCATCGTGCCTCCCTTAACAGGAGACCATTCATTTTTAAAACCTGAAGCCTATAATTTAACTCAAATGGTTTAACAAACAAATACAATTTACCACAAAACAAATACTTTGTATGTGAGTAAAAAGAACATAGTGAACGGGTGTGGTGCAAAATACTAATTACCATGATATAGGACAACATCAGGTCACCAAAATAAAACATGCTGAACAATATTACATCACAACACGTCCATAACAACAAAATAAAAAAGCTACCCAATGAACAATGGATAACACCGTGTATCTGACATGACAGCAGCTTACATCTACTGTGATGACCGGTCAGTGTGCGCTTAATAAACCATTGAGCTATTATATTTATTAGTGGTTAGAGATTCGTTAGAGGTGAAGGTTGCGACAGAGCCACTTTACTGACGACAATATTAATAGCACTGACGTAAGTGATGATTGCAAACAAAAGCAGAAACGTTGATTATGTCTGTCAGCTCAAACAGTTTGGTTACCTGAGCCACCTCTCTCTCTCTCTCTCTCTCTCTCTCTCTCTCTCTCTGAAAGTGCGCATCAATGACCGGACCCTGAACAAAACAGTCACAATGCAACACGCCACTTTTGATCGGTAAAGAAAACGTCGGGCATTTAGTCTAAACGTGAAGGCGTTCTGCAGATCGGGCTTTCGAAAGGTACGTGCGCCTTACCTTTGGCTTATAAAGCCACTTTCGGAATCGATTCATGCTGAGTTAGATCGCCAGCTTCTCAAGCCTTTGTCACCTCGGACAGCCGCGCTGCGAGCCGAGCAGCCGCCGCAGCAGTAGCGCCCTGAACCCTCACCAGCTAACAGGCTAACTAACCGAGCGTGGCTCACCGGCGTCAAGCGACGTCCCTGTGTGAAAAAATAAAGCACCCGCTTCAAACAAAGCCAGCCAGCGTTGTTTTCGAATGCATACAGAGCGCTGTCGCTTTATTCCCATGTAGAGCGAACCCGTGCAGCCCCGGATAGAGTCCCTCGCTCATGACTGAGCTGTTAGACGGTCTGAGGAAATGACTTCACACTGACGCCAGCGCTATTGAATTGGTCTGCCATGTGTTTTCTTCACCCGTTTCCCGACAAACCCCGCCCTCGGCTTCACAATTGGTTAGTAGCACCAACAGTCAGCTGTTCCCTGCTTCGCGATTGGTTATGGGTTACGTATATATCATATTTGTTATGTCTTACGTACCGCTGACACGGCCGAACTGCAGGTGTGCAAGTTTTGCAGGTTAAGACATGGGTGTGTTAATAACACATTTTCAGAATTACTGCATTTCGTGAATAGTTTTTACTTTTGTTTCTTTTGAAGATAACCATGAAGAGATGAACCAGCAATTAAATCATTGTCTCAGGAGATGTGCATTATTAGTTAAAGATTTATGAACAGTCATCAGCGGTAATCACCTTTTTTGTAGCTCAGTAGTAGCGTTCGCTGATTTCTTAATTAAAACTTTCCAGTAGTTACATTATTATTATTCATTCATTCATTCATTCATTCATTCATTATCTCCCGCTTTGTCCTCTGGTGGGGTCGCGGTGGGGTTCCCCATGCCCATCGACAGGGCGCCAATCCATCGCTGGGCACACACTCACTCACACACACACACACACACACACTCTATATGGGGCAATTTGGAGAATTCAATTGACTTGAACCATGTTATTGGACTGTGGGAGAAAGCCGGAGAACCCGGAGGAAACCCACGTGGACACAGGGAGAACATGGAAACTCCAGGTGATTCGAACCGGGGATCCCTAGCGCTGAGAGGCGAACGTGCTAACCACTAAGCCACTGTGCCACCCTACATTATATATATATATATATATATATATATATATATATATATATATATATGTGTGTGTGTGTGTGTGTGTGTGTGTGTGTGTGTGTGTGTGTCTGTGTCTGTGTGTGTGTGTGTATGTGTTGTGTCAAAAGTAAAAAAAAAAGAGTAAAAATAAACTCTATTTTCAATGTTTTTATAAACCCTCTACTATCCAGAGAGCATAATGGAACATTCCCCATAACTTTGAAGCATAGTGGTTGTCATGGCGATACAACTAAAGAAAGTCACTTAGAATGTCAGATCACTTGAGTTCAGATGAAGCTCAGGTTCAGTTAGTGAATGCTCCTGCAAATTGGCAAAAGATCATTTAAGATTCCACAAATTCAGGTAAGAGATATATGTATTAAGTGATAAAATAAAGTGATAAAATCTATTTGCCTACTGAGGAAATTGTCCTCCACATTTAACCCATCCCAAACACACACATATACACACAATATTTAAGGGCCTTACCCAAGGGCACTTCAGCCACGGTACTTGGTGGGACTGGGAAACGAACCGGAGACCTTCAGGTTAACCACAAGCCGAGTGCCCATTAATACTGCACTGTTAGACTTTTTACTGAGATATAATGTCGGTTGTGCGGCACGGTGGCTTAGTGGTTAGCACATTCGTGTCTCAGCGCTAGGGATTCCCGGTTTGAATCCCCATCTGGGTGGAGTTTCCATGTTCTACCTGTGTCCGCGTGGGTTTCCTCCGGGTTTTCCGGATTCCTCCCACAGTCCAAAAACATGGATCAAGTCAATTGAGTTCTCCAAATTGCCCCATATAGAGCCCCATTTGTGTGCGCGTCTGTGTGTGTGAGTGTGTGTCCAGTGATAGGTTGGCGCCCTGTCCTGGGTGTATCTGCCCAGTGCCCGAAACTTTCTCTCCTGGATGGGCATGGGGAACCCCACCGCGACCCTAATAAGATAATGAATGAATAATGTGGGTTTAAATATGTAAGCAGTGTTGGACAAGCTGTAAAATGTATTGAGCTATTAGTTACTCAAGAATAAATAAAGCTTAACTACACAAAAGCCACCACTCATAGAAATATAACAATCTAAGTTCCACAAATATGACAGAAGTACTATAAATATTAAGAAGCTATTTCACATTGTACCAACATATAATGTCAGATTTGTGCAAAATAACAGTCAGATGCACAGATTAAAACATTTATTGGAGAAGATCACACACAAAAAATCTAAATATCTATAACTAAGTATATGCTAATTATATCTTTAAAAATACACTTTGATCAGAGACAGTGAAACAGACAGGCTAGTCTGTCACTTTTGTAGGAGTTTCCCCCTGCTAGTCAGCATGACTTAACATTTGTTACATGATGTTATTCCCTCGTTTTACTCATCACTCAAATGTCTGGGTTTATTTACAGTACTAGGTTAAGATATGTAAGTAGCACAAAGAGCAATTAAACAGTAGATCCACACATTGGCACTTGTGTAAAAATACTTTACATAAATCTGAGTAACTCCATTCATTCATTTATTCATTATCTCCCGCTTTATCCTCTATTAGGGTCGCGGTGGGGTTCCCCATGCCCATCCAGGGGAGAACATCTCGGGCGCTGGGCAGATAGACCCAGGACAGGGCGCCAATCCATCGCTGGGCACACATTCACTCACACAGACAGACACACTCTATATGGGGCAATTTTGAGAATTCAATTGACTTGTTCCATGTTTTTGGACTGTGGGAAGAAACCGGAGAACCCGGAGGAAACCCACGCAGACACGGGGAGAACATGGAAACTCCACCCAGATGGGGATTCGAACCGGGAATCCCTAGCGCTGAGAGGCGAACGTGCTAACCACTAAGCCACCGTGCCGCCTGAGTAACTCTATTGTTACCTTAATTATTGTTATCTGTCTTTATGAAGTTCATCCTGCCTCACTTCTCACTCCCTTACAGTGCAGTATCTTCACTAATACTTTGTCAGAAAGTTAAAACTTGAAGCTTCATCGTATGTATTCATATTTACATATAATATGTATTTATATTCATTCATTCATTATCTCCCGCTTTATCCTCTATTAGGGTCGTCGGTGGGGTTCCCCTTGCCCATCCAGGGGAGAAAATCTCGGGCGCTGGGCAGATAGACCCAGGACAGGGCGCCAATCCATCGCTGGGCACACACTCACTCACACAGACACACTCTATATGGGGCAATTTTGAGAATTCAATTGACGTGATCCATGTTTTTGGACTGTTGGAGGAAACCGGAGAAACCGGAGGAAACCCACGCAGACATGGGGAGAACATGGAAACTCCACCCAGATGGGGATTCGAACCGGGAATCCCTAGTGCTGAGAGGCGAACGTGCTAACCACTAAGCCACCGTGCCGCCTGTATTTATATTTATATATGTATTTCTAATGCACTGAAATATAAAAATAGCACACATAGCACCATAAATAAAAATCATTTGAACAGTTTGAACTGTGTGATTCCTCACTTTAAAACGGAACAACCTCGGAATATTGGAGTGACTTGTTCGTCCTTCATCTTCATCGATGAGGTTTTTGAAAAACAATTCAAAGATGCCGCCTCTGCTCCGTTCACATCCATCCATCCATTCATTATCTTCCTCTGTTAGGGTCGCAGGGGGTTCCACATGCCCATCCAGAGAACGTTTCGGGCGCTGGGCAGATACACCCGGGACAGGGCAACAATCCATTGTCGGGCTCCGTTTAAATCCCCCCGCTTTAACAAATCGCCGCAGGTGACGTAAGCGGATTTAACAAAGCGAGTAACACATAGATCATGTGACACAGAGAATCGATAATAAAATTCGTTGCCACCACTTTTAATAATCGATTGTTATCGGTTTTATCGCCCAAAGTAATAGCTTATAATATAGTAATAATAGCAATAATAGCTTAGCTCACTACATTTTACGAGTGGCCTGTCCATTACTGCTCATGAGGAGGGGTTAATTTTGTGAACCTCCCCAAAGTTGCATGGCAACATCAAAACATCGTCCACCACCTCCTGTGTTATAGAAGTCCGAATAGACAATGCTTTAAAAAAAAAAGTCTGAATCATTCCTTTGGGCACAATCTATGCACTCTGGAGGGTACGTTAGTAAAACATTGAAACATTCCAGTAACAGTGTAGGTGTTGTTCTCTCATTTGTAAGTCGCTTTAGAAAATGACTAAATGACTAAAATGTAAATGTATGGTTTTGATTAGGAAGCAGGATGAAGTACAAGGAGTTGGTCAGAAAGGCTATGGAGCAGCTGGACAAGTATGAACCAGACAAACACTGCGTGGACACTTTTATAGAAGATTCCATAAAGTCCTTGGAGGTATTATGAAGTTTGTTATATCTTTAACCATGAATTAAGATGTGAATTAAGATGTTTTCAATGCATAAAACTAAGCATATGTTTAATCTTTACTGTGCAGAATTATACAATGGATGACCAGAATTGTGTCATTGATATTGTTTATGGCTGCATCGAGTATCAAACAATTTTAGACGTTGTGGTTAACATCTTTTATGAAACAAAAGGAAGATCTGTGCTTAAAGCAGAACGAAATCATTTTGTAGGTAGGTCTATTATGATTACATTTTATGTACACATTTATGTCTACTGAGCTGCATTAGTTTTCCTCATTATATTTTTCTTTCTTTTAGTGGTCTTGTACCTTGCAATGTTTCACCTTGATGATCTCACCTTTAAACATTTCAGCACAGTCATAAAGTCTCTGGACAGTTCAAAAATGTATAAAGTATGTACTAAAATATAACCTATTTAAGCCAGTGTTACAATGTAAAATAACCTTTAATATAATTTACCAATTGAACCAATTTCCTTTCTTTAAATATTTAAAACAGTTCCTGAGTTTTTTGTTTAATGAGACCAATCTTACCACTTGGATCAATGGGAAATGGAGTCAGATCTATGATGCATCCTATGTAGAAAAACAGTGGATAGTCCCTTTACTTAGGTATTAGACAAGTTCTTTTAATATTATTGTATACATTAATATAATTATGTTTTATTTGTTTGTGAAAATTAATTACAGTCTGTATTTTTTTAAGCTGGGAGACTAAGATTAAAAGTCTGTTAGAAGAACTTGAGAGAAAAACAACCAAAGGTAGCATTTTAAAAAAAAATACTAAGAAGCACACAGAACCCGAGGAGTTTGATTTGACAAAGCCCAAACCTCGTCCACTCCCTGCTCCTGAGCCAATTCCACAGCAGATGAAACACAAGCCGGTTAGTAAAATCCTTTCAAGCTTTTTGAGCCTATTTTGTATTTAAACAGTTTACAAATTTAAGTGTATAACCTCATGTAGGTTGTCCATTTTCATTTAAATTTATGCAGAAATATATAGAAAAAATTTCCAAAGAACCAAAACATACTTGTGGATTATGTCAATAATGGCAATAACAAGACTTCAAATAAACAAAAACCCCATTAAGCTTGTTTGGGATAAACAGAAAGGTATAGTCACAGCACCCTAACCTAAGTGTAACTAAAGTGGAAAGTGACTACTTCTGCAATATTGAGAAGAATTAAACAAAATTCTAAACAAATTCTATTGTAGAAAGAATGTATGCTATATCTGCAGCAAAGTTAGTTCATGATTTCTCTATTTAAAAGTTCTATGTTAATTTCTAAATAGATTTGCGACATTAAATGTGTAAATATATAAAAAAAAAATGAATTAGGATATTCTATAGCATTTTACACTGTGTATTTATGTCTATCTATCTATCCATATATGTGTGTAAAATACATTTTTGTTTACCTAGGCACCTGTCAGCACACACAGAGTGCCTATAGAACCACAGGTTTTGCAGGACATTAAAGAGAAGAATCACCTGAAAGCACAGGTTAAGGATATTAAAATATGATGGATTACAGCATTCTGTGATACAACTTTGACAGGAGGATACAAAACAGTTGGACCGATTTCAGTTTACTAATTTGGATATCTTTATATCCTTTTTTTTCTTTTAAAGCAAGTCCTACATGAGGCGAACAGTCAACAATACAGATGTGCAAACCCAGAAAAATCTGAAAAAACAAAGGTTAGAATCAGTTGTCATAACCCAAGTTTTGTCCTTGTTACATTTATTTAAAATTCTAAACATTATTTTGTTTGAAAATACACAGAAAATCCAAACTATAAAAGCAAACAAATGTTCTGTCTTTTTTATTTATTAGAACAAATTGTCCCAAATTAGACAAAACCTTGATTCCAAACTCAAATTCAGCACAGTTTACTCCTCTGGAGCTCCAGCCACCCAAAAGGTAAGGTAAAAAAAAACAGTGTTCAAATTAAATTTAGTGATTCATTCAAAAAATATTTTCTCTGATGCCTGTTTGTTTCAAAACTTTACAGATAACCAACGTGCCCAGATTAAACACAACAACTATTTTGCGAAAGACAGCTCTGTACACTCGTCAACAGGAAGAGGTGATAAACAGGTGATTATAACATTAAAAAGAGTAATTTATAACCACTTTTATTCAATTAATATTTTAGACTTAATAGCCTGCATTTGTGTGTCTGCAGGCTTGAGAGACTAACACAGGGTGCCAGTGAACCATCAGCATTCCTACAATGGCAGGAGGAAATGAGGGAGAAGGATCTGCAGAACGAGTTAGCTCTGTTGGAGCGCAAAAGGATAGAAGGGAAGATTAGTCATGAGAAAGCACTGCTGGCCCGACATAGAGCACTAGAATTCAATCAGCACAAAGCTGATCTCAAGAAAGAGGAGGTAAAATACATATTTATTATTAACTTGAAATTGATTAGATGCATAGTCCCATAATGCCTAAAAAAGAGAAGGCATGTACTTAGTACTTTAGTATATAAGAGACACATTTAATTAGTCCAATTTGTGGTTTTAAAAAGCTGTTAGATTATAATGTTTCATAAAATACTTTCCTCATGAGCTCGTTTTGAGTATATAGGTTCTAATGAAAGTAGTTAAAATGTTTATTAAATCAAGTACACAAACTATTTTAGAGATGCAATCAAAACCATGGTTTAGGTATTTGGACCTGCATAAAATATACATCTGCTTTTATGGCATTACATTTTAATTGGTCCAGTATGCTTTCTATAACATTTTGTAGTGTGTATGTGGGCAGTTTTGCCTGTTTATTCAGAAGAGCATTTGTAAGGTCAAACACTGATGTTGGACAAGAATGCAAGGCTCTGGGTTAAGGTCACTGCTCTGCGTATGTCAATAAAGTTCTTACACACTAAGCTCATCCAACTATGGCTGTATGAATCTTACTTTTGGCCTGCTCCAAACTTTCTATCCCACAAAGATGGAAGTATACAGTACATCTGTCCAAATTGCCTGACTTAGTGCTTAATTTTATACACCAGTGGCAAAAACACTGAATGAAACATTCAAAGTAAGTGGTTAAGAGGTGTGTCTCAATACTTCTGTCCATATAGAGGATCTCTAGTTTACCTGACTGACATGCACTTTGCCACGATTAGAACCCACGTCATTCCTACAGTGAGGCAAAGTGCTATCCATGATACGACATAAGAGACATATAATAAAATATGAACTAAGGACATATCTAGTTACCTTGGTTATGTATATTTTACTGATACTACCACTACTGAACCCAACATGAAAAAGTATATATGATATGTATAGATTTAGTCTACAATGAATTAATATATTTTGAATAAACAGAATATAAATAATTTGCTACTTAACACTACATCTTGACAGGATTTTAGCTGACTGGTATGTTGGACTGTAGTCCTTCTATACTAAGACAAGTAGATATTGATTTATAGAGCAAGCGAGGCAACTTTGTAATTGCTCTGTATAAGGGCATCTGCTAAATGTGTTAAATGTAAATCTAAGTATAAATACAATCAAATTTTAATATATTCTCTCTAAGCACTTTAATAGAGAACCTATGCTAATGCTGGTCATAATCTTTACTTCTGAATTAGCCTCAAAACATGACATTGTTTTCTGATCACAGTTGTTGAGGGTAATAATCTGGGTTTGTTCTATTGACAGAATATTAGATTATCATATGAATGAGTAGATACATGAACGTGACATTATAGTTATATTATTTAATAGGCACTTTTAAATTGAAACATTAATACAGTTCAGTTATACCTCATGGTTAATGGCTTTGTCGGAGCAATTTGGCTCAGTCAGAGGTCAAAAAACAGAACCAAGTTAACTGTAAGGGGCAGTATGGAGGCTTAGTGGTTAGCACGTTCTCCTCTCAGCACTAGGGATTCCCGGTTGGAATCCCAATCTGGGTGGAGTTTCCATGTTCTCCCTGTGTCCACGTGGGTTTCCTCCGGGTTCCTCCCACAGTCCAAAAACATGGATCAAGTTAATTGAATTCTCCAAATTGCCAAATTGTGTTTGTGTGAGTGAGTGTGTGCCCAGCGATAGATTCGCCCCCCGTTCTGAGTGTATCTGCCCAGCGCCCGAGATGTTCTCCCCATGGGCATGGGGAACCTCCCCACGACCCTAATAGAGGATAAAGCGGAGTGGTAGCTCAGTGGTTAGGGCGTTGGGCTGTCAATCTGAAGGTTGGCGGTTCAAATCCCAGGTCCCCTGAAGTTACCAATGTGGGTCCTTGAGCAAGACCCTTAACCCTCATTGCTTCAGGGTTGTAGTGTTTAACCCTTGTAAGTCGCTTTGGATAAAAGCGTCCAATAAATGACCAAATGTAAATAATGCGGAAGATAATGGATGGATGGAAGTTAACTGTACACTTAACCACTGAGCCTGTATTAACACCTTTTAATTGCCAGTTCTTTTCATGCCATGTAGCCATGTGATGATTTAACTTTCACCGTGATGCCACACTAATTTACAGATTCTTCTGGGTAGTCATAGTTTGTAAATCCTTATATAGTTTGACTAAATTGGAAGTCCAGGCAACTAGAAATGCAATAAAGACTCTGTGGGTCAAACCTCAAAGCATGGTATGGTGTGTTCAGTCAGGTCATACCCTTTATGTGTTTTTAAAGTGCTCAGTGAATACATAGTTGGCCATGTTGTTTACTACTGTAGGTTCATAAAAAATGGCATATTAACTTATTTATTAATGCTTAATTTAAAAAGCTTATATAAAAAGCTGGAAAACACTAAACAGGTAACATCTTATATGGTAGCACAGTGATTGTGGCGTGAGGCTATTATTCAGAATGTTGGCCAATGAGGACCCTTTGAGCACTCATTACTCCAGGGGTGCTGTATCATGGTTGACCGTGCAACCATTAAGTTCTGATATTTGAAAATGACTTTGGATAAAAGCGTCTGCAAAATGATGTAAATAAAAAAAAACTGTTCTCTGTAAATCCATCCATCCATTATCTTCCGCTTTATCCTATATTAGGGTCGCGAGGGGGTTCCCCATGCCCATCCAGGGGAGAATGTTTCAGGTGCTGGGCAGATACACCCAGGACAGGGCGCCAACCTACCACTGGGCAGTTCTCTGTAGATGATGTGTTAATTTCACTTAAAACATCTTTACTATAAAAACAATTCGACTAGTGGTCCCAGATTTTGCAAATGACAGTTTTTACTTTGTTTAGACTGCCGAGCTGATGCGCAAGTATGCTGAGAAGCGACTTCAAGAAGAAAAAGAGATGAGAGAGCTTGTTCAACAGGTGACTGATGGTCACGAAAACGCTAAAGCTGCCAAAGTAAAACTTCAGGAGATCAAAAAAAGCATTGGTATAGCATTTTTTTCCCCCACAATGATGTGAACTGTATAAACTATTGATCTTCTACTAAAGTACACAAGCTTTGTAATATTGTGTGTATATTGTAGTTAAGGAGGTGGCTGAGCAAAGTCAGGAGCTGTTGCAGCAAGCGCTGGAGGAAGCCCAAGCTGAATTAAGTCGGAAGTTTGAGCTCATCCGTCAGATTCGAGTACTTGAGGCAGTGCCTCATATAACTCTAAAGTTTTTGGATGATACTGAGGTATTTATCACATGCTGGATTGAACAATACATTTCTATAGGAGAGGAACAGCAAATTATTCTGTTAATACTGTTTTGTCTACTCATCCTGCCTCAGACTGGAGGACATGAGTTGCTATGTGAAATGTCTCTGGCAGAACTACGTGAGCGTCTGCTAATATTAAAACAGCAAGAGCATCTTGAACAAGAAAAAAGGAGACAAACGATCCTGGAGGAGAAAAAGAGTAAAGAAAAGCTACTGCTGGAACAGCTGGAAACTATTGCTGCACACAGTACCGCTACAAGACTTTTCACTTGTCAAAAGTAACTAGGATATCTAAAACTTCTTTAAAATAATAAAATTATGATTAGATATCTGAAATGCAGTTTTTGCAAGAAGCCAAAAAAGGCAAATGTATTTTACATGCATCATGTGCTTGAGCTGTAAATAATTTGTGTGTACTGTGTGTAGCAAGGAGGAGAAGAGAAAAAGAAGACAGAAGTTGCAAGAGGCAGTTAGCATGGATGAGGGAGTTTTGGAACTTCAGAGGAATTTAGAGATGATACAGCATGAGCGACAAAAGAAAGAAAAAGAAAGAACAAAGATAAATGTACATTCAACTACTAAGAAGATTAAAAGCTATACTGTTAAAAAGGTGAGCAACAAGAAGACATTATACATAATTATACTTCACATCAACATTTACAAGGCTATTAAAATTGAACAAACATTAAATATACATTTTTATGTATTTAACAGCCGATATCAGAAGAGCAACAATGGCTGCACCTGGAACAGGCTTTACAGAAGCATGTTCAGCATGAAGAATCAAAAAACTGAGACCTGATATCAATAATTATTTGAGGTATCCTTTGCAGCAGCAGTGCAGTCATATGGAAGTATATAGTTTTACATTAATATCTCAGTCAAAGGTAGGATCAATGCACAAATGAAAAGTAATGAAGGTTTTGTACCACATATTCTTGTAGTATTGTAAAATGTTCTGATTGTCACATTAAAGGAAAACTCTGGTCTAGATGGAAAATACCCAGATAGTTTGTATGCTTATTTACAATTCTGTGATTTAGACCTGAAATAAAATGGGCTCTGTTAGTTTTTTTGAAGAGTTCACTAATAAATTATTAAAAGTCTGTTCTGATTGGCTGCAAAATGGAGCAAGATGCTGTCCACTACACATTTCTCAAAGTACAAGACATTTCTTTTTATTTCCCCAGTCACTGTACCATAGTTTTGGTGAAAACACCCATTTAAACCCAACAAGGTACATTAATGTGACAGCATACTAGTTCTTGTTTTCAGTTAAATGCAACCAAAATAAAAAATAAAAAAAAGAGACTTGAATAAAATTATATCTGGCTCTTTTTCAAATTAAACCCAGGACACTCACTGAAATGGATAAAATTTATCAATTGCACCACCATGAAGCCCCCCAACTCAAATCAAACACAGAAAACCCAAATGAAATTGAAGTGTGATTTATTAAGTGGTACTGTATTTAATGTACTCACAGTTTAAGAGGTATAACAATTTGTCAGAGCATATTTAGTAGATGTTTAGACCGTACAAAAAGACATTATTGAAATAGCACAGAAAACAAAGAAATCTAAATCAACATGAATTTTAAAAATAGTATTTAGCAAAAAAAAAAAAAAAAAAAAAAAAAAAAAAAAAAGTAGTGTTTTTCAGGTAATATTATTTGTTTCGTATAAAGAGTTAAGTAATTTCATGTAATATAGTTTACATGTACCACAAATTAAGCCTTCACTACTTCATTTAACCAGAGGATAAGCATTTAGGATAAGTCTGCAGCAACTTTAAATGTGCTCGGACTACCTTATGTGCTAAGCTTATCAAAGTGCATATTCTAGTGGTTCTTTTAACACAGTTTTATCAGATTTCAGTTATAACATTACTCAGAATGGAATCTAATATAAATTCAGAAAATTCTATAACTGCACCTATAAACAAGAAGAAAAAAGACAGCATTTTTTTGTTTTGTTATCCAATTAAGCTAGAAGTTGAAATGAGTACTTTCCAGTTTACCAGGTTTTCGGGTTGATCTTCTCTCTGAATGATTTCCTCAATTTATTTCTGGGAGCAGGGATGGGTGGCTGAGGAGCCTGAGTATTTGTTGTTTGTCTGTATTCAGGTGAGATGGGTCCTGCATCATTCATTTGTAGGGGGTAAATGTTGTGAGAGGGTTCAATTTGTGCCAATGGTGGAGTTTTGCGGTTTGGCACATGGCTTTTTTGTAACTGGTGAATGATGGCAGAGAACTTCGCATCCAGTGACGGACGGCCTGTACGAGGCCTTATAATCTTGGAAGAGTTCTCCTTCTCCTGATATGGTTCAGGTGCTTTTTGGACAAATGGTACTTTGTCTGGAGGAGGTGGTGGGGCTCTTCGCTTTTTGTTGTTGTTTGAAACTGGGCTTGTGAATTGAGTGGAATCTTTTCCAGGTGACAGCACAGTTTTCTGAACTACCATTGGCTGTGAACCCTCAAACAGTGCTGCCCAATGAGGATCTTCTTCCTCCTTCTGACCAATGAGAAAGTGTCCATCAGTTTCTTCAATCTTGTTATGAATTATGTCAGTCAAACTCTCAAACTTCCCAGGTGAATCAATGCCTACAGAGAAAGGTCAGGAATACATGTTATTCTGAAGGGAGGCACTTTTATATGTTACAGCATAACAGTTACTTACTCAAATCATTATACACGGAATCAGCTTGCTTGACAAGAAAAAGAGGTGGCTTCTGGGGTGACAAAACTTTGATCTCCATCAGATTTTTGCAAGCGTGCTGCCATTGACCTAATGCAGAAGTAAGAGTTTTCAGTTTCTGAAACATATGTTAATGCAGGTTAATCCACAACCCTAGATTTAACCCTCACTTACTCTGGTCATAGATGTGTTGCCAAAGAGCATTTTGCCAGTCCTGCAAAAGATCGGGGGTTTCAGCCATGAATATATGGCTAGCAGAGTCTGCTGTACCAGGATTGATGAGGCTAAGTCTAGCTCCATTTTTGTGGTAGCCCTCCACTACTCGAATGCGTGTGTCCTAGGGAAAAAAAAATAAAATAAAAAAAATAAAAAAATAAATAAAAAGTGTTTTGATTATTGATTAAAGTAGATGTAATGGCTCAGTTTGTAATTAAAAAACATATATAATATACTTTACTTTTAATATAAATGAACTCATAACGAAGTGAAGACTTTTGTTTTAATTTGCTTGGTTTAGCCTATAAAACTACAGCCAGCTAAACTTGACTATGTAAACCTTTATATGTCCCACAATGGGGAAATTCACATTCACAGCAGCAGATACAGAGGAAAAGGTATCCAGTCATTCGAAGAGATTTAAAAAAAAAAGTAGGAAAAAATTTAAATAGAGTTAGAAATCTATATACTGTATACACAAGATAAAAATCTAATTTTCAGTTATTTACAGTCCTACAGGTATAAAATGAATCAAATATTGCACATATGGTGTCTGATTAAGCAGCAGACCGTTATTATATACAGATGATTGAAATGTATTGCACCATCCATGATACATTTATTGCAGTTATTTTTAAGTTTGGTTTGGAGTGATTACTGGGACCAGTGCTGATTGTGCAGTCTAACTGCAGCAGGAATGAAGGACCTGCGGTAACGCCCCCTGACACACTTCGGATGACGTAGCTTGTCACTGAAGGTGCTGCCCAGTGCTGCTAGAATCTCAAACATGGGGTGGGATTCATTGTCCAAAAGAGTTGCTAGCTTGTTTAGCATCCTCTTATCTCCCACCACCTGCACCGGGTCTAAGCGTTCCCCCAGGACAGAGCTGGCCTTCCTAATGAGTTTGTCCAGTCTGTTCCTGTCTGCATTCGTCTACAATAGAATCATAGTAAATTAAGCCTCCAAAATTAAATGCACAGCATGTTTGAATGGGCACAACTACCAGTCAACAGTATTAATTTACTACAAAATGACATTGACATTCCTTGACATTTCAAAAAAGGTATAGATTTTTATTTCAGAATGAAGCCATGGACGTTTAAGAAAGGACGATTTCATTGATTTTTCAATCAGCACACTCCGTTCAGCTTTTCTAAAGCTAAAGTGTGGAGTCTCTCAACATTCTCTGCAAGCTTGAACTTTTCTAGTTATTAGCCAATAGAGGCGTGCATGTGCAAACTTGCACTGATGTTTTATCCTGCCTGTCCATTATGTTCATAATTCAGTCCATCTATACATAGTGACTAAACCTGATCACTTCAAAGCATGTGAATGATCAAAGTGGTGACATTTCTATTAAGTGGCTACTTAAATAGACAGCCTTTAAACAAGACAGAGGAGAAACAATAAGATTTAAGAGGTTCGCTTAATAAAAGGTACCTACAATTTTTTTGAAATGTAAAGACTCAGTAATTACACCAAACTTATATTTATTATACTTATATTTCATGTGTTAAAATTAGTGTAAGAAAATCATTAGAACATAAACTAATGAACATGAATTATGTAACAGGTGCCATATGCAACGCAGAAGAGCCCACATTCCAATAGAAAACCTTTAACATTTAGTCATTTCCAAATCAATTGTTAATTATAAATATATATCTTAACTGCATTTGAAATTATCCTTGTTTTAATTCAATAATGTCATGTGTGTCAATTACAAACACATACAAAGCAGGTAGTACTGTTAAAATCATAGGATTTTTCACAATAACGTACACTTTTGTGCCTTATTGCCTTACTAAGGTGCTTCTGACTATTGTGTGTTACTGGTTTCAAATAGTGATAAATGGTTTATTAAACTGCAGAATTATTTCTACATTGTACCTGGTTCACAGGAATAATGATGCTGGGCTCCATCTTGGCTTGAATCTCTTCAGGAGTGAAATAGCATGAGAGCAGTCCTGCCTTTAGAACACAGTACAGCCTACAGCAGCGCTGCAACCCTGAAATTATTTGCTAAAATAGATAAAATTAGTGTAGTAGGTATACCCAACATGTAACCCCAATTAAAATATGTTGCATGATTAAATATAAACACACCTGCTGGTTAAGATAGCCACTCATCATATCACAGGTCATACAGATTGGCTGTGCCACCAGCTTGCAGCATATGTTTCCATAGAGTGGCAGCCATGATGAGACTTGTTACCAACCAATTAAAAAAAAAAAAAAAAAAAAAAAAAAAAAAAAAACCAGAAATCAGATAACCCATTTTAAATAGACTGCTTTAAATTTTGATGTCAAGTTAATTAAAATTCTTATTCAGTTGGACCTTGCTCTGCAATTTAGTTAAAAAAAAAAAAAAAAAAAAAAAAAAAAAATTATATATATATATATATATATATATATATATATATATATATATATATATATATATATATATATATATATATATATATATATACATATATATATACATACATACACACACATTTAGTCATTTAGCAGACACCATATACAGTGGGTTGCAAAAGTATTCATACCCCTTGAACTTTTCCATATTTTGTCACATTACAACCACAAACATAAATATATTTCACTGGAATTTAATGTGAAAGACCAACACAAAGTGGTATACAATTGTGAAGTGGAAGGAAAATTATACATGAATCAACATTTTTTTTACAAATAAAAAACTGAAAAGTGCGACGTGCAAAAGTATTCAGCCCCCCTGAGTCAATACTTTGTGGAGCCACCTTTTGCTGCAATTACAGCTGCAAGTCTTTTAGGGTATGTCTCCACCAGCTTTGCACATCTAGTGACTGAAATTCTTGCCCATTCCTCCTTGCAAAACAGCTCAAGCTCAGTCAGATTGGATGGAGAGCATTTGTGAACAGCAGTTTTGAGATCTTGCCACAAATTCTCAATTGGGTTTAGGTCTGGACTTTGACTGGGCCATTCTAACACATGAATATTCTTTTTTTTAAACCACTCCATTGTAGCTCTGGCTTTATGTTTAGGGTCGTTGTCCTGCTGGAAGGTGAACCTCCGCCCCAGTCTCAAATCTTTTGCTGACTCCAACAGGTTTTCTTCCAAGATTGCCCTGTATTTGGCTCCATCCATCTTCCCATCAACTTTGACCAACTTCCCGGTCCCTGCTGAAGAGAAGCACCCCCAGAGCATGATGCTGCCACCACCATATTTGACAGTGGGGATGGTGTTTTCAGAGTGATGTGCAGTGTTATTTCTCCGCCACACATAGCGTTTTGCATTGTGGCCAAAAAGTTCAATTTTGGTCTCGTCTGACCAAAGCACCTTCTTCCACATGTTTGCTGTGTCCTCAACATGGCTTCTGGCAAACTGCAAACGGGACTTCTTATGGTTTTCTTTTAACAGTGGCTTTCTCCTTGCCACTCTTCCATAAAGACCACATTTGTGTAGTGCACGACTAATTGTGGTCCTGTGGACAGTTTCCCCCACCTGAGCTGTGGCTCTCTGCATTTCATCCAGAGTCACCATGGGCCTCTTGGCTGCCTCTCTGATCAGTGATCTCCTTGTTCGGCCTGTAAGTTTAGGTGGACGGCCTTGTCTTGGCAGGTTTACTGTGGTGCCATACTCTTTCCATTTCCGGATGATGGATTGAACAGTGCTCCGTGAGATGTTCAAAGCTTTGGAAATCTTTTTATAACCTAAGCCTGCTTTAAACTTCTCCAAAACCATATTCCTAACCTGTCTGGTGTGTTCTTTGGACTTCATGATGCTGTTTGCTCCCCAATATTCTCTTAACCAACATCTGAGGCCGTCACGGAGCAGCTGTATTTGTACTGAGATTAGATTACACACAGGAGGACCCTTTTGAGTCATTAGCACTCATCAGGCAACTTCTGAATGCAATTGGTTGCACTCAGGGAAAAGGGGGCTGAATACTTTTGCACGTCGCACTTTTCAGTTTTTTATTTGTAAAAAAAATGTTGATTCATGTATAATTTTCCTTCCACTTCACAATTGTATACCACTTTATGTTGGTCTTTCACATTAAATTCCAGTGAAATATACAGTTGTGATCAAATTTATTCAACCCCCACTGAAATAAAGTGTTTTGGCCAGTTTGACATTGATTTGGATCATTTCAGTCATCTTATTTACAATTATATCAAAGAGGCACTTATAAATTAGACAAATATAACATAATATTTATGATGGAATAACCACAAATGTCTTTACTGTGCTCACATCATTATCAGTTTTATTCAACCCCCTAGTGACATTATTTTTCAGTACTTAGTACAACATCCTTTTCCAGTTATGACAGCTTTCAAGCGTGATAGCTTGACACAAGTGTCTTGCAGCGACCTATGGGTATCTTAGCCCATTCTTCATGGGCAAAAGCCTCCAGTTCAGTCACATTCTTAGGCTTGCGCACTGCAACTGCCTTCTTTAGGTCCCACCAGAGTTCTCAATTGGATTTAAGTCTGGTGATTGCGATGGCCACTCTAGAATGTTCCAGCCTTTCATGTTCAACCATGCTCTGAGTGGACTTTGTGTGCTTCGGATCATTGTCCTGTTGGAAGGTCCAACGTCTCCCAAGCCGCAGGTTTGTGACTGACTCCATCACATTTTCCTCCAAGATCTCCTGGTACTGAAGGGAATTCATGGTACCCTGCACACACTTTCCTGTACCATTAGAAGCAAAACAGCCCCAAAGCATAATTGACCCCCGCCATGCTTCACAGTAGGCAAGGTGTTCTTTTGTTCATAAGCCTGGTTCTTCCTCCTCCAAACATAGCGCTGGTCCATTGTCCCAAACAGTTCTAATTTAGTTTCATCTGACCACAGTACACTGTCCCAAAACCTTTGTGGCTTGTCCACATGACTTTTGGCATACTGCAGTCAACTTTTCTTGTTCTTTGGAGTCAGCAAGGGGGTGCGCCTGGGAGTTCTGGCATGGAGGTCTTCGTTATGCAGTGTGCGCCTTATTGTCTGAGCTGAAACTTCAGTGCCCACATCTGACAGGTCTTTTTTCAGTTCCTTAGCAGTCACGCGGGGATTTTTCTCCACATTACGCTTCAGGTAGCGCCCAGCAGTCGCGGTCAGGATCTTCTTTCTGCCACGACCAGGTAACGTTTCCACTGTGCCCTTTAACTTGAACTTGCGAATGATACTTCCGATAGTGTCTCTTGGAATATTTAACAACTTCGCAATCTTTTTATATCCATTGCCATTCTTGTGAAGAGCAATAACCTCTTCTCTTGTCTTCTGGGACCATTCTCTTGCCTTCACCATGCTTGTAAACACACCAGTAGATGTCTAGAAGGAGCTGAGTATCACAGTCCTTTTAAATCTGCCTAATTGGTGCTTATCATGCTTGATTGCTGCTCGTTGACATCCACAGGTGTTTTCAATACCTGATTGAAAACACTGGAATGAACCTCTGTTCTTATGAGTGGTAGTTGTAAAGGGGTTGAATAATTGTGTCAATGAAGAAATCACAAAAAGGCCATTTAATACTTTATGACAAAAACAATTGATGCTATCTTAGTTGCGTTTAGTTCTTTAACAAGTCCTTGTAAGATTTCATTATGAACACAATTACAAATGTGCACTGAATTCCATAAAACCCTTCGCAGCATTGGGGGTTGAATAAATTTGATCACAACTGTATTTATGTTTGTGGTTGTAATGTGACAAAATATGGAAAAGTTCAAGGGGTATGAATACTTTTGCAACCCACTGTATATACACATCATGCATATACCATATATATATATCATGCATCAACAAATAATCTGCTTAAAGTCCTGGGTGTTTTATGATATGGTGAATAGCCCATCTGAACATCATATATAAAACTCCACTTTCTACAAACAAACCCACTATTAAATAATACACACTCAAAAGCCCATTTTCTTTATCACAATAGCTTATTGACTTACCATTCTGTAAAACTATCAATGAGTGAGACTGGAATGAGCACCCAGTCTGCTTCAAACCCAAAGTTGTATAAGCCAGTAAAGAATATTTTGCCCCGCTAAAAAAAAAAAAAAGAACAAATGAAAACTATGCAATATTTCTACAAGTGTATTATCACAGTTAAATGTATGTGTAGATATTTTTGTATTGATTCTTACGGTGGTATAGGATTAAACTGAAGAAAATTCTCAGGATCACCTCCATCCAGAAGAGGGCATAGTTTTTTTCCAGAACCTTTGCCAAAAGAGGAGCGCAGCTTTTTTGCTAGTTTCTTTGGTGTGTTTACCAGAGTCTCTTCTTCCTCTACTACACAACTGTACAGCTCAATAACCAGCTCAAAGTCTGGCTTAGCTTCAGAACTGTCATAACACAAACATTAAAATAGGGATCCACTGGAGGTTTCAATACAATTACAAAATAAACTAATTTAAGTGTCATTTATTGTGAAAACTTACAAGATTGTAACTCCTTGAAAGCAGATATCAGTTACTGTTCGATCAACAATCACCATCTCTGTGTCAAATATTTCTGAGCCAATCTTCATTAGACAGAAGACTGCTACTCGCTGAGAATCTGTAGAAGGATAAAATGTGATATGATGATTTCTGGACCAGTTTTGTGCCAATTAATACATTGATTTACATAATGATGTATGTAAATGTTTGCATTAGATCATAAAATTAAATAATAATTTTCCTTTTATTTAAATAAATAGTTGTGAGGATCAAAGAATCAGCAATGCCTTCAAGCAAAACAACCATTTAAATGTTGATTCAAAATGTTTTCCCAGTGGACCAAATTTTTGAAATGTGAAAAATACTGTTTGTTATTCAAATAGTTGTATGTTATGCATTCCTAACAAAGAGTAGAACACTTACTTATAAAGCCAGTTGGCATTATAATCATCATAAAATACTTTAATTACATTTTCCTGTATATGTAAATTATTACAACTTTGTCCATATAACTACCCACCACATGTTATGTAAAATTTATATTTAAAGTGTTGAAAAAAAAAAAAGATCACTCCTCCATTCTAATCCTTTTGGTGGTGCCCTAAACAATTTAAACTTGATCAGGCAGCACAGTAGTTTATGATATTTAGGGTATAAAACTATAGGAGTTGCCCTGAGATTCCTGCCCTTAGTATTCACTATACAATTTTTTTTTACATATGAAAAAAATAATAATCATGAAACTAGTAGGGAGTAGAGCACCAGTTGCCTTTGCTATGTCAATGAGACATTAAGACTTTTAAAGCCATCTGTATGAAAATCTACATTCTGTAGATTTTCATACAATATTTAATGACAACTGACATAAATAAAATGGTAGTTTTGCCTGCCATGACTTCAGAATGTTCCGTCTGGTTGACGTGAGAGAAGGGAAAGAAAGGAAAAGAAAAGGAGGAGGGGAAAAAAAAAAAAAAAAAAAAAAAAAAAAAAAAAAAAAAAAATACTCCCTTTGTTGTTAAAGTGTTCAGAATCCTTCCAAATTAGAGGGATTCGTAGTCCTGTGTGTAAAAGATGACAAAGAAAGTTCATTTATAAATTGTAATTTAAAAATATTTTTGTTTAGTGTTTAAGAAATATTAGACTTTACCAGTAATGGCTACTCTGCCTTTGCAAGGAACTTGATTTTCAGAATCAGATGATCTAGAAAGGAGTTTTTAAAATTAGAGAAACTGTCATCATTTTTGTAAAATGTAAACAATAACAAATCCAGCAATCCCTGACCTTTTTTGCAGAATTTCTTTATTTTTATGGTGGTGTTCTGGTCTCTGGTGTGCCTCGGTCATATAGTTTTTAATCCTTGCATTACATGTTAATAGGCTTTTGGATGCATCAAGGATTTGTTCTTTCTTGGAGCTTGCAACAAGAAGCTTATAAGCTCCTGCTCTCATTCGCATCTCGAAGTCAATCTTCTCTTGAAGATCACAGTCCTAAAAAATAAAAATAAAAACCCATACAAACAGAATTTACACTTTCTTTCCCCACCCGGACCAAACAAGTACATACACAGGCAGACAAGTTTTGGATATATGCAACAAAAGCACAAATAGTTTGGCAATGCCCATCAAAAAAATTTCCATAAACATGTGTGATAAAAACATGTGGTTCAGAACTTTGGTATACCAAGTACAGGGTTGCACTGTAAGAGTCTTTGTGAACCGTTTGTATATCTCTATAAGAATTGAGCAAGGCCTCACTACTCCAAACCCTCATTACTCCATGGGTGCTGATTTAAATCAAGGTGGGATATTTGTAAATTTCTTTGGATAAAAACGTCTGCAAAATGACCTAATGTGGTAGATTAAAGGCAATATTTTTATCTTGAGATTTCCTGCTAGGTTAATGATCAATGTTGCTTGTTTATATTTCCATAAGAGGAACAAGATAGTTAAATTTAACTCAATATAATACTTTTGCCAACATCACAAATGTAGCAAAAACTGTAAACACAAGGGCAGAAATCAGAAAAATTGTGTCTGATTAATCACTAACTTTAGTTTAATAATAAAGGCTTTTTGAAGCACATAAAAAACTAAAACATTAAACAAATTTAAAAGACTACTGTGGTACCAGCATATCATCACATAAACATGGTTTATAAACATTTCGGCAACCCTGTTTAGGATGGGTGACAAAAAGAAGACAAAATGAAAGAATAAGAATATATCTTCTGAAAAAAGTATTCATTTAAAAACCTTACATAGAATCATCTCACCTCAATGGAATAGTACCTTATGAAGAGAATGTAAATGTACCTATGCCTGTTAAAACACATTTCGAACATTAACCACTACAGCTGCTTACCTTTTTTATGTTTACTGGTTACACACACATACATATACATATATATATATATATATATATATATATATATATATACACACACATACATATATATATATACACATACACACACAAATACGTATGTAATTCATAAAGCTACATAATAAAAAACTACAAATAAATCAAACTTTATGATTCTGAACGTGATACTTAAAAGGTTTCAAGAATTTGGGGGAAATAAAAGTTTAACACTAATTGTTATTGTTACTTTAGACAAAGTCTAACATTAAAACAAAGACATTTAGCCACCTGCTATCTCGTATTGTACTCAATAGGGTACTGTGTATGAAGCAGGAGATGGTTGTATACTAAACACTAAACTCTGGTTGTATACTGTATTACTAACACAATCTGAATAATGTATCTGTGTAGTTCAGTTAGTAGGCAGGGCGTAGTTAACGATCTGAAACCGAACCGTATCGATTGAATCAAACACCGAACATCACGTTACCTCATTTTGCATAAACAGCACACTTTCTCGTATTTTCTTTCTCTTAATCTCCATAGCGAGAGACGAACCGGACGAGATCGTGGCTCTCGTCGCGTCGTTCCGTTTGAAAGTTTGAAGAGCCCGCGGTGCGTCCATACTGGCCATTTCCTACAGACAGGCCCCTGCCGTTTAACAAACCTGGCGAGACCAGCGTTACGATTTAGCCAATAGGAGGCTTCGGACCCACCCGGTTGCCTAAACAACCACGGGGTTATACCACTTTCAAATTTCAGACGGTAAACCGAAAAAACATGCACTGCTCCACGCTGTTATTAAACATGTAAGCTTCACGGAGCAAGACTTTTACGAATCGCAGTATGTATTTCAATGTGCTGCTGTTTTGTGACTTTTATTGTAAGGGATTGAGTGATAATCCTAAAGTCCTTTGCTTCAGCTCTCCCGTCTGTGCTCGGATGGAACAGGCCGATTGTCTGTCGCACCCTGCATGCTAATGACTCCTTACCTAGGCAGTTCAATTTTAGGATTTCTGGAGTCGACTCCTAGGTTGATTCTATTACTGAGCGATTGACAGGTTTGATGTAAAAAAGTGAAGAGCCAGATTTATTTATTTTTCTACATGCAGTCAGTTCAAAACCAACAGAGGACGGAATATAAGATGTTGTAAAATACACGGTGCAAGCAGGGAAATGGACATTTGGCGTTATTCTATGAGCGTTTTATGTAAAAGTAATCAACGTAATAGTGTTGTTTAGGTTAAAAGCTAAAATGTTAAAATGTTTGATAAATAAATATTTAGGTTTTTGGTGCGTTGTCATTGTTTGCACTTGAACCAAATTCAATCTACTGTGGTTGAACGACTCGGACGCTTTGACTCGATGAATCGACTCTTATCGGGATTGATCCCTACTTCTCAGTTTATGAAATCGCTGTAGCGACGGTCATTAGGAATCAGTGGAGAGTCCACAGCGGCGGTCAGAGTTAGAGATTATTAATATAATTTAAATCAAAGGAAAGACATTTATACATCAGAGATGACACACGCGATATTTAAATCGCCGTTACGGCTGGTCGTGTGCAGTGCGTTTGACTGACAACCGATAATCCCAGTCAGCTACAGGTCGAAGAGATCCGACTGACCGTCATTCTGGAGAGGCGTCTGACCGAAACGCAGATATTTTAAGCAGCGGACTGAACCGAGCTCGCAGGTATGAATGAAAGCAGGAGATTACAGATGGCGTTACACTCATATCCATACAACTGTAGAGGCATGGCTCTATGCTGCATATTATCTAGATGTACGGCTAGAAACCAAGGAAAACATTCTAATATAAATAAAAAACAACATTTTGATTTTGATTTTTAGATAATAAATATCAGATATCGATGGTTAGAAGCTGAAACCCAAGTAGGACGTGCTGGGATGAACCTGCATTTTGCATGTTGGGTTACGTCATGCAAAATATTGTAGTTGCTGTGGAAATAATCATCTTGGTTAGATAGATTATTTATATTTGCCATCACTGCAATTTATTTTCTGCGATCTCTGCAACTTGGGTGAGAAGAACACGTCGCCTAATTCTCGTGCAATCTGCATGTTGGTAGTATATCATGTAGATTAACCTGTTAGAGCTGACCGTCCTAAAGCTTTTCCAGAAGCTGGATGAATTTCATCAAATGAACCATGACATAGCAGACAAAACTTGATTCGGCTTCCAGTTTGAATTTGAATCATGCTGTTGGTTTTATATTTTATTGCCTCAAAAATTTGGATCATACATACACACACATTTTATATATATATATATATATATATATATATATATATATATATATATATATATATATAGTCATAGTTGTGTTTAATTGAAATTAATTAATGACTGACTAATATATTAATTCATTAATATATTTTATTCATTCATTCATTATCACCCGCTTTATCCTCTATTAGGGTTGCGGTGGGGTTCCCCATGCCCATCCAGGGGAGAACGTCTTGGCCGCTGGGCAGATACACCCAGGACAGGGCGCCAATCCATCGCTGGGCACACACTCACTCACTCACACAGACACACTCTATATGGGGCAATTTGGAGAACTCAATTGACTTGATCCATGTTTTTGGACTGTGGGAGGAAACCGGAGAACACGGAGGAAACCCACACGGACATGGGGAGAGCATGGAAACCCCACCCAGATGGGGATTCGAACCGGGAATCCCTAGTGCTGAGAGGCAAGCGTGCTAACCACTATGCCACCGTGCCGCTCCTTAATATATTAATCAAAAATTTTAAATATTATTATATTACAAACTAGGGCATGGTAGCTCAGTGGTTAAAACGGTTGTGAATAAAAGAAAGAAATTCTAAATAAGCAAACTTAAGTACATTACAATTTATACAAATAAAAAAAATATACCTAGAGCCCACAATATTATGTTTCTTATACTTGTTTCTATGCCCTTTATTTTATAATTTCCACATATTATATACACTGGTGAAGTGAATAACTCTTATAATACTCTTAATTAACTCTTTATGACATCACTTGTTAGTATGTGTGATATATTAGACAGCAAGTGAACATTTTTCTTCAAAATTGTATTAGAAGCAACAAAAAAAACAATTGTCAGGCATAAGGATATGAGTAAGTTTGACAAGGGCCAAATTGTGATGATTAGACGACTGGGTAAGGGCATCTCCAAAACTGCATCTCTTGTGGGGTGTTACCGGACTGCTGTTGTAGTATCTTTTAAAAGTGGTTAAAGGAAAGAACAGTGGTAAACTGATGACTGAGTCATGGGTGGCCAAGTCTTATTGTTGCATGTGGGGAGTAAAAGCTAGCACTTTTGTTACAAACCAATAGACAAGCTACTTGCTTTACAAGCTGAAAATACTAAAACAAACAAACAAAAAAAGTTAACGCTGATTTTGAAGGTGTCAGAATACAGAGCATCACAGGTTGTTGTGTATGGAGGTCTGGTATGTGTGCAATGCTTATCTGGGGAACTCATAGGCAAATGTTCTATCAGGAAAGTACCACCTACCTTAGTATTGTTGCAGATCATGGCTGTTGCCTCCTTCAGCTATCTGCCACAAAGCACAAATGGTTTTAGGAATGGTTTAAAAAGCACAACAGGTTTGAAACGTTGAATAGGCCTTTTAATTTCCCAGATCTCAATCCAATGGAGCATGGAGCAGAACAATTGAGGCTCCACCTTGCAACCTTTAGGAATTAAAGGAGCTGCTGCTAACATCATTTAGCCAGATACCACAGCACAATTCCAGGGCTCTTGTCAGGGCGTTTCATCAGCAACACGCTGATCAACACAACATTTGGAAAAGTGGTTAAGCACTGTCAATGTTTATGTACTTTGTATTTTAACAATTACTGTCAATAACTGAAGAAATGTCATTAAGTAATTATGTCATTTTAAGTAATTAGACTATTGTAGGTACAGAGCTTTAATCTTTTGATCGCAAGCCTTTAATTAAAAAGTGATCATTTATTAAGTTACTGTTCTTAAATTCATATGTTTTAATAAATTAAACATCTGATTTGTGTCTTCACCATGTTTATTCTCAAATAAAAAGCAACACTAAAATTGTCTTCTTTAACTTTTAACATATGTGCCATGTATTTTGCAGCTTTGTATTTAAGATGCAGCAAAAATTGTGCACACGTAACACAAAGTTATTTGTGGAAAATGGCCTGGCTTGTGGTGCAGGAGGACCTGCATTACCTCCATTCCGATGCCCCCAGTGTGGTGAACATGAGCGCTTTCACAGTTTGGCTGCACTGAGGGCACACCTGGAGTTCAGTCACACCTACCTCCCCAGGCACAATCTCAGCCTTCCAGCCAGCAGAGGGTGTAGTGGATATGCCCTCTCAGCTGGCAAGAAGACGATCAGTGAGACGCAGACAAAAAATGCAGGCACTGACACACATTCACATGATTTCCCATGTAGCCCTAATCCACCTCCACAAAACCAGACTACAGACACATACCTAGAGCAGTCGGAGCATTCACCATCACCAGAGGAGTGTGCAGCCACCAGGGACGTGCCCACCAGCACAGAGCTTCTCTGTGCTCCAGTGCCCTCAGTAGGGCAAAGACTGGAGGGCATGATGAGGACAGCCAGCAGTAGTATGGAGCGTCAGCTGCTGCGTCTCAGCTCTGAGCTAGCCCAGACGGACACTGCACTCCTTTGTGAGCGTGCTCACTCACATCACTTGGCTCAAGAGCGTCAGGAAGTGTTGGAGCGAGAGCAAGCTCTCAGCAGGCAGGTGAACGCTGCCATCATGGTAATCGCCACACTACGTCAGCAGCTCAGCATGTCCGAGCATGAGCTGGAGCGAAGGGAACAGTAAGTGCCTCTTGTCTCTTCTTCCTTAACAAAGAAACTAATTGACAATACTATTAAATATTTTGGCAGTGAGTTAACATAGTTTCTATATAAATACACTTTGTTAAAATATACATCTGTATTTTGCCTAAAATGCAATCAAAGGAAGAAAAAACCCTTTATGTACCAAAATAGTGGGTGAATGGTAACATACATTTCAAATGTTCTGCTTTGAGAATGGGTGTTGGGTTTTTGTGTTTTGGCCCAGTTGATAAAATGGTAAATATATTCAAGCAGTTTGAATCAGGAGGTCTGTATCTTTGTGTACTGTGTTGGCTAGAAGTATGAAGCTTTACTTTTTGCATAGGCATTTGGGAAATTTGTGATAACGACCATTAGACATGACTATAGAATTTGAGATTAAATATAATAATAATTGTAATACATGGAGCTACTTAGATTTTTAGTAGCCATTGGCTGACAAATTCATTCACAGCAAATTTATGTGTTTAAAAAAATGTAGCAAGTTATTATTACTTTGTTTTTAGGGAAGTTATTGCCATTCAGAAATTTCTGGAAACAGCTGCTCAGCATGAGATGTGTGGGAAAGTGCGTTTGCGACGATTCATCGAAGGTCTTCTACAGCGTATTTCTCTTGCTGAAAGGCTTCTTGAGTATTACCACAACAACCCCCAACAGCACTATTGTTCTGTACACCCGGTAGGTCACAACACTAGTTAATTATGCAAAATAATTTTTCACCTAAATAACTCGTCCTTTGAAACTTAAATGGTGGGGAAAAATAATTGACCTTTTGAACTGTCTTACGTCATTTGTCAGGTAGCTTCATCTGAGAGAGGGCTTCCAAAAAATTCCAAAACGAGGTAAAGTTTGTGATTATCTTATTCACACTAATCTCTTACAGTGCAGTAAACCTAAACTAGACAGAAATTGAACAAGGTGCCAATCTTTGTAGCAGAGTTGCTAAATTACAATATTCAGTATATTAACCTGGATCACCCAAAAGCCTAAATAAAAATCTTGTTACTTTGCAATAATTTATAAGTTAAGTGATTGGTTTTATCGAGTTGGTTTCATAAATTAGAGGTAGAGAATTCTGTAAAATAGAATAAGAAATACTGTATATGTTGAGTACAATTGTGTTGTAGATCATGGAAAATGCTGCCACCTACCTGCTGTGCTGTTTATCACTAGGTCTACAGTAGAGCAACTTGTCCATGATGAAGAGCTAATACATCAGTCAGAATGGGGACCACCATCCAGAGACTCTGCAAAGAGACAGGGCCATCATGGCTGGTTCCAGAACAGAAGGTCAGATGGATATGAGGTTTAAAAAAACAGCCTGAGCACTAAATTGAATGTATTGTGTATGTTTAAAATCAAATGTAGCTATAGATGTAAATACTTGAGTACAGAATCATATGTACATTTATTGGATATATATCTGTTATACATTTTGGGTCATTTTATTAGATTGACCTACATGGCAGGTGCGCATTATAAGAACACAGTTAAATAATAATTTTACATTGTTACCAATCTTTTACCCTAAATTGTAAAAGTATTTAAATAACAATTTTATTTAAATAACAATTTTAACCACAGCAGTATCACCAACTTCTAACTTCTAAATATTTTACAAGATAAAAAATAGCATAGCATAAAGTTTGTGAACAGAGTTCTGGGGCTAGAAAGTAACTTCTACCAGAGTTAGACATATCTAATGAAATTTATTTATCATTAAACATGCCAGCAACTAAACATGTCTAACCCTGATGATCATCAACTTGGCACTACATTGACAGTTCTGTGGAGTGGCTATTTCTTCAATTGTATACCTAGAAAGTGAACATAAACTCACTGAGCACTTATATTAATACTCTGTAGGACATCTTCCATTTTTTCTTGAAACATTCATATGATTCATATATTTTGTATTTTGCCCATAATCTATGGTTTACTCTCATCGAGGCATTTCTGTCTGTTGTCTACATTTACTGGATGTTTCTCTATTGTACCAAAATTTGTTGTACATGAAAATTCTAGGTGATCAGCAGTTACTCAATACACAAAAACTACTTTAACCAATGCACATAGAACCAAAACTAATTCTATAGTCAGGAATGACTGAGGCAACATTTATTCCACTTCTTTAATGTTTAATGTAATGGTTACTCATATGGCATGATTATGGTCATAGCCCTGCTGCTGAATAATAAGCCAATGAGATAATGAGCACATCAGTTATAATAACTATAATAAAGTGCTCAGTCAGTTAAATATATAGCTGCTATATAGTGTTAGGTACCAAAGATGAAAGTTGAATTGAATAGGATAAGAATAAAAATATTTGTCTGCTTAAATAAGCCTGTAACTGGGCGTAAATAATAGGTTAACAAGGTTATGTTTAAAGTTGGAAAGCTAATTTTGATCTTATCTTGGACCTGATGTTTTTATTGCATGAGATTACGAACAAGTTTAAGACTGGCAGATATGGCAGACCTCTTCTACTGCTGGCATGTTGTGGTCTTTATGCCTGTTAAATTCATTAAGCAGAATATCCCTAACAGGACGTTCATTTAACCCATTGAACCTAAGCTATATATGGATGGATATATATATATATATATATATATATAAATATCCATCATCTTCCGCTTTATCCTCTATTAGGGTCACGGTGGGGTTCCCCATACCTATCCAGGGGAGAACGTCTCGGGCGCTGGGCAGATACACCCAGGACAGGGCAACAATCTATTGCTGGGCACACACTCACTCACACAAACACACTCTATATGGGGCTATTTGGAGAATTCAATTGACTTGTTCCATGTTTTTGGACTGTGGGGGGAAACCGGAGAACCTGGAGGAAACCCACGTGGACACGGGGAGAACATGGAAACTCCACCCAGATTGGGATTCGAACCGGGAATCCCTAACGCTGAGAGGTGAACGAGCTAACCACTAAGCCACCGTGCCGCCTACTTGAAATATATATATATATATATATATATATATATATATATATATATATATATATATATATATATATATATATATATATATATATATATATATGGTACGGTGGCTTAGTGGTTAGCACATTCACCTCTTAGCGTTAGGGATTACCGGTTTCGAATCCCAATCTGGGTGAAGTTTCCATGTTCTCCCCGCGTCTGCGTGGGTTTCCTCCGGGTTCCCCACCGTGACCGTAATAGAGGAGAAAAGCGGGAGATAATGAATGAATGAATATATTTAAGTATTCAAGTGTGTGTGTGTGTGTGTGTGTGTGTATATCTGAATGCATTGGATTTTGTTTAGAGATTTGTTTTATTGATTTTCTAAGGGCAACTTATTTAACACATTCACTACAGGTATAAAATGAAATCCAGGTGGTTCATTCTATTACCTTGCTAGTGTAGCATTTTAAAAACCCTAACAATGCATTTTACATAATAATAATTGTATGACTCTAAATTTGTGCAAAAAAATTGAAGAAAGGACCTCTGATCTGCATTGTGCAGAATTCTTGGCAAGACCTTAGTTTTGTAAAGTCCATGTAAAGTCCAGACCTTAACCCAATAGAATGGGTTAACCTTAATCTAGTTTTAATCTAGTCTAATCTAGTTTAATCTATCATAAACTTGAATGGAGATGGTGAGCCAGGTACTTTTATTCAACATCCATGTCTAATCTCACAGATTTTGAGATCTCTGTTGAATAAATAGGCACAGACTTCCTCCAAAATCTTGTGGAAAGCTATTTCAGAAAAGTGGAATCTGTTAAAAATGCAAAAGGGAACATAGAATTAGATGTCATGTAGGCTCCTTTTGATATAACGTGTAAATGTCACTATTATTTACTATGTCCTGTTAAGATCTTTAGGATGGCATATTGGGTGTCATGTTATTTAATACCACACCTTTATGTTAAATTTTAATCTTTTAGGAATGATTTGTTTACAAAACAATTATAATTACAAAACTATTTTTATTTCTTGGATCTCAGTTATTTCACCTGTAGAAAATGTGTTGACTAATTGACACTTTTAAAGAATATGTTCATAAGGGGGTTGTCCAAACTGTTGCATCAAACTGTATGCAATTATTGCCGTTTCTAAATAGGGTTTTAAAGTTCTAGATAAGGAAAAAATGTTACTGTACATGTTGAATCAATATGCTTCCTATCTAAAAGTTATTTGATTTTGGGCTGTATATTAGGCTGTAACCTAAATGATGTAGCCTGACAATTTAGATCACGTTGCAGTGCTTTGATTTAAAACCTCATAAAATGCAGCCTTTAGAGCAATAGCCAAAGTGATATGCTATGTACTGTACATTTATGTAGCAGCTATATCACTAGTAGTAGGGTGTAAGTGCATAGGCAAACTTGAGCTTTACTGTTTTAAAGTTCAGATGATAGTAATGTCCTTCTCAATGTCAATTACATCTAGTTTCCAAAGTTGTCTTGGATTTAATCTTCAATCTTAGTCAAGTATATTTACATACATGACTTATCCTGGTGAATTTGTGGACAAATGACTGTTTTCCACAAGCTGTTTTTTTGTATTGTATGATTTAGGTGTAGTAAATTAACTGTTACTGTATAGTGGATACCTAATTTTGTATTATTATTATGTATGATGTTTTAAAATAATTATTCTTTAAAAATATTTTAATGGTAAAATGACATGTGTTCCCTAATGTAGTAAAAACAATAGAAACCTGTAATATATTATTGGCAAGAAAATTTACGTAAAAATATGCTCTATAAATATGCAAGAAATAAATTTTATATTATTTTGTAGAAATGCAGTATTGTAAACAAACAGTTGAAAACTACATCTAAAGTTAATAAATTCCATTTTGGATTTTGAATTCTGACAAACTTAGTGCCAACTAATTTCAGACTTTCCCTTCACCATAGCAGTTGGTTGAGAAGATTTATTTTCTTAATATTTAGGATTATTTTATCTGTCATTAGTCAAAACTAATATATCATTTTAGTTTACTAAACACACAAACAGCTAAGAATATTTTGGCTTAATGCTATTGTGTTTAATCAGAGATCTGCTTTTCTGCATGATAATCTGTAAAGACACTCTAATTTAATCTCCTTATACTGTGTATTTGAAGTACACAACTATAATAATACTATAGAACTATAATTCTATAAATTCCACTATTTATAAAGGTTGTTTCTTATTTGCTTGAAATATCTATTAAAATCATTCAGAAAAGCCTTTACTGGAAATGGATTGCTTTAGCACTGAGAGCACTATATAGGCTAAACTGCTTCATATTCTCATTTTCACCTAAACAATCTTCCACCTTGTACATTTAAATTCATCTCCTAAGGGTGGAATTTAAGCCGTATAAAGTTGCACAGTGTCCCAAATTCCCCTTATTCGTTAATCAATGTAGGATAAAAATACAAAAATAAAACAAGACAAAATCATCCTCCATCAAACAGTCAGTAGTTACAGCACAATATTGTAAAATACTATATTCATTGAGGACATTAACTAAACAGCTTGAAAACAAATACGTACAATTGTTTCCTCTAAGATGCCTATACATTTACATTTACACCTATAGATAATTAAGTGTCCTTTAATCACTTAACTAAAATTGAGAAGGACCTTGTTCACCATGTCAGAGAATCAGACATAGGACCCTCTTGCTTTAAGATTAAAGTGCCAACAACTGCTCCTCTAGTGTTCAATTTCATAATTTAAAAAAATATTGTAAAGCAATATGGTTTGGCACTGATTTTTTATTATATTTCTTTATTCATATCAATTAAGACATGGTGTTAGCAACAGAAACTGTAGTGATGATGTTACAATAAAATAGACATTTTATTGACATTTATCCCCATTACAAATACTGATTCATTTAAATATGTAGTTAAAACAGAGATTAAACACAATTTAAAACAAGTAAACTGATTTTAGAACTGACCTAAATTTAATCCAAGTTACTATGTTTTAACAAAATATACTATATGGAACTTCTGTCTGTGAAGAAGTTGTGTCTGTAGGTTTGTGGTCACATGTGGGTTATTTGTTCTAAAGCTGTATGCTGACTCTCAACTAAGATTTAATTTTGTGGCTTAGTATATGCATGCCGTCTTCTGTGGTAATAAACAGGAATAAAATGGAGACCTACAACAATTCCACTTATATATATAAAGCCACTTATTCATTGTGTATGAGCATGCTTTAGATGTTCTTCACATAGTTCAGTACATAAAAATTATATTTTTGATGAAATTATTTTTTGATGGTATGTGGAATTTAAAGTTTGAATTGACATCTTCATGGCATTGTGAAATCAATGATGTTCAGTATGTATACGCTAAATAAACGAATGCTATGTAGGACAATCAAGAGTTTGACAATTTAATTCAATGTTCATTATGGATTTACTGTTTGATATGATTATCATTACTAAATATGTATTAGTCTATTTTGACTTAATCTGCTTTTGAAGGTACCATGCTGATTTCTGTTTAAGATGTAGCATTTTGTTTTGTTAAGTTTGCATTAGTGTTCAGAAGTTTGGAATAATTCAGGAATTTTTAAAGTTTGTTCATCATAGAAGAAATATAACCATAAAAAAAATAATTTCTTCACAGTACCACTGTTGTATTTTAGTATACAATATCCCATCTCCAGATAAATTTGGACATTGTTTTTAGAAATGAGACATAAACTGAAATCTGTCATTTTTACAGACAAAAGTACAAACAAAAGATTTTTATAAATGTTATTGACAATTCTATTCATTCAATATAAACCTATTTAAAATCGGGACTTAATGACTGAACTCCTACAAATTAACCATTGTTGATTCAACACATTTGAATCCCCCCCCCCCACCGCGACCCTAATATAGGAAAAAGCAGAAGATAATGAATGAATGAATCAATCAACATGCTTTGTTTTGTTTTTTTTCATACTAGAAACATGTTGAATTGTACAATAATTTATTGTACTGTACTTCCATCATTCTCAGCAGTAATGGCCATTTACAGACTTATTAATGCCTTGACTATATTTAAAAGCCTTCAGCGCTGCCTTGATAAATAGAAGTAAAAGTTATTATTGAAAAGAGATTTCTGAGTCATTCCAAACTTTAAACATATGTGTATATATTCAACTTGTTTGTGCCTTTCTAGCAATCTTCTTGTCATTACACATGCAACACTGTGAGGTCTGTGCTGCTCTGTGTAACATTATGATCAATGTGATAATGATGTTATTTCAAGTATTAATAAAATCTGAATATCATGCAAGTTGTTTGTATTTTATAAAATTCCCTTAATATTTTACTATTTATGAAAATTACATGTATGTCTAGACTTTTGTGTCATTGTGTCAGGATCAAATCGAGAAATAAAAGTTTTTTGAGGATTTCAATAAAATGTAAAGATTTAATGTCGTAAACAGCTGTTATATTAAATTACACATATGACAGTTAAGTTAGACTTGCTTATGACAGTTTTAGTGTATTTATTTATTCATTTATGTATGTAAAATGTTTAAAGTATGTGATTGTGATTATCAGTTCATATTTTATGCTTATTTTAGTTCAGTACATTTAGTTGAGGTTTATGCTAATGGACTTACAGCATTGCACATTTTAATATTAAGTCTTCAAGTAAACTTTTACAATTCATCCTTAAATCTGCTCAGGCATCAAAAGTGTTTCACTTAAAATGGGCCAGAAGGAAACACTCAGTGCAGAATGTTATCCTTAGTGTAAACAATAAACCTCCTGAGAATGTAATACAAATTACAAAAAGGGTAAAGGTCTGTGCACCTTATTAAACCATAACAATGGATCATTATGACAGAGTATATGAGAAAATTTTACTCAGTGAGGCCAATGAAATTAAAAGCTATAACATGACTCTAATAAACTCTGTCCGTGTAGTGTTTGGGGTGAGCTTTGTACTGCGCTATGATTTTGTAATTTGTTGTTGTAAGACCAATGAGGGGCTTAAGCAGAGCTTAGGGAGCAGACCTTGGCAAACATCACACATTTAACATTTTTAACATGTCACTTCCAGACATTTTTAAGACATTTACAACATAACCAGTTTTTACAGTAAGTATAGTTTTGTACACCATATGGACAAAAGTATTGGGACACGCATTATTATTATACTGTCATTCAGTAACTTTGTTACATATGTATAAAGTCAAGGACCTATTTGTGCATTTTAGACAACTAAATTAGAATGGAAAGGCCATTCTAATTCAGAATGACTTGTACACAATACAAGGTTCATAATAACCTAGTTGCGTGAGTTCGGTGTGGAAGTGTCTATTAGTGTCTGACAGAATAGATGCTTTTATTTGGAATAATGGGAAATAATTTCCACAAACACACTTCCCAGAAGAGATGGCCAACTTAGGTGATGTCATAATTTTAAAGCTCCTGTATGTGTGAGTGCCAAATAACTTTGTTCATATAGTTTATATCTTGTTTCAATTACTGAAACAGGTTATTTTTTCATACCAGGTCTGATTTCATACCAGTATTTTAAGGCATAACGTAGAAGAAAATTATTATACAATCTGTGTGAGATAATTACATTCAGCTTTTAACCACTAAAAGGTCACAGGAGGTGCTGGAACACACAAACAAAAACATTTTACAGTTAACATTCACATTGATTCACATCTGGAATCAATTTGGAAACTTCAGTTCAACTGACTTGCATATCTTAAGACAATAGAGGAAAACTACCCACCAGCTTTCAGTAAATAATACCGTCATCGATACTGATTAAGACACAAGTGTAAAACAATCAAGCATAATCTGAACTAATGTTTAAACTAAGCAATGTAAATCCTTAAAAACACACCTCAAAAATTGTGGCTAGAACAATCAGTTATTCATTTCACTTTGAAAAGGATATTTTTGATGCATTGAGAACTTGTGTAATTGGTATCTGCCTGCATACATGTGTCGCTACATAACATATTGTTTATATGGATACAGTGTGTGTCTGTAAGTAGAAATAAATACAATACCACAAGACCCACAAACTAAAAATGTGATATTTACTGGCTTAAGAGTCACAAACATGATTCATACTCAGTTGCAAATCACAAATTCCAGTCACAGCAGACAAATTGACATCAAGTTTATATGCACTTTATAATTTATAACTGTTTCTATAATTAACATTATACTGTTTATTGAGGGGGGGAAACAATATACTCCATGAGACATTATGAGCTGTGTTTTGTATTAATTTGACTCAACAAAACATAATTAATACATTAACAACAGTTAATGTGTGGTCTTGAGCAGATCACGTACCATAAAAATTAAGTAACACTTATTATTATATTTTTATAGAGTTGTATAATAGTAGGATGGCACGTTCGCCTCTCAGCGCTAGGGATTCCTGGTTCGAATCCCGATCAGGGTGGAGTTTCCGTGTTCTCCCCGTGTCCATGTGGGTTTCCTCCGGTTTCCTCCCACAGTCTAAAAACACGGATCAAGGTCAATCGAATGCTCTAAATCGCCCCATATAATGTGTTTGTGTGTGTGTCTGTGTGAGTGAGCATGTGCATAGTGATATATTGGCACCCTGTCCTGAATGTATCTGCCCAGCGCCCAAAACGTTCTCCCCTGGATGGGCATGGAGAACAGCCCTGCGACCCTAGTAGAGGATAAAACAGAAGATAATGGATGGATAATATTAATGCACATTTTTGTCTTCTGCAATTGAACAAATTGTTTTTTTAGACTTTTAGATCATGTGTTTGTAATTAAATCATTAGCTTTAATTACCTATTTGCTCTTCCAAATAATAGCAAACCTTTTTTTTAACTGAATGGATCATTACACTGTATACTCACATGGTCGTTTATCCACATTGTGTATTAATGCCTTGGCTTGAGTGCTAACATTTCACTAAAGTTTGCTTTTTAAACATAGGAAACTCAAATTGCCCTAAATTAAGATTCACTCTTAACGACGTAAACACGATTCAACATGATGTAAATCCCTCAGATCATGTTATCAAAACCGCCCATTCCTGCAGATTCCTTCTTTACAACATAAGGAAGATCAGACCCGTCCTGACTGAACATGCTGCCCAACTGCTTGTTCAAACCCTAGTCCTATCCCGGCTTGATTATTGTAATGCGCTACTTGCCGGTATCCCAGCTTCCACAATCAGACCTCTTCAACTAATTCAAAACTCTGCAGCCCGGCTTGTGTTTAACCAGCCCAAACGAACTCATGTCACTCCATTACTCATTTCCCTCCATTGACTTCCTGTAGCTGCTCGCATTCAGTAAAAGTCACTGACTCTGGCCTACAAGACCATTTCTGGATCTTCCCCCTCCTACCTTCACTCTATCTTTTCAAAATACACTCCGACTCGTTCACTTCGCTCTAGTGATGAACGTCTCCTGGCGATTCCACCTCACCGAGGAGCTAATTCTCACTCCGTGGCGTTCACCACTGCAAAATGGTGGAACGTTCTTCCCAACTCTGTCCGTAAGGCAGAATCACTAAACAGTTTTAAGAAACTACTGAGTTTTTAACAAATACCTGTTGTAAAAAAAATAAATAAATAAAATAAAATAAAAGGGAGGGTGGCACGGTGGCTTAGTGGTTAGCACGTTCGCCTCTCAGCGTTAGAGATTCCCGGTTCGAATCCCCATCTGGGTGGAGTTTCCATGTTCTCCCCGTGTCCGCGTGGGTTTCCGCCGAGTTCTCCGGTTTCCTCCAAAACATGGATCAAGTCAATTGACTTCTTCAAATTACCCCATATAGAGTGTGTCTGTGTGAGTGAGTGTGTGCCCAGCGATGGATTGGTGCCCTGTCCTGGGTCTATCTGCCCAGCGCCCGAAACGCTCTCCCCTGGATGGGTATGGGGAACCCCACCGCGACCCTAATAGAGGATAAAGCGGGAGATAATGAATGAATGAATAAAATAAAGGGGGGGGGGTGTTTGATGAATTTACAGTGTAGTTGGTTTTCTGCATAACTTCTGACTTGTAATGTTGTAATGTTCACTTTGTTAAATGCGTCTGCTAAATGACTAAATGTAAATGTAAACACGCGTCTAAGAATGTCACCATTTTTTCTAAGATGAATGTTATGACAGAGTGAGTGAGAGCAGCTCTCAGAGTGATGGAGCTGCAGAGAGATCAGTAGCTCTGTTACCCCGAGGGGCTGTGGCCTGTGCCCTGTGCGTGAGAAGAGCGGGCCATGTGTCCTTAGCCTTAAACTGAGGGAGGGCTATGGGAAATGTAGTGCCGGTAATGATGTGTGCCCCTTTTTTATGCGCGTTTATCACAAACGTAAAGGAAAAACGTATATCATACGAATATAATGTGAGCATACGTCAATTATAGAATGTAGACTATTAAAAAGTTTGGTTTGAACGCGAACGTACAACCTCTGGGAATTTGGACTAACGCGAGACGACTACAAATCCCAGAAATCCAATGTGTCGGCGTTGCGCTGTCGTCACTGCGGACGTGTAGATCAGATCGGTGTACATGGGGAGATCTCGCAGATGGTGCGTGCTGTTATTCGGCTTCGCTGTGGGTTGTGAGCTGTGGGTTGTGAGCTGTGGGTTGTGAGCTGTTTCTGCTCGGAGCTCAGTGTGGCCCGAGATCCTGAAGAAAAGCGGCGCATGGATTTAAAGCGGTGAGCTTTCCGCGCGGCGTCAGAGTGTCACAGGGCTTGAACTTGTGCTAGCGACCGGGTTCTATGATGCCACGGGACAACATGAGCTCCTTAATCCAGAGACTCGGCAGACAGGCGCTCGCCACGTTTCGGAACCATTCCGCGGTTGAAGACAGCAAGGTGTTTCTGGAGAACCACAGTAAGCTGAGGAACCTGCTGGCCGAGGTGAAGGCGGCAGATTTGAAGATCGTTCCGCGGTACGTGGAGAGCAGCGCGCTGCCCCCGCCTCCCCACAGCCCGCCCGTCACCTACATGCACATCTGCGAGACGGACTCCTTTAGCATGGGGGTGTTCTTGCTGAAGCACGGGACCGCCATCCCGCTGCACGACCACCCGGGGATGCACGGCATGCTCAAGGTACTCTACGGCAAGGTCAGGATTAGTTGCTACGACAGGCTGGATACGTCACCCGACAGCGCCAGCGCGACACAGTTCAAACCCCCGCTGCTCCCCTTTCAGAAGAGCTCCCTCCGGCCCTCGGTGTACAGGTCGATCGGGGAGTACACGGAGGAGAGCGGCCCCTGTGTGTTGGCCCCCCACAGAGACAACCTGCACCAGATCGAAGCTGTGGATGGACCCACCGCCTTCCTTGACATTTTGGCACCTCCTTATGACCCAGACGATGGAAGGGACTGTCACTACTACAAAGTCCTGCAGCAAGGGCCATCAGACAGCGCAGGGAGAAAGGCAGAGGGACAGGAGCAGACAGAGGTTTGGCTCATGGAAATCCCACAGCCCAGTGAATTCTGGTGCGGTGCCGAACCATACCCTGGACCCAAAGTTTGTCTGTGAGGACATTAGAGTGGCCTCTTCAGTCAAATCCGACTGCAGGACTAAGAAGGATCTCTGGTCCATGGAAGACAGATTCGTAGTTTGTCTTCTGCAGGGTGCTGATAACAAGCTGGACTGTGAACACTGTGAATACTAACATTTTCTGAACTGGTATGACCCTGCTGATGTCTCACATAACTTGTGATTGAACCTGTCCTGTTTAATCTTCCTTTGCCTCTGTGGATAAACCTTGATTCTTTCCAAGCAAATAGCTTCCATGTGCTTCACTTCAAGTGTTTTTTGGGACTTTGAACTTGCTTACTTTTTACCTAAATCAATAATACAGTGTATGGAAATTTGTGACGTTTTAAAGAGCAACTGCTTTGATACGATTTGCATCTTTTTCATCAATACATCGCTTTATGTTTACCTCATTTTAGTATTACTTTGCTGGTTCTAGTGCATGGACTATGCAATTTCTGACAGCGCAATATGATATGAATACAAGCTGCTTAAATTAACAGGCTACATTAATGAGAGTTACACTGAATATGAAGCTTTTCAAGTATTGTCCTGTTCAGTTCTAATATACACACTAACATGTACTTTAAAGTACATTGTGAATTTATTTAATTGTTTAAATATTGAAGTTTGGTTTGAATCGTTGAAGAGGATGTTTATTGAGCAAGAAGTTTAGCCCTGGCTTTGTTTTCATTTTTCTCCCCACGGGCATTAAACAGTCCTTCGTTAATCACCTTGTGTTGTTCACCATGTTTTCATTAAATGTTGATACTATTTATCAAAAAAACAATAAAATAATTGACACACAAAGTTTAAAGTTCCTGTATTTCACAAAGATGTCAAAGGGAGCCGTCCAGTGGTCTGACATGGCAATGCAGACCTCACTTCAGTGCTCACTTCAGTGCTCTGTACTGTGAGCTGTTAATTTATCACACATGAACATCATTATAACCAAAGTAATAAGACATGTGTGCAACGTTTTTGTCTGCATATCAATTTCCATTTCCAGTAACAAAGCAGCTCCAGTGTCAGAAATGTAAACAGAAAGATCACAGTAAGATGCTTCAGTAAGCAGTAAAAGTTCACCAGCTGAGATTGTGACCTCTACAAGTTCAGTAACCTATAAACTACTTGCCCCTCTCTTGAGCGACAAACAGTTCACATATAGACAGCAAATACATTTAGGAGGACAGAACTCATAACAGTAAATGTATGCACACAAAGGCAGATCAAACGATGATGCTTTTTACACAGCTCAGCTCACGTCATACCAAATAACAGTTTTGTTAAGTAGTACACAACCAAGAGAATAAGGTTTAGACTGAGTTAAAGTAGACCAGACCCAAAATGAACTGCTTTTCCACTTGGACCAATCGACTAAGAAACATTTGCTAATGAACTAGTCTACATTTTGCAATATGCACGAGGCTGGGTTGCATCAATCCATCCATTATCTTCGGCTTTATCCTATATTAGGGTCGCGGGGTGGTGGTTCCCCATGCCCATCCAGGGGAGAACGTTTCGGGTGCTGGGCAGATATACCCAGGACAGGGCGCCAATCTATCACTGGGCACACACTCACTTACACAGACACACACGCATACACACTCTACCATATGGGGCAATTTGGAGAACTCAATTGAGTTGATCCGGCAGCACGGTGGCTTAGTGGTTAGCACGTTCGCCTCTCAGCACTAGGGATTCCCGGTTCGAATCCCCATCTGGGTGGAGTATCCATGTTCTCCCCGTGTCTGCGTGGGTTTCCTCCGGGTTCTCCGGTTTCCTCCCACAGTCCAAAACCATGGATCAAGGTGAATTGAATTCTCAAAAAAATTGCCCCATATAGAGTGTGTCTGTGTGAGTGAGTGTGTGTCCAACGATGGATTGGCGCCCTGTCCTGGGTCTATCTGCCCAGTGTCCGGGACGTTCTCCCCTGGATGGGCATGGGGAGCCCCACCGCGACCCTAGTAGAGGATAGAGCGGGAGATAATGAATGAATGAATTGAGTTGATCCATGTTTTTGGACTGTGGGAGGATACCAGAGAACCCGGAGGAAACCCACGCAGACATGGGGAGAACATGGAAACCCACGCAGACATGGGGATTCGAACCGGGAATCCCTAGCGCTGAGAGGCGAACGTGCTAACCACTGAGCCACTGTGCCGCCCCGTACAGTTAACTTGATTCTGTTTTTTGACCTCTGACTGAGCCAAACTGCTTCGACAAGGCCATTAACCATGAGGTAACTGAACTGTATTAATGTTTCAAATTAAAAGTGCCTGTTAAATAATACAACTATAATGTCACGTTCATGTATCTACTCATTCATGCGAACGTGCTAACCACTAAGCCACCGCGCCCGGGTGGGTTGCATGTTTTTCTTTAATAAAGTAGAAAGGTGGTTGTGTAAACATGGCACCAGTAAAAGGTAGACGGTTGCAAAGTGAGTATCTAACGTAAGTCTCTCGGGTGGTAGTGTACTATTTCTCGTGTTTAGTCCGTGGTGTGTGTGAGTGAGTGTCAGTGGTGGGAGCTGGGGGTCTGTGCGTAGCTCACACCGCGCCCTGTGCGTTGGCTGACGGCGCAGGTGGAGCGCTCGCTCGCTTCTCTCGCTGTCTTTGGTGGATCTTGGCGTGCCTCCGTCTTTCGTCGCTGCGGGCGAACTTTCTGCCGCAGAAATCACAGGAGAAGGGCTTCTCGCCCGTGTGCGTGCGGATGTGGGTGGTGAGGTGGTCACTGCGGCTGAAGCTGCGCATGCAGATGCGGCACTGGAACGGCTTGTGTCCGGTGTGGATGCGCACGTGGCGCGTGAGCTCGTCGGAGCGCGAGAAGCGGCGGTCGCAGCCCTCTGCCGGACACGGGTACGGCCGCTCATGCACCGGGGTCTTGCAAGGCCGGTTCGGGTACTTCCTTGGCCGCAGGATCGGTCGTAACGGAACGCTTTGAGGGTTGGAGTCCGCCGGTGGCCGCGACGCGTCCGCGGGACACGCCAGAGTGTAATTACGGATCATGTTGAGGGGCGTGAGGGGCGGCGGCACCCTGATGGAGTCCAACGCGCACGTGAAGGGTTTGCGCTCCGGGAAAGCCTGCGCATCTCTTTGGCTTGTGCTCTGATAAAAACTCCCATAATCCGGTATGAAGGACAAGAGCGCGCCGTCTATGCTGGACTTTGGGGAGGGGTAGTTGGGGGGAGGATAAGTTATGGGGCACGTGGTGGTCGACAAGTAGGTCGAGGGATCCTGATAGCCCTCCGCATTACAGGTGTAGGTGGGTGGCTGAGGGTACATGTGCTCCATATCCTTTCCGTGGCCTTTGGAAGAAGTCGGAGTGCCGGAGAGGTCCGTGGGCCGTGGGGAGGCGCTGTGGAATGCCGGGGCCGTGGGTGCTGTGCTTTGAACCTCAGCGCACACAAAGTTGATCAGACCGTCCTGGTTCCAGCTGCTGTGAGCGCAATCAGCACCGATGGAAATTTTCCCCGTGTAGGCGAGAGGAGAACTCTGCTGAGCGTTATCAAGACCTGGAAAGCCAGCCGTTCGCTTTTCCACACCGAACTCATCCGACCTCAGGCCACCTGCCAAATAATAACACGGCAATAATGGATCAATAATCCCAAGTAATCCCTATATATATATGGATCCCATAATCCCTATATATATATATATATATATATTCATTCATTCATTATCTCCCGCTTTATCCTCTATTAGGGTCGCGGTGGGGTTCCCCATGCCCATCCAGGGGAGAACGTCTCGGGCGCTGGGCAGATACACCCAGGACAGGGCGCCAATCCATCGCTGGGCACACACTCAGTCACACAAACACACTCTATATGGGGCAATTTAGAGAACTCAATTAACTTGATCCATGTTTTTGGACTGTGGGAGGAAACCGGAGAACCCGGAGGAAACCCACGCGGACACGGGGAGAACATGGAAACTCCACCCAGATGGGGATTCGAACCGGGAATCCCTAGCGCTGAGAGGCGAACGTGCTAACCACTAAGCCACCGTGCCGCCTATATATATATATATATATATATATATATATATATATATATATATATATATATATATATATATATATATATATATATATATATATATATATATATAGATAGATAGATAGATAGATAGATAGATAGATAGATAGATAGATAGAAAGATAGAGAGAGAGAGAGAGAGAGAGAGAGAGAGAGGTAGTGTGTGTGTGTGTGTGTGTGTGTATATATATTTATATATATATATATATATATATATATATATATATATATATATATATATATATATATATATATATATATATATATATATATATATATATATATATATATATATATATATATATATATATATATATCTCAGCGATGGATTGGCGCCCTGTCCTGGGGGTATCTGCCAAGCGCCCGAAACGTTCTCCCCTGGCATGTCGAACCCCACCGCGACCCAGAGGATAAAGCGGGAGATAATGAATGAATGAATAAATATATATATAAAGAGAGAGAGTATATAATATATAAACTATAGACTATAGTTTATTATATTATATTACCTTATTAAGAACTATTACATATTTTTACCCATAAATAAGATTCAAATGGTGAAACCGCCCTGGGGACGCAGTACACGCAGACATTTGTGGAAAATTACTAAATTACCATTTGCGGAGTTACTAAATTCAATATAATTGACACTTTTTTGAAAGATACACGTGATCATTTTCCACAGTGTTAAGGCCAGTTTGACCATAATCTCATTTTTGTTTTTATTGAATTATCCAAATACCTGTTCATGTTAACACTAATACTTTCATGTTGTTTTACTTAGTTGGAAGCAAAGCTTAAGTCATAAAACCAAATCTTTTTGAAGATCGCCAATCTCTCTGTCATTAATAATCTCTCAAGTCATTATAACTCAATAAAGCAAAGAACCCCCTCATCACCAGCAGGTCCAAACAAAGTCTGATAAGAGATTCACCTGAAGCTTCACTCTCCACATCTCACTCTGTTAACGGACTGATATCAAACTTACCTGCTGGCTCGTCGCCTCCCGCCTCTACAGGAGGAAAACCCCTGGAAATGTCCTCCATGGGACAAGCATCCGTTGAAATTGAGCGTATAAAATCAGTTAGCGACTCCGCGACATTATCCACAGCGTTTGCTGTCATTTTAAACGACTAGAAAGTTGCTCTGAAGACCTGCCCCTGTGAGTTCAGGCATTGACAGGTGTGATGGCTTATCAGGAGCGTGGCATCAGGTTGGCGGCTTTATTGGACATCATAATTGTGGGGTGTTATTAATTCGTACTCGTCAGTAGTCCGACGTCTGAACGCTGAGGCTGGAGTGCTAGTAGGGATTTAAGAGGAGGCTTTGAAAACGCGGCTACGTCACTGGCCTTAAAAGGACATGAGATAAGAGGGTTGGGCTGCTGAAGGGCGGTGCGCGCTGTGACGTGCGATGGGAATCCGTGTTCATGGAACCATATTTTAAAATCCTCAGTTGTAGTTGCTTTTTCCACTTTAAGTCACTTTCTCCTGGATGTTTAACTGGTTGTATTAACTGGACACGTCTTCTCAGCGGGGTGTCTGTTTTGCAGTGTCTTTGTGGATGCAGAGCGGTGCAATGTCAACTTCATCGAAATCAGGAATTCCGGTCGGGTCTCTCCTTAAAAGGTTCTCATCCGGCAGCGAACTCACGCCCTGTTCGACCAAAATGGAGCATCCGGCAAACCCGACACGGAAAAAGCCACCCCACCGCCGAACCACAATAAACGCAAAGATAACTTCTCTAATCTAATGCAGGAAAGTTCCTTTCAAGTCCTGAAGTGTCACAGGATCATCTATCAATAGGCTTTATATAGCTCGTCTCGTGCTACCGTGTAAACTAGAAGATTTTTGAAAATAGTAAAGTTCTTCAGTTAAGTTCTTCACCGCAACACCTAATGTTTTTTTTTTTTTTTTCATTTAGGTTTTTATTGAGCTGGCAAAGAAGGCTTCCCCTTTATTTGAACAGAGCAGGTGAACTAAAGCGCCGTTGCAGAAGTTAACATTCAGCCTGTGGTAACAGTTTTTGCACTTTATAAATTTGTTAGAGCATGCTGTGTGTGTGAGGTGAAATGAGATAAACAATGGAAACGCAGTGAGAACATTTCTTCTGTAGCAGTCTACAGAGAGAGCGTTCTCCTGTGAGAGACTCGGAAAGAAATGTGGAATTCGAACTCTCACATCCTAACTGAAAACGATGCCGATCTTATGGTTTGCCTCAGAACTTTCTGGAACTCATCTGGGTTATGTACCACCTTGTGTACAGGGACACCTGCTGCCACAAAGCTGGAAGTAAATAATCCGCTTTCTCACAGTGACCCATTCACATTACATTACATTACATTTAGTCATTTAGCAGACGCTTTTATCCAAAGCGACTTACAAATGAGAACAAGTCCGAAGTTATGAAGAAAACCTCAACTATACCGTAAAAGCATCAAACCTGATTGTTATTTTATGTTTTTTTAAAATTAATATATATATATATATATATATATATATATATATATATATATATATATATATATATATATATATATATATATATATATATATATATATATATATATATATATATATATATATATATATCATTCTATATTAGGGTCGTGGTGGGGTTCCCCATGCCCATCCAGGGGAGAGCATCTCGGGCACTGGGCAAATACACCCAGGACAGGGTGCCAATCTATCACTGGGCACACACTCACTCACACAAACATACTCTATAGGGGGCAATTTGGAGAACTCAATTGACTTGATCCATGTTTTTGGACTTTGGGAGGAAACCGGAGAACCCGGAGGAAACTCATGTGGACACGGGGAGAACATGGAAACTCCACCCAGATGGGGATTCGAACTGGGAATCCCTAGTGCTGAGAGGCGAGCGTGCTAAGCCACCGTGCCGCCCTATATATATATATATATATATATATATATATATATATATATATATATATATATATATATATATATATATATATAAAACAGGTATTTGTTGAAAAGATGCATCATCAGTACTTTCTTAAAAATCCGAAGTGATTCTGCCTTACGGACAGAGTTGGGAAGATCGTTCCATTATTTTGCAGTGGTGAACGCCATTCACAAAAGTAACACAAATAAACTGACAGCACCTTATTCACTAACAAATATCCTATTTACAGACAAATCACTCCCGTTTGTTTATCTTCATTAGTTAAATGATCCAAAATGTATTTAAAAAATATAATTTACGGTTTTATCTGCCATTTTTGGCAATTCTTAATAATCTAGTGAAATGCTAGTCAATAAACACAGTTGTAATAATAACTATGATGTCCTGATAACACAACTCTAGATTCTTGCACCCTTAAGCATTTAATAGCAAATTAGCATCAGAGAGAAATCATGTCATTTTCTTGTCCTATTTAAGCACAAGATGATTTTACATTAATAGCTATGGAAAAACTAGCTACACTGTAGAATTCTCAAACCTGATCATTATCCTACCCCCCTTACATTTTTTAATATCAGTTGTTTGTGAAAGAGATGTGATTAAAGTTGTTTCTTAAAGATGCCAAATGACTCTGCCTTATGGACAGAGTTGGGAAGATCGTTCCACCATTTTGCACTGGTGAACTACAGAGTGAGAGTTAGCACCACATATGAGCTAGGAGTATGATTGTACATCCTTTACAGCACATAATATTTCTGCTGAGCTTGTTAAGATAATTCATAAATAAAGTGAAAAATGTATATTTTATCTTTTCAAAAGTAAAAATAGTGATAACTGAAGTTTCCACATATGGCAATTATTAATCTCATTATTTGGTAACTGAACTTCAGAATTCAACTGAGGGTCTGTGAATTAGAGAAAAGCGCCAGCTTTCAGCTCTTATGTTG